>OX451741.1:784437524-784967137 GCA_948472305.1 Vicia faba | reverse complement strand
ACCAAAAACAAAAATAAACACATTTTTTAAAATTGAAAATAACACATTATTAATTTTGGCCCTAAATTTTCTTTAAAATAAAGAGAAACATTATTATTTTAAATTATGTTTTTTTTATCACTTTTTATTATTTTAAATTATGTTAAACCCTAAAACACTTGTCTATAGAAATGTAAAACCCTAGAACTCAAAAATTCAGCACCTCCAGCAACTTTGCCCTTGTTGTCTTGTATCGGAAACAAATCGGAGCCGCACTGTTATCAACCAACTTGCCGGAGCTCGAGCCGAAGTTTCTCACCGGCCACCATAAACAGCGACAAAACCGTCCAGGTTTTCCTTCTTTAATTCTGTTGTGAATTTTATCTCAGAACAGAGAACGGCGTAGTTAGTATGCTGTATTGTGTGTATTCAATCTGAAACCCTAATTTATTCAATCATCATTTTCATCCCTTTACAAGTATTCAGATTGATTCCTTAGAAACTTGATAGAATTGCATTTGATTTTGAGAATCATCTTTTGAAAAAAAATGGCTGTTCCAAGTTCGGTTTTGAAGGTAGAAGAAATTCAAGGAAGAGGAAGAGGAATAGTTGCATCTCAGCCTCTCAAAGCTGGCCAAATCATACTCACAGATTCTCCAATTCTTCTCTACCCTACTTCCCCTTTCTCTCAACAACACTCTTCTTCTTTTTGTGACCATTGCTTCAAATCTTGTTCCTCATCTTCACTTGTTTCATGCCCTTCTTGTCACGGATACCGCTTTTGCGATTCAACTTGTCTCTCGAAAGCTCTGAACTCCTCTCATTCTACTTTTGTTTGTCAGTCATTATCTAAACTACAATCCAATTCACTTCTCCTTCAACAACCCCTCGAATGCCAACTCCAAGCTCGTTTTCTCGTTGCTGCTTACAATCTTGCTGTTAACAACCCTTCGAATTTTCAGATTTTGTTGTCTCTTCAGGGTTCTTTTGATAATGATGGTGCAGCTCAGTTCCTACATCGATTATTTCATCGCTGTTTTCACATCCGGATAATGAATTGTTTTCTTTGCAACTCACTTCTTCACTTCTTGCTAAGGATAAGCTCAATGCTTTTGGTATAATGCATCCTTTCTCTGAGAATGATGAGCATAGGTCTGTTAGAGCTTATGGTATTTACCCTTATGCGTCCTTTTTCAACCATGATTGTCTTCCCAATGCCTGTAGATTTGATTATGTTGATGTAAATCCACCTTATCATGCCGATGGTCTTAATAATACAGATTTTGTTATTAGGATGATTCACGATGTTCCTCAAGGTAGAGAGATTTGTTTGAGTTATTTCCCTGTTAATGACAACTATTCTAGTAGGCAGAAGAGATTGTTGGAAGACTATGGTTTTGCATGTAATTGTGATCGATGTAATGTCGAATCGAATTGGTCGGATAATGAGAGTATCGAAGAAAATGCAGAGGAGGATAAACAAGAGGTTATGGCTATGGATGATGAGGAGGAGGATGAGCAATATGAAAATATGGAACCATCAGATACCGACAACAACGATTTCCCACATGCTTATTTCTTTTTGAAATACATGTGTGATAGAACAAATTGCGGCGGAACTTTAGCTCCTCTACCACCTAAGGGTGATACATTATCGAATGTCATGGAATGTAATGTCTGTGGTAAATTGAAGAGTGATGATGACAACATCAATGTCGATGATAAAGCGCAAGATGGAGAAGTTCCCATGGAGGACTAAGCATTCAGGATGGCACTTTTGTAAGTCTTCCTCACCCATCTAAATGTTTTTGATTAATTTGTATTTAATTCATTCTCGTTGCATCAATTTTTTTTTGCCACTTATACAACTCTGCATTGGTCTGCCCACCAACTTTTGGGTTATTATTATTGTTGTTATAAATCTCTGCATACATTTAAGTTTGACATCATTTCCCTAAGCATGCACATGTATAAAAACTACTACAAAGTTATTGAATTTCACCCGTTGATTTTTTAAACAATGATTATCGCTCCTCTTCCTATACTATAGTCAATTAATCAATTTAGAGGATTTTAATCCTCTATTCAGAATGGTTGTGACTTTTTGGTTTTTTGTTTTGAAAGTTAATTTTAAAATCAAAACCTGTTCGTCTAAAATGGGGATGGGTTAGTTTTTATTCAAAACAGTTTTTGACCAAAACTCAACTAGAAGTGAGTTTTATGATTTCTGTTTTAACGCTAAGACATCGCCACCAATGGTCTGCGGGCACTGGACCATTTTAGCCTAAAAATTGCAAAAACTTATGTTAATGCTCGCACCCGCAAAAAACAGGACGAGCGTGTGGGCCTAAAACCTTGATCCTCCCGGCGAAAAAGTGCGGGCGAAATGGGCAATGCCCAACGGGACGGGCATGACCCGTTTTGCCACCCCTACCTCCAACCACTAGTGATCCCCACTCTGATGTGTCTGCCAACTCTCACTATTTTCAAACTACTAATTAAATATACTATGTATATTTAATTACTTTGCCAACTTAATGACATCAATTGTTTGGATTCAGATATAATTAATTATACATTTCTATTTTTAAAACTGATATTTTATTTTAAATTTTTTTTCACAACTTGAAATTTTTTAAGTTCAAAATAAAAGTTGTTTTTCGAAAATTTCAAAATATAAAATAGAAAACCATCGTGAATGGGGTTTAAACTTTTTTTTCTTTCAGTATTTTATGTTTACAAATTTATTTTATAATCATGAGGTTTTCTTGCAGTTGCAGAAAACATATGGATCTGTTACAACTGTAGAACTTATTTTAAGAGTTTGAAACGTTTGATTTTGTTCCTATGTTATTATTACAATTCCTTGTGGTTTGACCTAATGTTTTTTTTTGTGATGATTTTAACAAAATTTGCTGTCAAATCATTATTAGTCTTGGGTCCCTCTCTGTTCAAGTCATTTCTTAAGGGAAAGATAATGCACGAGGCTTAGTTATTAATAATCATAACAAGGGATGGAATGAAGAATAGGAAGTAAAAGATTTGGAATACATGCATGCTATACCTAAAAAGAAAAAGAAATGTAACCCTGTAATCAATTCAAATGTAAAGTTGTCTTGTCTGTTTTTTTCTCCTTTTACCCTCTTTCATTAACGGCTTGTTTATCACACCTACTACCTGTTTTCATTTTTCTGTTATATTTAGAATTTTGAAATCTATCGCTAAACTTTATCTATATCTCTTCTTTATTATTGCTGATATCCTCATTTTCTTTGAATTTGACAAGTGTTTCATTACCTGATATATGCTTGGTTAACCATTTTTACTAATTGGATGTTAGGTTATTGATAGGATTGATGTATTGTAGGCATTGTTGCATGCAGATGGAGGGAATTCTTCCTGGATTTTCTGCATATTGCACTCTTTACAAGCCGAGACAGAGCTTAAAGCTCAAGAATCAAACAAAACTTTTACTTATGTTTTAGTGAGTGTAGTATTATGTTTTATGCTCAGGTTTGTTGCTTTATTCGAAATTCTGCTTTAAATTTTGCGGGAAAATAAATTTGGATCTCTGTTTTTGAAATACATTATACTTTTATTTTAGATAATAATAACAATATTCTGTTGCTTGATGACAAGGGTATGTTTTAACCATTTCTTCTATTGGTTGACTACTTTTTATAAATTGGTCATGAGGCAAATTTTTATTAATGCACTAATAAATATTTTACAATTGTATCCAAACTCTTAAGCTTGACCTATAGCAATTGAATGAGGTGGTAAGAGATTTTTTCAATTTAACCAGAGATCCTGGATTAGAACTCAATTTTGTGCCCGCAACAGCCTTAATTTTCTTAAGGGAACGAGTTTTACCGTTTATTATAGTTATGTTTGGGAGATTAGTTTTTATGGTAACACACAATATTCAATTTTTTTTATAAAAAAAATGGGACATTTACGCTATTTAAATTTCATCTTAAATTGACACGATCGTTTTTATCTAATCTTATATTTGGTGGGTTTTTTTAACATTTAAAAAAGGCACTCCTATTTTAATTTCAAAAATTAAAGTATGTAGATTTAATGAGATACTTTAATTTCAAAAATTAAAGTATGTAGATTTAATGAGATACTTTAATTTCAAAAAATAAAGTACGTAGATAAGTGAGATATTTTAATTTAAAAAAAAAAAGGATGTGGATAAAAATGAACACTTGCATGCCTTTGGGTAAAGTTTAAAGAATATGTCCTTTTTTTCTTTTTAAATTTCTTATACCAAAAAATTAGATTTTTTTTTTTTTGAATAATCACTTTTTAAAAAAAAACTCAAATAACTATCTTTTTAAAAAAAAATATTAAAATAATTATTTTTCAAATGAAAAAAATCGACACATAGAGGTCAAGTGACTCTGTGACACATGCATGTAAATTAGAAAAGGGACGCTACACTGCATGACTTGTTTTTCTATGTAATACGATGTAGTGTAGCGCATGATGTAAATTGAAGTGGATGTGCCACTTTAAATGGCTTGACAATTGTTGTTATTATTTTTTAAAATAATAATAAAAGTAAATAAAAATATTTTATATTAATATTTAAAATTGCACAACACATAGATACATATTTTACGAACATCCTCCTACAACTTAAGCGTGTCTCTGTATGACATAAATGCCTCCGCCTTTGTCTCACCCCTTGTCTCATCTCTATATTGAATTCTCTGAGGTGTTTGAGGTTTGTTCTGACTCGCTTGATGATGAGGTGCTTGATGTGATGGTCCTGGTACATTCAAAAACGTGGATCGATAATATTTCAATTGAGAAGTGAACCCGGATATTTGACAATGGTCAACGATGGAGCCACATGACAACAAATTTGGTGGAATCATTGAACGATATCTTGAAAGACATCTGAAACCTGCCAACTACTACATTGGTTAGAGCAACATATTTTAGATTGGGGTCATTGTTCAATACAAGAAGTTCAAAATGAAGGGCAGTGTTACAATCAGGACAGTTGTTCAGTGAATGCATAATGAAATTATTTAACGAGGAGACTGCCAAAGCTAACACCCATAGTGTCACCTTTGACCGTATTAAAGGTTGCTTCAGTGTACAAGATTCAATGGATCATAATGAGGGGAGGTCAATGAAATACTATCAGGTCAAACTAGATAGAAGTTGGTGCGATTGCGGAAAATTTCAAGCATTTTGCATGCGTTGCTCTCATGTCATAGCGGCATGTTCGCATGTTCACTTGGACCCAAGAGGACATATATTCTTCGTTTACACAGTCGAGAGCGTTTTAAGTGTGTACATCAATACCTTCTCCGTGTTGGCAAAGGAGGATTATTGGCTTGTTTATCAAGGGGACATTGTTTGGCATAATAAACAAATGTGAAGGAAGAAAAATGGGCGTCCAAACAACCCTCGTATTAAAACTGAAATAGATACAATCAATAAATTGATAAGATTATGCTGTACATGTCGTCTTCCCGGACACAATCGAAAAAATTGTCTAAATATTGGGTCTAATTCCGCAACCTAATTTTTTTATAGCAAATTTTCTGGAGTAATTAATTTGTTGTAAGCAAGAAAGTTCAATTTAAATTCGATTTTTCATTTTGTGTTCAAGTTAACCTTCGATTACAACAACCTTTAGATAATGACTGAAAAATTTACAATACGATAAATTCAAGACAACTACGCAAAATACAACAACCACTACGCCAAAAATGATTTTTTGTATCACCTAATTTAATAGCACTTTTAAAAAAAATGCTATTAAAATGGAAAAAACACATTTATAATAGCACTTTTTAATCGGGCGCTATTATATAATACAGACTATGTAATTATGATAGCACTTTGTACCAGAACGCTATTATTAAACTTCTTTAAGATAGAATTTTGTATAAAACGCTATTATTTGACTATCCTCGACATTTCATCCATTTACATTCACTATCCTTCATTCTTGTTCTTCTCATTCCAAATTTCTATATTATTTCTGAATTTCAATTGCTGTGACTGTGATTTTTCAACACAGCAATGCCCACCGCCAAATTATTCATCTCTCTCCTTTGTTTCTCTCTCCTCACTCTCTCCGTCACCGCCCGCCCCTACGTCCTTGTCCTCTCCCAAGAAGACTTCAAAGACGAACCCCCTTCCGATCCCGATTCCTCCCCCGAGTGGGACGAGTTCGGCGACTCCGACTCTCACAAATCCGAAGAGGATCTCGACCCTGGATCATGGCGCCAAATCTTCGAACCAACCTCCACCCAACCGCAACCTCAACCTCAATCCGATACGGAGGCTCTCTACTACTCCGCCGTGACCAAGCTTATGACAGGAGACGCGAGGCTAATCGAAGAAGGCTCTGGTGAGATTGAGACGGCTGCAGAGTCTGGTTACCCGGCGGCACAATCAGTGTTAGGGTTTTTGTGGGGAATGGGGCTTTTGAGAGAGAGGAGTAAACAGAAAGCATTTGTTTATCATCATTTTGCTTCAGATGGTGGCAATAAGCTTGGACAATTGGAGCGCGAAAAAAAATAAAGAGGATAAATTCGGAGGAGTTATACTAACCGTTCAAAACCCTATGGATTCTGATTCATTTGCTTCTAAATTGGAACATTCAATGTCTCTATGGACTCAACAGGTTAATTACATAGTTAATCATCTAGATTCACTAATCAATTGCTATTATTACTAATGTTTTCAATTAATTTAATCTACTCAAAACAGGGAAAAAAGGGAATATGGATCAATTTGCCCTTACAGCATTCTAATCTTGTTCATTCTGCTGTCAAGGTATATACAATTTTGTTACTACCATATAGCTTATAATGAGATTGAGTGTGAATTCCAACAATTTTTTATTGCATTGCAGGCTGGATTTAGGTACCATCATGCTGAGTCAGATTACTTGATGCTTGTATATTGGATCCCTCATACCCCTGATAGCATTCCTGCAAATGCTTCACACCGTCTCGGCGTTGGTGCTTTTGTCGTCAATAACAAAAGAGAGGTAATCTTCTTCCTCTTTCATTTCTCTTTCTCATCAATCATTCTGTTATATTATACTTTAAACAGTCTCGTTTTGTTTGATAGGTGCTTGTGGTTCAGGAAACCAGTGGTAGATTTGGAGGCACAGGTGTATGGAAGATGCCTACTGGAGCTGTTAATGAAGTATATATCAACATGATTATTCATCAAATTATGAAACTTATAATATGTTCTTTTGATTCATTTTTATCATATTTGCAGGGCGAGGATATTTGTGATGCTGTAATTAGAGAAGTGAAGGAAGAGACAGGGGTAAGCAAACACAAAATATAGTACAGATTAAATTGTTCTATTTCATTTTTTTCTTGTCACCGTCTGTTATTAATATATTTAACTAAACATTCTTCAAAATTTATATTACACCATTGTATATTAAAACAAAAAATGGACTATTCATTTCGAAGTCTTAATGCCATTACTTTTGTTCTTCATGTAGGTAGAGACAGAGTTTGTTGAAGTTTTAGCTTTCAGGTAAGAGTGACTTACACACACCAACCTCGTCAACTAGCATGCAGTCTGAATGTTGGCATAACTATATCTTTTACACAAGAATCATTAGAATGCATGCATATAGTTCACAAATTTTCTATCTTCAATATCTGGCCTGCTACTGACCTTTATGTTTTTCTTCCTGTCTCTTTGGTATCAGGCAAAGCCATAAATCTTTTTTTCAGAAATCAGACTTGTTCTTTGTTTGCATGTTGCAACCTCAATCCTTTGACATTCAAAGTCAGGCCTCAGAAATTGAAGCAACTAAGGTATCTTTATAAAGTTGTAGGATGTTTTTTGACTGGTGGTGACCATATTCCAACATAGTTTGTTTTTCTATTCAGTGGATGCCTGTTGAAGACTATGCAGCCCAACCTTTTGTGCAAGAAAACGAGCTCTTTGATTTTATTGCGAAAATATGCTTATCGAAGTTGAATGACAACTACACTGGTTTTTCTAACGTACCTACTACTACATCTTCTGGCAAAAAAACTTATCTGTATTTAAACAATGATGCTATTGGTAGCCACTTGTTAGCTTCCAAAGAGCAAGCTTAGCATGAAGCTTGCTTTGTTAGTCTCAACAACCATTTGCTTCGAAGTGCGCCTGAATCCTGATTTTATTATGATTTCATGACCATTTTATATTCTTTGTGTTCTTTGTATAGATATAACATATCATGTAACTAGGGATAGTATCTCTTATACAAAATATGATTTCATTTCATGATCTTTTATAATCTTTATATTCTTTGTATAGATATAACATATCATGTAACTAGGGATAGTATCTCTTATATACAAAATATGATTTTATTTCATGACCATTTCTAAACTTTGTATTCATTATATAGATATATCATATCATATCATGTAAATAGGGATGAATAGTATCTCATATATAAAATAGGCTCTATTGTTGTTTTACCACGCCTCATTCAACAAGTGTAGTATTATTTAATAGGGGAAACCCAGATTTTTCTGTTAGTTAAGTATAAAAGGTTTTGAGGTTGAATAAGCAGCTTCATTTATTAAGACTTGATTAAAATACTACATTTATTACATTGATATTGGTAAGAAAGTTGTTGCGGAAATCACTGTGGTTGGAAATCTTGCAATTAGCGGCACGGTTGGTTAGTGCGTTGAAGAATTGCATATTGGCGAGGAACATCGTGCCTTTGTATATAGAGAAGCTGGAAAGTTGCACAGGGCATTCAGAACAAAAATGGCGAGGTCATATTTATTAGCACTTTATTTGAAAGCGCTATCAAACATATGTTATATATTAGCGCTTTTTGTTTAGAGTGCTATAAAAAAACAAACAAAAAACATGCAAAATACTGACTTTGATAGCACTTTAATTAAAACGCTATTATAAATTGGTACTTTAATAGCGCTTTTAAAGTGCTATTAAATAAGAAATATTTACAATAGTGGCGCGGTTAATAGCACTTTTAAGCGTTATCAAAAACAAAAAAAAAGCGCTATTAAATAGCTTATTTGGCGTAGTGAACACGATAAGCAAACAAAACAACTTAACACATCATAATAATTAAGAGATAAAAACTATCAACACAATATCGTTTGGTCCAAGCATCATCATCATGACATCAACGTCACGTCTCACCTTTTTCCATGAACGATTTACTCTATTTTCGTTCCTCACTGTAATTTGTCTTTCTACTTTTCTGATATGTTCACCTTCAGGAATGTCTCCTTCCAACCAGCGAATCAAGTGCCTTTGAAAATGCTCGAACGTCTGCGTGTTCCAGAGTTTGATCTTCATCGGAGGCTTTGTCAACGAAAAAATAACATTAACATCTCTTTTGATCAGTGAGAACCTTGACAATGGAGTGGAAAACCTTGACAAGGGAGCGAAAGACATTTTCTAAGAGTGATGTGAGAAATGGTGAAGATGAGTGATTGCATTTATAAAAAACCAAATACAACTGTCAAACCACCTACAATGATGCTCTCTCCTTAAAAAGAACATGCATGCGTCACACTATATGACACTACATAAAAGAACAAGTCATGCAGTATGACGTCTCCTCTTTATTTTACATGCATATGCCATACATTATAGCTCATATTCTGTGTGGCGAAATTTTTTTATTTAAAAAGTAGTTATTTTGATAATTTTTTTGAAAAAATAATCATTTAAAAAAAAATAATTTAAAAAACTACACCAAGGTTGTCTAAATGTTAAAGAGAAAACCCATAAAGAGAGTTTAAAGTTTAGGTTCTTATGAATTTAACTTAAATTCTAATTCTAGATTTTGGAGACGTGAAACAATTTAAACAAATTCATGTTGATTAGTGGGAGAAATACGAGTCTTGTGGGAAATAAACATTAATCGTACCTGTAACAAGGACAACCACCAACCCTTACCAACCTTACACCTAAATTCCTACTCCATATTGATTAATGGTTTAATAGAATTTCCAAAAAAATTGCCATTCTGCATTAATGCAAAGCAACTAACTTACCAGATTGAAAAATAGCATAGCTTTAATAATACTCCAAACACTTTGAAATATTTAATTTTACGATCAATGCATATCTAAATCATAGTACTATTCATATCTTGACCCATCATTTCTATCATCATATTAGGTCAAAAAATTAAATTTGAATATGCACATGCATTTATTAATTTAAAAGAGTTATTCTAGTTTATAATTAAGATACTTATTTAAGAGTTCTAGCATGCGATTTACCTTTTTAGGTTTTTTTATGGGCTCTTTAAGGGTTTTAATGCAGTGTGTCTTTTCTAGTTTATGATATGAATTAATAGTAATATTTTAATAAAAATAAGAGGTATGAGAAATTATTATTTATTCTTTCTATTATTGTACTAAGCAATTAAAACTTCATGTGCTTTAATTAAAATTTGACTCAATGCTTTGGCTCAATTAGCATAATCTCCCTAACCATACATTGACGCATTAAATATTTTCAACATCATAATTGTTTGCCTGTTTTATCTAAAGTACTCATAAAATGTTGCTATGAATGTAAATAGCAATTGCGTTTTTGAAATTGTTATGAATTCAAATTTCCACTATAGGACTATCCTTTATTCTCTTAGTCGGTAATTATTCATTTACATGTCAAAAAGTGACATTTTCCTATAATGTTTCTTTCATAGTTAATGAAGTTGGAATTCAGAATCCCTTTTTTAGTAGATTATATATAAATTCCATCTAAACTATTGTAAAACATAATTTATGTTATTGTGAATAAAAAGTCTTGTTAAAATTCAATAAATTTTGACACAAAGAACCACATAGATTTAGTGTTAAATTGTGAGTGCAACAATCAATATCCACACAAACTACAATGTCTGTTTGTGTTTGTAAGAGTAACAAAATTCCACACAGTTAAACAAAATTCAAACCCCAAGGATAAAAAAGATGGTCCCTAAGACCAAAATCCATGATTTATTCCATCTTCTTCTTCTATTCATCTTTTTATATGGGCCCCTCAAAAGCATGCCATCTTAGTGGGACCTTTTTTTTTTATTTTGCACCCACCAAGAAATTTTTTCCATGTGGCGGTGGAAAATAGACTTACTATACGACCCCTACCAATGAGTGACAAAATATGTAACTAAAATATTGCTTCATCAATTCACAATAATAGATCTATTTAATCATTTCATAACAATAATTTCTTTTTTGCTTATACAAAATAACCATAATCATGTTTAATCTCTTTGTTCTATATCATTGCATTTGACTTAAAATTGCATTAGGTCCAAAATACGTGTTAGGCTCAATTGATTGTTGAATCCTAAATAGTAAATCTGAATTACAACGTAAAGTCTACACACTTGACCAGATTCAATAAACAAATATCGTGTCCATTGTAACAAATATGTATTTTTATTTTCTATTTTATCATAAGAAACATGAGACACTCAAACACAAAACTATGAGATTTGAGACAAAATATTCAATTTAATAATATTGATTAAATTTCAGGCACATAAAAATACAAGGGTCCATATCAATGAAGGACAAAAAAACACAAAAGAAAAAGCTGAAATTTGAATTATTTCTCTTTGAGGTGCATATGTCTTTTTTGACACACCTAAACTAAATTGCTTTTTCATTTAAGACCAGAAACACAATATGATAGCCATAGCAATTATTTAGTCCCCCACATATGTAACCAAATGAAATAAAATTTAAAAAATAAAGTGAATCTTACTACATTTTCAGAATCCCAAGAAACATTCACTTTTAAATATCCTTGCCCCTGCATTGACTGACTCCAACTATATACTCATCCAAGTTTCCACTACTTTTTCTATTTCCTTCCACAACTTGTACATAAATACACACACCCCTTCTCATCATTTTTTTCTAACCACAAAATGAATCATCTTCATTCCTTACCTTATACTACTAATAACTTACTCTATGGTTTGGATTATCATAATAATCTTGGACTTGTCAATTCAGACAACAACATGTCTATAAGTACTACACTATTCTTTCTTTCTATAATGTTTTGTAGTATATAGTTTTTTGTAATTGGAATGAATAATGTTAATGTTAATTTTGTGATGTGGCAGTTATGGATGGAAGTGCGACTTCATTTTCAACTCAAGAGTCTTATTTTTCAACTGGTTATTTAGAAGATGCTTTGGTTGAGTTTGGTGAAAGTTCTAAACGTAGACGTTTACTGCCATATACTGATACTGATGATGAACAAAGCAAAAGTACTATTACTACTACTTCCATTGATGATTTTGATAAGGTATATAGTTGAATATGTTTTTTTTTTTTTTGTCTTTGATTTTAAGTTTGAAATTGTTGTAGTTTTGGAAATGAGACTCATTGTTATATGTAACTTCAGAGCTTCTGGAATTTCAACTCTATATGGAACCAACCAGTGGAGAATTTCTACTGCATGGATCAGATTGAAAGGATTTGTGGTTTTTCAGGTAATTTGTCTACTTTTTACGTGCATCCCTTTAGGTAGATATGATCATCAACATTACACCGGACACAATATTAAGGTGACGTAGATGTTTAATACAGACACATGTCAAACATCATACACCTCTTCGATTTAAACTATCTAGGTTATCATTGTTTTTAAAACATAAAAAGTTAGTGTTTGTTTTCCTTTTTAATTAGTTATTGATTGAGAATTTGAAAAAAGATCCCAATGAAATCAAAAAGAAAAAGAAAAGAATAAAGGAAAAGTACAATATTGTTGATAATAGTAATAACTAATGACTTATATTAATTGTTTGTTAATTATTTTTATTTGCTAATTTGTTCTTAAGATGAGCATATAAGTCCATTAAGGAGTAGAATGAATGAGCAACAAAACATTGTTGGAGAAGACACTAAAACAACACAAGAGACAATATCAGCTTCTGAATCACCAAATTCCTCCTCATCTTCATACAAAGAATTATTACCTAAAACCAGCAAAGACAAAGACACCCCACTTGGTATATATATATATATTCTTTCTTACATATATTTTGCGTTGCAGACCGCAGTTTAAAACCATAACTCTGATACATACTTTTTAAAATTATTATAATGATTGAAAACAGGAAGTAGTAGTAGTAGTGAGGAGACGATGAGAAAGAAGAGAGTGTTAAGAAGTACAAGAGTGGTGTATCCATTTGCATTAGTAAAACCAGGAGGAGAAGAAGATGAAGTGACACTAAGTGACATAAATGAAAGGATGTTAATGGCACCAACAAGACCAGTAAGGCATCCAGTTGGTGACTTTGCATGTCGGCCATGCGTATCTGCAACAGGTCCAGGCCTTTCAGGGAAAGCAGTGGTGGCCCTTACTAGAATCCACACTCAAGGTAGAAGAGGCACCATCACTATTATCAGAACCAAAGACTAATTCACAAAACTGTCTATTCTTTTCATCTTATGCCTACTTCTATTGTAGCAGCATTTTCAGCCTTGTTTTCATCTCCTTAATTGTAAAGATGGAAAGTGATATATAATATATGTAATATATTTTTGTATAATATATACTTTTCTTTCATACATTTTGACCAAACATGCATGTACAATTATTTTCAATGTTGTCTAGCTAGAAAATGGAAATTTTAAAAAGTAACATGGACACATATTCAAAAACCCGACATTATATGTGACACTGATATGTCTACACTCAATATTGTTTTTGAGGATGCGTAAAATAGACTACTGCATACGGTCTCAAATTTTTTAAAGTTAAACTATAGTTAAATAAGACTTCATAAAATATCTGTTAAATTAAATCATGATTTAATAGAGTCTCTATTTATTTTATCATAATTAAACTATAACTAACTTACGCAAAACCTAAAAAAAAAACTTAAAAAGGATATGTGAATAATAATTTTAAGAATTAAATAAAATTAAATATGTGTTGATGCAGGTTAGACATCAAACACATATACGTTTTTGTTCAAAGGTGTCTATTGGTGTTATGAAAGATAATATTTCTATAATGAAAAATAAATAATAAGAATAAACAGAAGATAGCACAATGGAGTTAAGCTTTTCTGCCACTATTTGGGACTTTGATAAAGACAGAACCAGAGATGGTGGCATTTGGTGGCATTGTTTCTGCATACACACTAACTTTATTATTCTTGGTGTGGGAAGGTTGATATATATATATATATATATATATATATATATAGTATATTATATTTAAATTTTAATTAAAATGAGATTTTTCAAATATGTAATATAATTTTGTACATCATACTTATTAAAAAAAAAGGTCATATATCATACTAACAAAATGCCAAATATAAAGAACAAGAATAAATGATTGCTGAACATAGAAGCAAGTTTTCTTTCTCTTTTCTCTTTAATTTTTCTTTCTTTTTTTCTTTATTGATTAGATAATATTACTTTTATAGCACAGGCAGAAAGAAAAAAATAATGTGCAGACCTATATACTTAATTACCAATTTCAAAGATTTTAATCTAACTTTTTGTTAGATAAAGACAACTTATAGCTGCCACAAGACTTTTACCTTTTCTTAAACAAGAATTTGTAGCACTAATCTTTCTAATTTCAGCTATTAAAATTTAGTTAGTGAAAGATATTGACAAAGATTCTCACAATATATGAGTACACACTAAAGAACAAAAACATATGACAAATTGACAGAATAGTCTCTCTATTGAATCTAGTAAATTGATACCTCAATCATTTGTCTCGCACTTAATATTTTATTATTTTCACGTAGTGGTTACCAAAAAGCACTAAAATTCTTCATGCCTATTATATTTTTGTTTTGATATGTTGTGGCATTTTCCTCACAGGTCAAACACTAATTAATTTTTTAAACATGGTAGATTGCACCATATCTAATATGGACCCCCATGAAATAATAATTGAATTATTAAAACTAAATTTAAATATGTATTTACTTTATTTGATCCATCACTATTTTTTTTTTTTTGGCTAGAAAATCAAACTGTTTGGCCATAGAAATAATTGAAAGGAATTCTGTCATAGCTGTACGGCAAAAGTATTTTCTCACTCAACATCTAATCAGACATTTATATGTTTTTTTAATACTCTCACCGTTTTAAAATCTATGTCTTTTAAATTTTTACACACGTATTAAAGAATGTAATTATATTATTATAAAACATTATATTTTTATTAAATTAATCTTATTAATATATTGAAAGGAGTGTATATAATTGAAAGACATAATTGAAAAAATTATTATTATTATATTGAAAAATAGAAAAAATAATATTTATTTTAAAATAATTTTTTTTCTTTAAAACGATACTTATTTTAAAATGCAGAATTATAAGATTTTGTGTATATCGTTTTGTCTCCTATAACAACCATATATTGTCTTTATTTAGATGAAAAAAGTTGTCTTAACTTTTTCCCTTTATATTTTCTCTTGGACCATCTTTTTTATGCAATTTCATGGGACCGTTTGTCGTGTGAATTGAATTTTATATACTTTTTATAATCAATAGTTCAATTTGAAATGTAGTGATCTTAGTTTGGTAGTAATAGAAATATGTTATGATTTTAATGTAAGAAATTTTGCAGAAAATCTTTATTCATTTTGAGCTTTGTTAAGAATAGCTAGATAAATTTGAATACTAGTACTATTTAGAAGGAAAAATAGAAAAAGGTTTAATATTAAGTTGATCTTGAAATTCAAAAGTGTTGTAAGTTATGATGATGTTGTAATGTAAATAAGCATCGAAGTGATTGGTAGACAAAAAGTGAGGATGGTGCATTGGTTTGACAAGAGCAGCTTTTCTAGGATTTGTAGTCAAAGAATGCAAACCAAGCATGAGTTGGAGTTCAATTTACAGATTGCCAAGACTTCGGTGGATTAAGCAATCATTCGTGTGTGGGTTAGTGTTATTATTAGACTTCTTATTAGGGTGATCAAATTTAAACCGTTCGATCGATCTATTGTCTTTTTTATGTAAATAGATTGGGATCGGGTGTCGAGTTGATCGGATTAAATAATTTTAATATTATACTATTGATTCGGTCGAACTCAGAAACTTATTTAAATTCGTCGAAAATCGAATCCGATCAAACTTAACAAATTTTTATTTTATATATCTTTTATTACTATAAAGTTGAACCACTATAAAAATAAGATTCATAATGTGATCAAATTATTATTCTTTTTATAATTTAATGGTAGCATACACTCACAAAAATACAAAATATGTAATATAAAATTTTAAGGGTTATTTAATTTGTAGTTTAAAGTATGATAATGAGCAAATTAATATCAAATGATATTTGAAATGTATAACATGATAATAACGTTTTTTCAATAATAAAAAAAAATAGTTTTTTTTAGTTATTCTAAAATTTTGATAATTTTTTTAACTAAAAGATAAATATTTGTGAATTTTATAAAAGATGAGTCATTTTTATAGATTTATTCTAATAAATATTAAACTGATTTAATCCACCTGATTTATCTGTCTAATTGATTAAATCAAATTCGCCGAAAAACTAAAATTTTATCAGTAGAAATTGGGCCTTAATAATAAAACTGCGATTTGCATCGGATTTAAAATTTTGGTCCGGTTTCAACCCAAACCGATCGATTGTCCCCCTCTAAGTCTTATATAATATTCTTATATGTTTTATGTTCTGAACTTGTCCAATGATTAGAATTCGCTCAATCTTCTTCTACCTCCAACATGGCCCGACAACTTTGGCCCACCAGCTCTGGCCCTTCAACCAAGCACACTTGGTCGACTGCATCTCATGAACAGAGAGACTAACGATGTCCTGAGCCATGCGCCCGCCCGCATCGGCAACTACCTCCAGGTCTGCTCGACACACGTGGAGCAGACAACCAGGAAAGTCTATAATGTATCTGCCCGTAATCTCTACCTTGCTCAGAGTAACATCTAGTTACGAGCATGACTGTCCATTTTGACTGTGTTCTGGCAGTTACCTATTTTTTAGGAACCTAATATCTAGGTCCAAAAATAGGAACCAATAGTCAAGCGTCAGGGACACTATATAAACTCTCACACTTGTGAGGACCATGTATCAAATATTCACTCTAAAAACCCTAATTTCTTTCTTGTATCTCTCTGCACTCCTTCTTACTTGAACGCCAGAGTGTCTTGCAGATACACCCCATATTCTCCTCAAATTTCCAGCCAAGCAGATGTCATCTTCTCGGCCCACTTCAGTTTCTGATCAACCGGAAAAATCAGTGGTGCCATATGTGGGAATCTTTCTTTCTCGTCTTCCTTTTCCTCAAAACTGAAGATCAAAGCGACTTTCACGACTTCTATCATGGTTGACCATTATGCAAACACTTTTCTGGAAATATTGTGCTCTCCCTCATCTATAAGATAGATTGGAACGAAGAACCTCCTCATCTAGAGGATATCCCTGACATCAGAGATGGTCGAACCACATCTCTCGACTCGGTCAACACCAATCGTAAAGACATTCATTTCTTGGAGGACCAGAGGTCCAAAAAGTCCATCGAAGAGGAACTGCCTGCAATCCTTCAACCAGTTCTGATTCCTCCCAACACGAACTCGACCATGGAAGCTCTCACTGCCCTTAACCAAATCAATGCCCTAATCCAGCAACAGATCAACATGATTGGAGCTTGGTAACAAAAGCGGTCAAAGTCTCCTCCTCGGAGACACCAACGTTATGACTCCCGCACCCCATCACCTCTAAGGTGTGGCCATTTTCCCGCGCGGGAGAAGTAAGAAGTTTTTTTCCTCAAGAAATAGGGTCGCACACCTCCTCGTAAAGATCAATGCTCCCCGATCTCTAAGAAGACAAAGAATGATCAACAACTTGATCGTGACTACTCATTGTCGCCCAAGACAAAGTAGATGCCAAGAAGCATATCTATCCGTCGAGACAACGACCCCCGACGAGGAAGAAACCATTACTCTCCACCTCCATCACCTGATAAGAGTGACGAGGACGATCCCCGTGGTCCTTTGTCTAGAGAAATCATGGATATTCCACTGCATGTTGGGTTGGAGAAATCCCCTCGATTGGGAACCTACGATAGAACCACAGACCCCGGCGAGCATATCGAGAACATCGATGCTCTGCTCGATTACAGAGGGGTCTGAGGAGCGATCAAATGTAGACTCTTCCCTACAATGCTCAGAAAAAGGAGCCATGGCTTGGTACGAAAGCCTCCTCGATGAATCAATCACATCTTGGAGGAGCCTGGGGAAACAATTCTCCAGGAACTTGACGGCTTCTCGCCACCACCCCAAGTCAGAAGCATCGATGAAGGCCATCATCCAGGGGAAGGATGAGTCCCTCTGAGCATACATTGAAAGATTCAACAAAGAAGTCGTCCAGGTCTCCACGACTGACGAAATGAAGAAGTACCTCCTCAAGCCTGGTGTACACACTCGCAGTGAATTTACCAAGGCAGTTAGCATAGAAACTCATGCAACGCTGGATTCCCTCCTGCTCAAGGAATGGGCATACATCCAGTACGGGGAGAGGAAGCTGATAATAATACGTGAGACTCGCGACATCATGAGAATGAGAATGTTTCAAAGAACAACAAACCCTCGACATCCCGTCGGGGAGAAGAAAAGAAAAGGGAGGATAAGTCATGCGATTCGAGAGACTATAAAGGGACAGCTGGTCGTTTCCACGATTATACCCCCTTAACATTTCACGCGAGCGAATTCTGGCCGACTGCACGAACACAGAGTTCAAACAAGCTGGGGTCTGCTTTCCCCACTAAACATCGTCCAAGCCAGGGACGGACAAAAGCAAATACTACCGGTTTCATAAGAGCCACATACACACAACAGAAGAATGCATCCACCTGAAGGATGTCATAGAGATCCTCATCTGAGATGGGCATCTCAAGCAATATAAAAATAAGGAAAACCCCCGCGAGGATGCCCAGGAGTCTAAAATAGTCGAGGAAGGGAAGCCTTCCCCCGATGAAACCCTCATGCCGATCGCCATGAGCAACATTAGGCTGGAAGATTTATACACCTCCGACCTGGACGAGATCCCCTTGTATTTTGCAACACACAGTCTTTGAGAGACATTTCCGTCATTGATGGTTATATCCAGCGGGGGCTTCTACAAGTGTATCATAGGCTCGGTGAAGAGACGATTAGAGCAACTAATGGCTTCTAGATCCGACAATAACGCCACCCTCGATAAGTTCAGCGGAAGCTCTGTTCCCATCGCATTTTACTGGGAGGAGCTTCCCGACGGAGTTCCCAATTCTAGCATCCTTCTGCTTGTATGAGCACATATGGCCAATTTCGATGTCAGGCGTATTTTGGTTGATCAAGAAAGTTCGGTTGATATCATGTACTCCCAACTGTTCACCATCCTACAGCTCAACGAGACTCACCTGACCCCGTATATAGGCTCTGATCTCCAGGAGTTCAACGATTCTGTCACCAAACCATAGGGGTATGTCGAGCTGGTCGTCACATTCGGAACAACATAAACGTCCAAGTCAATCAAGTTGCAGTTCCTTATGATGGACTGCCTATCATTGTATGAGTGCATTTTCGGGAGGCCTACCCTGGCTGAACTAATAACGGTGCCCTCCACCGTGCACCTGAAGATGAAATACTACACCGAGAAGGGACTCGTCGCCACCCTTCACGGGGACATAAAGTAGCAAGAAGGTGTTTTGAAGCAGTTGCCAAGGGTTTAAGCTCCATCAACATGCAATCTAGAACAACCAACATATCTATTCTGCCCAGTAATTTCGAAGAGCCAAAGCCGTTGCCGCATGTTGACATAATGATACATAAAAAGGGGCCAAGCCCCATCCAAAAAATAATTGAAATAACAGCTACAAGGACCAAAGATGTCTAGATATTACATCAAATGGGAAAAGCCCAAAAACAAATTACAGTAAAGCGGCACGCATGCCGAACTGGAAGAATAAGAAACAACCATCAATCAAGTGGTTGGATGAGGCTGCTCTTCAGGTTAAGGATACACTTCAGAATCGGGTTGCGACTTCACCTATGGAGACTGGAGAGAATCCGCCACATGCTCGTCCGCCATCTCGAGGAAGTAAAGGGCAACCAAATGATCGTCCACCATGATCAAGACAAGATAAGACAAGATCAACACCAAAATTAACGAGGCGAATATGGGCCATTATGTTCTTAAAGCCGTCCTCAATAGCCACAAGAGCATCGTCGACGGCCTGCTGGATACGAGCAACCAGCTGGGTCATGGTCTTCAATATCTTGACATTCTCTGGCTCGTCCTTGTCAGGGACCATGGTGGACTTGAGCTCGTTCACCTCCTCCTCGAGAGCCTTCTTCTCGGTCGCATGGGAATCCCTCTCCTCGGTCAGTACCTTCTTCGCCTTTTCCAGCTCCTCATTATCAGCTTTCAGCTTTTTGAACTTTGCCTAAAGAGCCTTGTACGCTTCCTGTGTCTTCCTCATTTCCAGATCCTCGATGCTCCCCTCCTCGGTGCTGATCACCGCTTCCCCCATAATCCTCATCAAGGCGGAAACATCCTGGGCTAGCGAGACCCTCTTGCCCGGGCGGTCTATCTCCCTGTATGCCAAGGAATCTGCTTTGTGGACCCCAAGGAAGAGCCTTCGAAGAAGGTCCTATCATGGAAACAGGGGGAAACATGAGTTTTTCTTTATCTTTCTCCCCGGTCAAATCAACTAGGTCATCGAAACAAAGACTCTTGACCCTTAAGCTCATTGGCAAATAAGAAGATTACCCAATAACTGGACCCGATGGGGAAGTCCCCAACCCAGTCGAAGGCACACCCGTTCCATCAGTGCCCAAGAGGCTTTTGGAAATCGCCTTCTGCACCCTTTTGGCCTTGACAACAAAATTCTTAAAAATGTGTTCCCGAACGGTAAACATTTTCCCTGCAATAAAACAAGCACAAGTTAGCAAAATAGGGATATTAAAATAAGGAGAATTCAAATAGGAGACGACTACCTAAATACTTTGAAGGGTCCTCACATTCGAGGAGCTCCTTGACGTTAATAAGCCCAGGCTCGAACACGGGCTTCCCATCCTGGTCGACAATGGGTCTTCCCCCCTTGCCCATACGCTAGATAGGGGTATCCCCTCGACAAAGGCCAACAACCGGTCATAGATGAATTAGTCGTCACCATTCAGTTGGCCCGCCTTCACTATATAGTGATTCGTGCCCCGATTAAAATGCTCTCTATGTCAGTGAAAATTGAACCTTTGCACAAGCTCTATCATAGCCTCACCCTCATCGGCCAACACCAGCTGCCTCTCCGGACCGAGCTTAGAGACACTGCTAAACACATTAAGTATTGCCTTCTCCGACACAGGCTGGACTAAGATATACCTATCTTTGAATTGTCGAACAGATTTAAGATAGGCTTTGAACAGCTTGCCCTCCTGTTTCAGAGAGACCCATCCAAACTATCAGTCTTTGACTTCCCACTAGAGGTGAAAGTAATAAAAGAACAAAGAGACAGTAGCCCCGATCTTCAAATTCGCACAGGAAGGACATCGAATTAGGGCGAAGTTGTGAAGGAGCTAGGCGAAGATGGTCGAAGATAGCCACGTGAAAGTCTGTAAAGGGTAGCCAAAGCCCCAAATCTCTAAAGATGATCTCGTACATAAGAAACTGATTAACATCATACTTTGTATAAATTCTATCATACTTCTCGGGGACGAAGACGACCCAATCCTCTTTAGGGTTTGGTTACTCCATCCCCACGGCCACAACTGTGAATGCCTCCTCCAGATGCTTGGTAAAGTATGAAATGACCTCTTGAGGACCCGACACAATCCAGTCCATCCCCCCAGGTTCATTCTGACCAAAAACTGCAGGCGCACCCTGCTCAGACTCACTCTGCTCTGACAAAGTCTCTTCGGAATCACTCTATCCAGATGTACTCTCTTCAGACGAATTCTGGTCGGTAGAACTTTGCTCATCCACGACCTCATCATCGATAATACTAGCTGTGATACGGTGGGAGAATTGACTTGGGTGTTTTGCGTTTGATTATAAATGTTGCGGTTAGCAAGAGTCGCCACCGACTTTTCTTTTATCCAAAAGGAAAGGTGAAAAAGCACAGGAAAGACCTTTGAGATTGTTCCTTGAATTTGGGGGGTAGATTATGAAAAGGGAAGGTACTAGCACCCTTTTCATCCATGGTTTTCCATGGGCTCTTAGTTACTTGCTAGATCACTTGCTTTTGTTTGAATGTGCTTGTGGTGTGGTTTTTGAAAGTATTTTGAAAATGTAACTTCGTAATAATTCTCGTTTCTATAAGAATGCATACAAAAGTGTTTGTTTCGAAAATGATTCAAAAAAGTGTTTGTGTGATGTGTTTCTGAAAGTGATTTTAAAAAGGTATCTTTGTAATGATTCTCGTCTCTATAAGAATGCATACAAAGTGTTGTCTTTTAAAAATGTTTCAAAGTGAGAGTGTTGGTGTATAAAATGTTTTATTGTGAGCAAGAAAGCAACTAGGAGCGAATCTACCTACTCAAAACGTCTTAGATGTTCTTTTCCTCCTCCTTTAGGTGTTGCTATTTTACCATTGATTTGGTGAGAAGCCCCATCGTTGGATGAGAAGGGACGGGCGTGGGTCATCGTATAGTCATAGAAGGCAACCTATGTATGTTTTAGCAATGTCGTTTAGGGACTAGATCGTTTACCGAAGGCAACATCGAGGGTCATCGAGGGACTACGATCTTTTATCGAGGATCTTTGCTAAAACGCCCATGTTCGAGGGACATGACTATTTTTTTCGATAGGCAACAAGTGAGATTTCCATAAGGTGTGCATATGTGCAAAGTGTGTTTGATTGCATGTATTTTTTTTGTCTTAATTAGGGTTCTCTATTTGTTGATTTCATGTCTTGCCATACACACCCTAATTACTAGAAATATATGGAAGCAATAAAAAGTGCGGAAAGTAAATATCTTACGCTATTACAATCATTAAGGGAATGGGGTGTACAGTTTTACAAATGGGGATTGCAAATAAAATTAAATCCTAAATTACTATTACAACCATATTGAATGGATAAGAATGTACAAGAAAATGTGAAATGAACTTGTTTTGTTTAAGAAAAGAGATAAGTTTTGTTTAAGAAAATATTTTTGATCTTTTTGTTTTAAGAAATAAAATAAAGCATGTAAAATGTAAAATGTTTTTTGGTGTTTTTGATTAGTGAAAATAGAAGTGATAGAAAAAATAGTAAGGAAAAATAAAATAGAATCAGCGCATTGCTGAACTAAAAGAGATCAGAAGTTCTGACTCTAGCGTGCTGCAAAAACAGAAATCAAATTAGTAAAAATAGGTAAAGTCATAAGTTCTGGGTCCGCTGGGAACAAAGAAGATTTCATAAGTTCTGATACCACTGGAAGAACTTAGTCTCCCTCTCCATGCTAGTCAGAACATCTGCAACTTAGTCATTTCTCAACAGAATAGAAGACGCGCATATAACAGTTATGGCAGGTTTCATAGTGTTTCAGAAACAAGAGATATCAGAACTATAAATCAAAAGCAAGCATGAAACTGCTAATCCTAATTTCCTTAATAAGTTCTGAACTAATTTACTCCCTACTTAGGCATACAAATACGTGAAACCTCAGAATACGTACAACATCAGAATCATGATGTCTACATTGTATTTTTGAACATGCAAATTTGACAATGCCTAAGTAATATGATGAGAGTCAGCAGAAGCTTACGTTGCAGCTGGAAAATACTTTGTTAGCTGGAGTCTGGTTTTGAACTCTGGTGATATTCTGAATAGCTTCTTCACGTACTCAGCAGGATGAAAGCTTTCAAATTGGGCTATGAATGATTAGAGAAATTCTGGAACAATCAAGGGGGCAAAGTTTTGACTTCCTTGAGGTGAATATGGATGGAGAATGTGTTACAGTATGAACACAGAAGTTAGGATGGTTTCTAAATGTATATCAGAAACTGTATGGATGGTTTTGGTCAAAAAATACTTGAGAAAAAAAAAGGAGTCTGAATGCAAGAATCAAAAGCTAACAGGTTTTTGTATTTATGTATTTTCAGTTTTGGACTCTTGGGATTTTAGCAGGGGTTCAAGGCTTTTTTCTTTCTTAAAAATTCCACCTTTTTACAGTTGCAAATGGCTTTCAATTTATAGGAAAACATCTTGTAGCTTGGAGAGTACAAGGGGCACCACCATCATAAGCTAGGCGCTGACTTGCTCTTGAAGTAAATTCAAATAGGTATGGTGGTTAGCAGTTTTAGCAGCGCCTAAGCTGGATTTGTAAGCAGAAATTAAGGAAATGTAACCTCAAAAGCAAAAGCAACGTATGGGCCCAACACACTTTTGTACAAAAGTTTGCTTTTCCAAGACAATAAAGGTACTTCAATGCCACACGCAGGGAGATCCTTTGGATAAAGACTCAAAAGTGGTTGTGAGCATTAAATGATGATGAGATTGATCAAACCAGAAATCCTGCAATGTGAGATTTTGCATCATTGCTTAATTCTGGGTTAGAGGTTCAGCTTCAGCATAATTTAGAATAAACATCCAACTTCTGATCTTTGTATCTCCTTGCTCCAGCATGTTCTGAAGGAGCTCTCATACTTTCCAGGAAGCTTGCGACACGCTTTGTAAACCTTTTTTGAACTCCCCTTGCAAACTCTGACTGAATCTTTGTGAAAACTGGCCCAAAAGTTGTAACCAAACTCTGTCTTGGAACTGTCCAAAATTTGCTGAGTGCTTCAGTTTAATGGACGTGTCTTTGAGGAGTCATAACTTAAAATCCCAACATTTCTAGGAGAAGTTTTATTCTGTAATGTTTCATATCTTGTTTGGGTCCATAACTCTTGTGTTAGAAGTTAATCCAGAATCATCTTGCATCATGGTGATAATCTGATCAGAAGTTCTGAGCTTGTCATATTTCTTAAACAGTTAGAAAAATTCTAAGTATTTAGAAATTTGACTTTTCCAAAGTAACTTTTGACTTTTGAATTTCTAGATGAAACAGACTTCATATCTCAACATGTCTTGATGAAATATGACTCTTGAAACTTGATTTTGATCCAAAAGTCAAAGTTTTACTCTTTAGTGTGCAAATAACCATTTTGCCCTTGTGAATGACTTTCTTGAAAAATTTGTAATTCAAAGCTTGGAATTGGATGGAAGCAAACCTGAGGGTCCAGGGTGATCCTTTGAGAAATGAGAGGGCAAATTTTGGGGGTACAACAGCTTCCCCTGTTCAATCTTCTTAAACCCGGAGAGTTAGATTGGCAGATCTGCCATTCGTGACTTGAAGGTGGAAGATGATTGAACACCAGAGTGCCCAGAAATTTGCACTCGATGATGTTGTGGTTGATTGTATAGGAAATGGGCTTAAAGATGCCATTTGGAGAAATGATGGACAATTGTTGGAGATGGGCTTATAGATGCCATCCAGAGGTGATTTGATTTGGACTGTATTTGAGTGATATAATGACATCTGAATCTTGATCGTATCTTGACTGTATTTGAAAGAGTGACAAAATGACATCCGATTCTAGATCATATCTGAACTGTATCTGAAAGTTGAATCTGAATGAGTATCAGAAGGGCATCCGTGTCTGGAGCGTATCTGAACTGTATCTGAAAGCTGTCTTTGAATGAGTATCAGAATGGAATCCATGTCTGAAGTGTATCTGAATTGTATTTGAATGTTGAATCTGAATGAGTATCAGAATGGCATCCGTGTATGGAGTGTATCTAAAAACTATCTTTGAATGAGTGTTGAAGGAATCTTTGACGATTACTACTCCAAAAAGATGATGAAGGAATCTTGGATGATTACTACCTTAGCAGGATGATGAAGGAATCTTGGATGATTACTACCTCAGCAGGATGGTGAAGGAATCTGGGACGATTACTACCTCAACAGGATGATGAAGGAATCTGGGACGATTACTACCTCAGCAGGATAATGAAGGAATCTTGGATGATTACTACCTCAGCAGGATAATGAAGGAATTTGGGACGATTACTACCTCAACAGGATGATGAAGGAATCTGAGACGATTACTACCTCAGTAGGATGATGAAGGAATCTTGGATGATTACTACCTCAGCAGGATGATGAAGGAATCTGGGACGATTACTACCTCAACAGGATGATGAAGGAATCTGGGACGATTACGACCTCAGTAGGATGATGAAGGAATCTTGGATGATTACTACCTCAAAAGATGATGATCTTTGTCTGTTGATTGGTCTTTCCTGAAAAGGTAAAGAGTTAGTTGTATGCAATATCATGATGTATGCATTGTGTAATGATGCTCTCAAAATAAATGAGATTTGTGTTATATGTATTTTGTATGCATATGCTATGAATGTTGTTGAAATGTAATTTTATCTTGGAAAATAAATCTTTGACAAGTGTTGGGGAGTTATTAAATCCCGGAATGTTATTGAAGAGTAGGTGTGTCTTCAAACTTTGCCTAGAGTGTTTCCACTGAGGATTCCTGTTTTGTTGAGGAGAACTCCGCTGGGGAATATTGACTTTGTTTGAGAATACATTGTTGGAGAGTGATGATTCCTAATTGGAAAAGAGATCGGGAGTCTCGGTTGTTCGTTTCTCTACTGGGAGTTATCTCTTGATGGACGAAGTTGAACTGATATCTAGTCGGGTCCAGGCTTCACAGTAACTTGCTAGGGATTGTAGAGTAGTCTACTGGGGAAGAGGAGTCGTGGTCCTTTGATTTGTAGTAGTCATAGAGGCCACCTCAAGCTGGGGAATCCTACCGTTTGTTGGGGAAATAAACCCTGTTGCTTACTCTGTTGGAGAGGCGGCGACTTCATTGGCAGAAATCCTCGAGGATTCTTGAAGTCGACTCAGTTGGGAAAAGGTTTTCAGAGATTGAAAATCTGGCTGGGGAATCATCCTGTGAGAAGGATTTTGGGGAGATTTGTCACTGCCCCTAGTACCAAGTGTTTGTGGCACTGCCAGGAACTAATTGACTGTATGTAACCCTTTGTTGGGATTTGCGTTCAATGCCCTAAGTAATGAAGATGAAGACCTGCCCCTGGTTATTCTGTACTTCTTGAGAGATTTCTTGGAATCTTGACTGGACTTCCCTAGGTGTGCTGGATAGTGACATGTCATGTTCCCTTGTTGATAGGAGATTTGTCAATGGAAGTGTCATCCTACTTGAATTGATTTTGTTCACTGAGAGAGCTTTCGTTCACTGGATATTCGTTGTGTGAATTTCTCCGTGGTCAAACAAATAGCCATGTGCAAACATCGATATTCAAATAATGCAAAGCTTATGCTTGTCTTGAAATTTTTGAAAATGCGTTTTAGCAAGTAAATAATTTTTGTAAGAAAAATTAAACTCAGGATTTAGAGTAAAGCTCTACAGGAGTCAGGATACCTTTTGTAACAGTATGCTTTCGAACTAACTCATGCTTCAATTAGGACTTTTGAAGGGTTGTAACGTGGCTTTGTTCATGGTTTAAGAAACAAAGGATAAAGGCTCAAAATTTATTTTTACCCACCCGCTCTTCGTGACGTTCTTCAGTCCTAAACTCAGTTAATTGTGCGTTTGAACTCCAATTGAGTATGGAATGACGTTTTGGTGATGGTTCAGACAAGTTAAGTTTGTCGGAAGGAAGTCATTTTTGCAACATTTTTTTATGTTGTTGAGGAGTTGTAGTGACCTCTTTCTTTTGATTTCTTATCCCTAATTTTTGCCTGACTGTTCTTGTTTTGAGATTACAGTCAGCGGGATACCCCAGTTTTTCTTAAGTCTCCTTTGTAGGTTTTGACTTAGTGGGATTTTCCTTTTTTTGAGAGATAATGATTGCCTATGTGCTATGGAACCATCACTGTCTTTTGATTCCAGAGGAATGTTTTTGATGTCATTCGTCGTATTACGAGATAAGAGTTTGCAGCTAAACGTGCATTTGAATCAACTGAGAGACTACCCTGCCCCAGGTTTTGATTAAAGGTTTTATTTTATGTAAAAAAGAAAACTCCTACTTATTTGGCTCGAAGGGGTTGACTAGGGATTATCTTCCTTATAACTCCAGTGTTTAAGATTTTAAAGAACGAATGTACATCGTTAGCAAGGTCTATCCAAAAGCATACTGTATGAGATTAAGGCATTGTTTTCGTCATTCTCCCTCTAAAGGCTTGTAACTTTTAGCAAGAGTTGAATATCATAAAGTGAGTAAAAAACATAGTTTAAATGAAATGAAGACGAATGAATTAATTCAAGAGAAACATATACAATACATTAATGAAACAAAGTTTAACATTAATAGATAATTGTTTGAATAACAAGAGGAATTACAAATGAAAATTTCAAAATGAACAATACGCTCTCAATGATTTGGAATAGGAGCAGTGATCAAATTTGGAGTCTCCAGAGGTTCGAACTCGATCTCCTTGGCATCAATCAAGTCTTCAATCTTGTTCGTCAAAGTCCAACAGCCGTCAGTGTCATGTCCGAGACTGTCATAATGATAGGCACATCTTACGCTTGGATTGTACTTAGAAGATGAGGTGTCGGGATTTTGAGGAGGATCCTTTAGTGTGATCAATTTCACCTTCAGCAAATGTTGTAATTCTTGAGACAAAGGCATGTTGATGTTAGTGTACTGCCTTTCTTGATATCTTACCCTATGCCTATTTCCCTGTCTTTGTTGAACAAGTGTAGGATTAGAGATCAGGATTTCCCCTACATGTTGATCATGATGACTCTTTTGACCATACACAACATTGGACTCTTTCTTCCCACCGTATGGCTTTTTTTGAGCATCAGAAGGTGTAGCTTCTTGGATCTTTCCATTTTTGATGCCAACTTCGACCCTTTCGCCGGTCAGTATTAGCTCGGTGAACCCAGCTGAGGAGCTTCCGATTAGGTGTTTAAAGAAAGGCCCTGTCAAAGTTCCCATGAAGATGTCAATCATCTCCCTGTCAGTTAAAGGGGGCTCCACCCTACCATCCAGATCTCTCCACTTTTGGGCGTATCCTTTGAAACTCTCGTGGGAACCCATGGTCATATTCTGCAATTGCACACGAGTTGGTGCGAGATCAGCGTTGTATTGGTACTGCTTGTAGAAAGAAGCAGCCAGGTCCTCCCAGATGTGGATGCGAGAACTCTCCAATTGATAGAACCATTCAAGTTGTGTCCCAACTAGGCTCTCTTGGAAGAAATGGATCCAAAGCTTCAGATCAGTTGTGTATGGCTGAATCTTGCGGACATAAGACTTTAAGTGCATCTTAGGGCAAGAGACTCCATCGTACAGGGCAAAGGTAGGGATTTTGAACTTTGGCAGGATGACCACTCCAGAAACCAAACCCATATCTCCTAAATCCAAACCAGGCACAACTTGGATCTCCACAGCTTTTAGTCTGTCTTTAAGCTGTTTGTATTTTTCATCCGCTGGTGGATACCGCTCCTCAGAAGAGTCATCGTCATCAGTAGCTATGTTGGCTCTAATGCTTCTAGCTTCCTCTTCTTGACTGTTCTCTTCTTTAGAAGAAGCATCTTCTTTTTGAGCTAGCTGGGAATGCCTCTTGGACCTTCTTCTCACGTTGAGGATAACATACTTTTTCTTCTTCTTACTCTCTTTGGTGAAGAGTGTTTTCAGATCTTCCTGCCCCTTGGCCAAGTTCATGAGCGCTTGTTGGAACTGAGCGTTTTGAGCTTGGAGATCTTTAACTGTTTGCTCTAGAGTCATCTCTACTGAAATAAATAGTAAGAGGATAAGGAAACCTGTACGGGAAAACCTGTTATGATGACATGTATGATATGTGGATGCAATGTTTTCAAGGATCTCGTTGGGTAAATGTTAGCAATCACTTACAGCTTTGATTGGAGAACTTTATATAGGTGGATGTCTTTCCACGAGAATTATCTCATCATGTCAAGTGGGTTGTAGCCCTTGACTCAAGTTTGTTGTGTTTGATCTTTGACGGCGTCTGGTTAGAGTAAAATAAATCCTCTTGCCCCTTATTAAACGTCTGGTTCAATATAACCCTGCATCAAAGGCCCTCGAGATCCTTGAAATGGTTATCGAAAATATCATGGTATGATGTTATGTATAAGTATGAAAAGTAAGCAAGTTTATATACAAATAATCATATTCACACAAAGAAGACAAGTCCTTAGGTTTAGGCTTGCATGAAGTTTGTAGGTAAGTACCCTCTTAAAGTTTAGTTGGCTTAACCTGTCCTAGTAATAGTAACCGGGTTCTAAGGAGCTCAATATCACTGGTTTGTTTCCTTGGTCATTGTTTCAGCACAAGCCTCTTTAATGGCGACCGAAATATCCCAAGAAACCAAACCTCAATGAGTGTAGTATCGAGTATCTACCAACTTCGGACTGCACCAAAGCCGGTCATCTCACTACATCCTAAAGGCCAAGTTGGTCAAGTAAAGGTTCTAGAAGTTCATTAGTGCTTCATGACATCACTCAGCGGACCCGTATATTCTTTGATTAACTCAAAGTCTACCGGTACCTATAAATATGTCGCACTAACATAGCTATTGCTTAGACCATGTCGGTATACCCCGCATAGTTTCCACAACGTATTGCTACTTACCTAGCAAGAGTTGCCACCAACTTTTCTTTTATCCAAAAGGAAAGGTGAAAAAGCATAGGAAAGACCTTTGATATTGTTTCTTGTGTTCGGGGGGTAGATTATGAAAAGGGAAGGTACTAGCACCCTTTTCATCCATGGTTTTCCATGGGCTCTTAGTTACTTTCTAGATCACTTGCTTTTGTTTGAATGTTCTTGTGATGTGGTTTTTGAAAGTATTTTGAAAATGTAACTTCGTAATGATTCTCATTTCTATAAGAACACATACAAAAGTGTTTGTTTCAAAAATGATTCAAAAAAGTGTTTGTGTGATGTGTTTCTGAAAGTGATTTTAAAAAGGTGTCTTTGTAATGATTCTCGTCTCTATAAGAACGCATACAAAGTGTTGTCTTTTAAAAATGTTTCAAAGTGAGAGTGTTGGTGTATAGAATGCTTTGTTGTGAGCAAGCAAGCAACTAGGAGCGAATCTACCTACTCAAAAGGTATTAGATGTTCTTTTCCTCCTCCTTTAGGTGTTGCTATCTTACTATTGATTTGGTGAGAAGCCCCGTCGTTGGATGTGAAGGAACGGGCGTGGGTCATCGTATAGTCATAAAATGCAACCTATGAATGTTTTAGCAATGTCGTTTAGAGACTAGATAGTTTACCGAAGGCAACATCTAGGGTCATCGAGGGACTACGATCTTTTATCGAGGATCTTTGCTAAAACACCCATGTTCGAGGGACATGACTGTTTCTTTCGATAGGCAATAAGTGAGATTACCCTTAGGTGTGCATATGTGCAAAGTGTGTTTTATTTCATGCATTTTTTTGTCTTGATTAGTGTTTTCTATTTGTTGATTTCATGTCTTGCCATACACACCCTAATTACTAGCAATATATGGAAGCAATAAAAAGTGCGGAAAGTAAATATCCTACGCTATTACAATCATTAAGGGAATGGGGTGTACAGATTTGCAAATGGGGATTGCAAATAAAATTAAATCCTAAGTTATTATTACAACCATATTGAATGGATAAGAATGTACAAGAAAATGTGAAATGAACTTGTTTTGTTTAAGAAAAGAGATAAGTTTTGTTTAAGAAAATATTTTTGATCTTTTTGTTTTAAGAAATAAAATAAAGCATGTAAAATGTAAAATGTTTTTTTTGGTGTTTTTGATTAGTGAAAATAGAAGTGATAGAAAAAATAGTAAGGAAAAAAAATAGAATTAGCGCATTGCTGAACTAAAAAAGATCAGAAGTTCTGACTCTAGCGTGCTGCAAAAACAGAAATCAAATTAGTAGAAATATGTAAAGTCAGAAGTTATGGGTCCGCTGGGAACAAAGAAGATTTCATAAGTTATGATACCACTGGAAGAACTTAGTCTCCCTCTCCATGCTAGTCAGAACATCTGCAACTTAGTCATTTCTCAACAGAACAAAAGATGCGCATATAACAGTTATGGCAGGTTTCATAGTGTTTCAGAAACAAGAGATATCATAACTATAAATCAGAAGCAAGCATGAATTTGCTAATCCTAATTTCCTTAATAAGTTCTGAACTAATTTACTCCCTACTTAGGCATACAAATACGTGAAACCTTAGAATACGTACAACATCAGAATCATGATGTCTACATTGTATTTTTTAACATGCAAATCTGACAATGCCTAAGTAATATGATGAGAGTCAGCAGAAGCTCACCTTGTAGCTAGAAAATACTATGTGAGTTGGAGTCTGGTTATGAACTCTGGTGATGTTCTGAATAGCTTCTTCACGTACTCAGCAGGCTGGAAGCTTTCAAATTGGGCTATGAATGATTAGAGAAATTCTGGAACAATCAAGGGGGCAAAGTTCTGACTTCCTTGAGGTGAATATGGATGGAGAATGTGTTACAGTCTGAACACAGAAGATAGGATGGTTTCTAAATGTATATCAGAAACTGTATGGATGGTTTTGGTCAAAAAATACTTGAGAGAAGAAAAAAAAGAGTCTGAATGCAAAAATCAAAAGCTAACAGGTTGTTGTATTTCTGTATTTGCAGTTTTGGACTCTTGGGATTTTAGCAGGGGTTCAAGGCTTTTTTCTTTCAAAAAAATTCCACCTTTTTAGAGTTTCCAATGGCTTTCAATTTATAGGCAAATATCTTGTAGCTTGGAGAGTACAAGGGGCACCACCATCATAAGCTAGGCGTTGACTTGCTCTTGAAGTAAATTCGAATAGGTATGGTGGTTAGCAGTTTTAGCAGCGCCTAAGCTGGATTTGTAAGCAGAAATTAAGGAAAGGTAACCTCAAAAGCAAAAGCAACGTATGGGCCCAGCACACTTTTGTACAAAAGTTTGCTTTTCCAAGACATTAAAGGTACTTATATGCCACACGCGGGGAAATCCTTTGGATAAAGACTCAAAAGTGGTTGTGAGCATTAAATGATGATGAGATTGGTCAAACTAGAAATCCTGCAATGTGAGATTCTGCATCATTGCTTAATTCTGGGTCAGAGGTTCAGCTTCAGCATAATTTAGAATAAACATCCAACTTCTGATCTTTGTATCTCCTTGCTCCAACATGTTCTGAAGGAGCTCTCAGAATTTCCAGGAAGCTTGCAACACATTTTGTAAACCTTTTTTCAACTACCCTTGCAAACTCTGACTGAATCTTTGTGAAAACTGGCCCATAAGTTGTAACCAAACTCTGTCTTGGAACTGTCCAGAATTTGCTGAGTGTTTCAGTTTCATGGACGTGTCTTTGAGGAGTCATAACTTGAAATTCCAGCATTTCTAGGAGAAGTTTTGTTCTGTAATGTTTCAGATCTTGTTTGAGTCCATAACTCTTGTGTTAGAAGTTAATCCAGAATCAACTTGCATCATGGTGATAATTTGATCAAAAGTTCTGAGCTTGTCATATTTCTTAAACACTTAGAAAAATTCTAAGTATTTAGAAATTTGACTTTTCTAAAGTAACTTTTGACTTTTGAATTTCTAGATGAAACAAACTTCATATCTCAACATGTCTTGATGAAATATGACTCTTGAAACTTGATTTTGATCCAAAAGTTAAAGTTTGACTCTTCAGTGTGTAAATGACCATTTTGCCCTTGTGAATGACTTTCTTGAAAAATTTGTAATTCAAAGCTTGGAATTGGATGGAAGCAAACCTGAGGGTCCATGGTGATCCTTTGAGAAATGAGAGGACAAATTATGGGGTACAACACTAGCCATTTTTACCTGAAAAGTAGAAGACAAAAGTGAATTCGACATCAAAATTAAATTTACCCTTCCACTACTAATCAAGTGAAAAGGTGCGCAATGGCACAAGGACCACATCCTCGACCAGTGCCCTTACTCAAACAGCAAAATGCAGGTCCAAGGAGCGATCTCCCCGACGAATGGGTTCTAATTCCCTTATGAGAATTGATCAGAAACGCATGAAGTTCACGATAGAAACCCCGAAAATGACCTGATTTTGTCGGAAAATTCATCACAGCTCACCGCTACCGACCAAAACACTAGATATCACCAACAGGTTCACGGCGCTGCCAACATCCTTAGGTGGCTGAACCACCGTCAGACACCAACAAACCACCAGAAAATTCCCCCACTAAGCTACATTAATCATAACCGCATGCATCTCTAAAGGAAAAATAAAAAAATCTAGCCTAAAACAAAAACAAAATTCACAAAAACAACGAAAAATCAAGAAACTTACTTGGTCGGGGACGATTAGCGGTTGGTGAGCAAAAGTTTAGACGGTTGGCGAGCAGAAGTTTCGACGACTAGCAAGCGAAAAAGTGCAAATGAAGCTTTCTCTCTCCCATTTATAGGAAGCTTTACATGCACATGAGCGGGCACACGCCTAGGGAAGTCTAGGGGTCGTCATTATTACACCGTAGTCCCTAGACTCGCCATCATTACACATTAATGAAAACACGTGGCTCGATGCAAGCGTGACACGCAAACTCCTAAGATCCAATTAACCGTTCCTCTCCCTGCAAGTCAAACACACGAAGCAGCGTTCGAGCTCCTTGTACGAAATTGTCCCCGAAATCACGAAACGTCCCCTGCTAGATGGCACGTCTTAAGTCATCACTCGTTTGCCCAGAAACAATGACATAGAGGGCTCTTGTTCTGGCCCTTCAGTCAGACACACTTGGTCGACTGCACCCCATGAACGGAGAGACCAACGATGTCCTGAGCCATGCGCCTGCTCGCATCGACAACTACCTCCAAGTCTGCTCGACACGCGTGGAGCAGATAACCAGGAAACATCCATAAAACATCTACCTGTAATCTCTACCTTGCTCGGAGCAACAACTAGTTACAATCATGACTGTCTGTTTTGACTGAGTCCTGACAGTTACCTATTTTCGAGAAACCTAATATCTAGGTCAAAAAATAAGAACCAATGGCCAAGCGCCGGGGGCACTATATAAACGTCCAATATTCACTCTAAAAACCCTAGTCTCTTTCTTGTATCTCTTTGCACTTTTTCTTACTTGAGTGTCAGAGTGCCTTACAGGTATATCTCCTCCTCTCCTCAAATTTCCAATTAAACAAACGTTATCTTCTCAGCCTACTTCAAATTCTGATCAAATAATAAGATTATTTAATAAAATATATTTTTATAGAATATTAATGTCAGAACAACAATTACTATAAAAGATTATAATACACGATCTATTTTTGTTAACATAATTCGATCAATAATATATACTTTTACAACTATAAACTATAAAGTAATTATATTTTAATTTTTAATTAAGAAAAATATAATTTTTAATTGATAATTATAGTTACTACAACTAATATATAATTGTTGTGAGACTATTGCATTTGCACTTAATTATCTACTCACAACAAATAAATAAGTTTAAAAACATTTTAAATTTTTATATATTATGTTTCTCTTTATCTTAATATGAGTCATAATCAATAATATTTTTTAAATCTATCTAATTTTTGAGATGGAAGGTGTATGTTGATAGTGGAATAAATAAAAATTTTCATATTATTTTAATTAAAATATCAGAAATAAAATAAAATAAATGTTAAGAATATATTTTTGATCAATATCTTTGTCTTGTATTAAATATAATATACATAATTTTTTATTAGAAATAGATCGCATAAAATTGTAAAATTTATATTTAAATATAAAAATAATTTTAGTTAGGATTGAAAAGTGATTTTCTAACATTTCTCTCAAAATAATAATTCAAGTTGAGTGTTTTCTTAAAATAAATTTAAATTTTACTCTGATGACAACAAGAATCTTATATTTAATGTAAGATGAAAACGGGGGATACCCTTTTTATATAATATAAGTTTAATGAAAACATTAAACTAAAGATATTTTGAAATATTAAAAAAATGAAATATATTTTTGCAATAATTTGTTATTATGAAAAACTCATTTTACATAAATTGATTATGTAAAATTAATTTTGGTTAAAAGTGATTGAAGTTAAAGTAAATTATATTTGATTATATTGGGACAAACCTAGAAGATTTGAGTCGCGGAGATAATATATGAAGAATTTAAAGAATTAAAAAATATTGAGTTAGTGTGTTTGAATTTACTCCTTCTATCTCTAATTATAAGTATTAATAAAAATATCTCATAAATACTACTTAAGAGTTGAATATTTAATGCATATGATTAGTTATAGTTAAAAATAAAATATACACATAAGTTACATTATTAATTTTTTAAAAATATATTAAAAATGACAAAATTACTCTTCAATAAATATGAGCAAATATTTATGTTGGGTACGTACAACTATTGTTTAAATTGCATTTACCAATGAAATGGAGGTACAAGGTCAAATTATCTATACGTATATTTGAATTTATAATGAACTCAAAAAGTTTTTCAAAAAGTACCGGAGCACTTGACCCAGAGTAATTAACATATGTCTGTCTATGGATTACACTCATGTAATAATAAGTTGGATAGTAAATTTTAATGTAAATATCATATTTAAATTTAAAAATTATAAATTCTAACTTCAAATAAAATTAATTATTGAAATCATATAATCTATTCTACTTTGATGAACCAAATATGTCTATATTAATTGGTTTAAAATCAATTTTGGATCGAAAACACAATAAGGCATAAACATTGTGCTTTCTAAAACACAATGAGCTATGAGGGAACACAACGTCTTCCACCATTTCATTAAAACCCAACGCGTTTAGGGAAAATATATTGTGCCCCTCTTGGCATCTTTAAAGGCACTTTTTCGTCTCTTTTCTTGGTATGTGAGGTAGATGAGAAAAGAAGTGGTGAAATCTTAGTGAAAAAAATTGAGAGAGGTAAAGAGAGGAATTCTTAGAATTGGAAGTTAAGAATTGGAAAACATTATCTAAGGGGTTGAGAAAAACTTCTAAACACGTTGGACTTGTATGAGTCATATATTGAGAGTTTGAGAGATTGTGAATCAATAAGGTAGAAAATAGGACATGTTTTTGGGAATTTGGAAGACTATTTTTTTATAACTTATCTATAATCTCTTTTAAAACTTTTAAAGTATAGTGAATTTAAGCATTGCTCTCCCTCAGAGTAGATCAATTTGATCAATTGAATAAACACATTCTTTTTGTACTCATCTTTTATCATTTTTCTTGTTCGTGTGAATTTTCTAACATTCTTATGTGTGTACATTAATTTTTCTTGAGGTTACTTATTTTGGTTGTCATTGTTTTCCATCCCATACATCAAAGTGTTTGGTGTGGTTGAACCTTTAAATTTCACAACAATTGACTTCCACCATAGGGAAAATGGTTAAGATTGCAAGTGAGCAATGTGGGTTCTAAATGAGTCATCGATTATTTTTCGAAGATAACAATTTTTAGTTGTGGAAAGTGAAGATGCAAGCAACCTTAACTCAACAAAGGTGTGTAGAAGCATTTAAGGGTGTGACATTGATGCCTCATCGTCTAACACAAGTAGAGAAGATATGGATGGTGAATAAGTGCAAACATATCCTTATCTCGTGCCTCGAAAATAAAATTTTAAGGGAAGTCATTAGGGAGGAGATTACTGCTTTGATGTGGGCTAAATTGTAATAATTGTATATGACCAAGTTCTTGACTCACATGTTCTGGATGAGAAAACAACTATGCTCACTCTGAATAGTAGATGACAAATCTATGGTGGAAAAATTGACATAATTACACAAGATCATTGATGATTTTGAAATTATTGACTTGAATATTTGATGATGAAGACAAAGCTCTCATTGTGTTAAGCTTATTAATCAGATCATTTGATTACTTCAAGGATTCCCTTTTCATGATAAGGAAGGTACCATTATCGTGAATGAAGTCCAAACAACTATGAGGTCCAAGACTTTTTCAAAGAAATGATTTAAAGATTGAAGATAATGGTGAAGACTTGAGTGTCTTAAGAGAAAGGAGTGAGAGTAGAGGAAAGTCCAAAAATAAGGTTTTGATAAGACGAGGTTAAAATGCATTATATATCATAAAACTGATTCCTTCAATAAGGATTGTCCCTAGAGGGAGAACAATGGAGATTGTGTTTAGATTGTAGTTGTCTCTTATAAGGATGGTTATAAGAGTGTTGGTGTACCAATTGTACCGAGCATGGATACTAAAAATAATCGGGTCATGAACTCAAGATGCTCTTGTCGCATGTGCTCGAGGAAAGGATACTTTGAGACTTTGAATCAGAAAGAAGATTGAATCGTTCAACTCAGTGACAATAAGGCTTACAAAATTCATGGTATTGGTACAAACATACTTAAAAAATTTCAATGAACGAGAGTTCCTTATACATAATTTTAGATATGTTCCCAATAAAAGGGAAAATTTATTATCCGTAAAATTGTTTGATGATATAGGCTATTGTACTAGAGTTGAATATAGGATATTGAAATATTTGTGTGGTCGATCAAATAAGGCTAAAAGGTCTAAAGTATATGGGTTATATATTTTAAATAGTTCCATTATTATTGGTCATGCATCATTAGGTAGATAATACTTTCATTATAAGAACAAGCTATGAAATTTAAGACCAAGGCATGTTAAAAAACTAACTCACAAAGGCATGTAAGTTATTTTAGAGAGGTTTAACGAGATTTGTAAGAAACAAGGTATAATGAAACATAAAATCGTTGATGGCATATTGCTATGAGTTGGGTTGCTAGAGAGTTTATGAGGTAAGACTTGAGAGAAAACAACTTATTTGATAGGGAAATTTCCATTCATAGGGATAAACTTCAAGATGCCTATAGGGGGTTGGAATAGAAAACTAGTAGACTATGCTAATTTGAAGTTCTTCAGAGTTAAGGTTGGCAAGTGTATCTTGATTGGTTATCTAGAATATGTGAATGGTTAAAAGTCATAGAAGGTGGAACTTGGAGGATTAAAATTAATCATAAAACATAGATGTTACTTTCGGTGAGACATGTGTGGGGATGAAGTGTAAATACTTAGAGATGAAAGAATTAGAAATTATGGTGGAAAAGATTCAATTTGAGGTGGATATTCATGCTAATGAGATTAGATATGAGGAGAAAGTTATGATTCTTAATTCTAGTTATAGTGATGGAAAATTTATAGCAAAACTTGATTATTATTTGACTCATTATAGAGTAAGGAGGAAGATTATATAACCTCAGGGATACAATTTTGCCAACCTTAGCTGTTATGATTTGAATGTGACTGAAGTGTTGCAAGACTTAAAACCAAAGACTTTTATGGAGGCATTCTAAAGCAAAAGGAGTAAAACATGGTTGAAGATGTTGAATGGTAAAAGAAATTCATTTATAAATAACCATACTTGTGGACTTGTGAGACTATCTACGTAAAAAAAATAGTGGTTGAATGCAAGTGTTGTAAGTGCCTAAATCAAGGTTCAAATATTGCTAGGACTTGATAAAGTTCGTTGAAAAACACTTAACTAGAAAATAAAGTTAGTTCTTGGAAATTCAAAATACTATTTTAATGTTATTTATTTGTAATATCTTATAACAATTTTTGAAATATAGTCAATTGGAGAGCTCATTTCTCCCCAAGAATAAATTAGTTTGATCGAATTGAGTCTAACAAATTCTTTGTGTACTCTCTTTTATCCTTTTTCTTGCTCATATGGATTACCTAATATTTTTCTCCGCATACATTAATTTTGTATGAGAATATTTATTTTGATTGTCATTTTTCTCTCTCTCACGGATAAAAGTTCCTCATGTTAATGAATCTTTCAATTTCACAACAATGCCACAATCAATTTTACTATAGAATTGATTTTGCCCATTTCAAATTGTTTGAGAGTTCTGAGAGGAAGGGAAGAGAAGGATTTCAAAACAAAAGAAAGAAGGATGGAGTAAAAAGAATTGTGAGGTTTAAGTGAAAAATGTCGATTTCATTTTATTCATAATACAAAATTTTTATAATTTGAGTGAACTCAAAAATTATTTTGGATGAAGGGTTTGAAGGACTTTTGACGGTTTAGATAAAATTTTCAATTAAAAATATTTAAAAATTAAAAATTAAAAAATATTAAAAATTTAAAAATATTAAAAATTATAAATATTCTAAAAAATTAAATATTAAAAAATATAAAATATTAAACATTAAATATATTAAAATTAAAAATATTCTAAAAATTAAAAATATATTAATAATAAATTCATTTATTATTTTATATAAAATTATTCTTTCAATAAATATTACAATTTTCTCTATTTTTTTTTCTTCAAAATCTCCTTCCCAAAGCTTTTTCTTCCTCTCTCCTCCAAATTCTTTAAAAAAACTTGGATTATGTTTGGATACTGTAAAACAAACATACCAAAGTGAATTTGAGTGAAGCAAAACATAATAAAAATATTATTTTATTATTTAAATATTTAATGATAAAATTAAACATTTTCACTTAAAATAGAGGTACAAAAAATGAAAAGAAAATAGTATTAAAATAAGATATAATACATTTAATCATGTTTCACTCTATTTTATTATTTTTAATTAATCCAAATAATAAAATATATATTTATTTTATTTCATTCTATTTCGTTCTATCTGATTCCATCGATGCAAACTAATTTTAATAATTTTATAATTTGAATATTGAAATGAGATTTTTTTAATGGAAAACATTGTTTCATCAATACTAGTTTCTTAGTTTTTTTTTAATTACTTATAGTAATTAGTAAGTAGTCACTTATTATGTGCTATGTTTCCTCTAATTTACTTTCTGGTGTAGAGTCCTTCTTTATATATCAGTTGTGTGCTTAATATTAATTTAATAAATAAAGAAAGAAATTCACCTCAAATTTTATAGGAAAGAAATTGGTAGAGTAAACAAAGAAGTGTTGAAGAAAAATCCAAAATATATGTGAGAATGCCTTATGCTTTTTCCTTTTTTCAGAATCTTTGCTTTTGCGGTTGGAAATGGTTTCATTGACTTTTGATTAAAATAAGCAAAAATGTCTGGTGACGTGTGAAACGTCTTACATGGACGTCACTCACAGAAAGAGAAAAAATTAATTTTTATTTTCTTTGTACTTGTATTTTTTATTTATTAAAGTAAAAAGTTCTTGATTTAAGGTGTGTTAAGAGTGGAAATTCGTTTTAGTTCGGATTTAGACTCATACACTATAACTTAAACAACTTATAAGTGAGATAAAAAGATTTAATTTTTAACGAGTTTAATTATCGATTTTTTTCAAGTTTGATTAAATAGATAGTTTGTTTCGATTGAGTCAATATTTAGGCCGATTTGATTTTTAATCTTATTTATAAAATTAACTAGAAATTTTTTTGGACATTATTTTTTTCATCTTTATAGGAGATATTCACCCACCCTTATGAAAAACCAAAACTGCCATTGAAATTCAAAAATGCATTTTTTAAATCCACCAAAGTCTCATAAAAAATTCAGAATTGTAGATCCGAAAATTGTTATTCTTAGAAAACCAGAAACAAATGCATAAAATGTAACATAAATTAACATCAATAATTGTTATGACATACATTAAAAACGTAACAAAACATAGATAATCGTTAACATAAACCTAACAATACATTTTGTTCCATTCCCGAACCAGAAATAGAGAAATTGCAGAAGTTACGATGGAACGAAACTCAGTAAGCAATTCAGAGATGCAATTTCTTGGACTGAAGGTTGCGACCGTGATGCATCTTGAATAGGAGGCGTTGCTCTTAAACTGATATTGCTAATCTCCAGTACGGTGGGCCAAAAGGGGTGTCTGCATAGTGAGAGTGGAGATTATAGATTGTGTACCTAAAACCCTCCTATAACTATATTTATACTTTAGACTCAATGGGGCAAATGAGATGAGTGAGCCTCATCTTATTGGGCATTTAGCCGACCCAAAACATTTTCCCCTAAGACTCGCCGGACACTCTGGATGTCGGGGGAGTCTTTTAGCCGTCGTGGTCGGTCTTCATGAAAGGTTTTCCATGTCTCGGCGAGCATGCATTGCTTCGCTTTTGCCAAAGCATGATAGGGAACACGAGCACTCAATATAGTTCCATCATTGAAACGTTTCACCGTTTTTCTCTTGACATGTGACTTGAAAAGGTAGAGAGTGGCTTGATGATGCTTACTATGCACTTGAGTTTGATTGTATTTTCAAGGTAAAATCAGACCCTTGATTTACACTTACTTCTTACTTTTAATCTGATCCTTCCGATTGCTTTCACCTATACAAGGCTAGAGGAAATTTGGCGGAATTTTTGCAATAGCTGGCTTGTTATCACAAAATATCTTTGTTGGACTATTCTAGTTCTAATGCATTACTTCTAAAGTTTTTCTCATACACATTGTTTGAGTAACACAAGTGATTGGTGCTATATATTTTGCTTCAGCAGTAGAAAACTTAACAATTGTTTGTTTCATTAAAGACCATGAAGTTGCACCCGTACCCAAGTGAAATTTGTACCCTTATGTGATTTTTATTGTTTCTATTTCTCTATATCAACCATTATATGTGTGTCCAGCAAGATCCAATCATTATTATTAGCATAAAAAATTCCATTGATTAATGTACCTTTTATATAATGAAGAATCTTCTTAACTCCTTGCAAATGGATGACAAGTAGTTCTTCCATGAATCTGCTAAGAAAACCAACTTCATATACTATATATGATCTTGTCGCAATTAAATAGATTAGACTTCTGATCAAACTATTATATTGGGTAAAGTCTACCCTCTTTCCATCATTTTCTCTTGTCACCTTCAATTTTTCTTCAACAGACGTAAAATTGGCTTTGAATGCCCCATCTTGAATTTCTTTAAAATATCACTTGAATATTTCATTTGAGAAAAAATTCCTTTTGCAACCAACCTTGCTTTAAAGCGATCAATCTCACCAATGGGTTTGTACTTTGCTTTGTACAACAACTTCATTCCTATATTTTTTTTGTCTACTAGTAATTATATCCGCTCTCGTGTTTTATTCTTCTCGATTGAATTGATTTCTTCATCCATTACTTTTCTCCAATTTTCATCATTTGTTGCTTCTATAAAAGTAGTTGGCTCATAACCTACCAATAATACAAAGTTGATAATCGTTGCACCACATGAGCCGTTATCGTTACCCAAAACACAATATTACAACCTTGTTGGTAATCTACACAACCTCTGTTGGATGTTGGATATTTCTGGCTCATCAAGTATTGGATTATGTTCATTATCTTATTCGTAATAATTTATAGTCACTATTGGCTTGTTTTGTGACTTTTAGGACCAATCACACATTCCTCCTTCATCAAAAGTCACATCTTGTTTGTTAATCACCTTCTTTGGCTTTGGATTTTAGAGCTAATAGGCCATTGGGTTAAAAATATAGCCAACAAAGATCTTTGATTAATTTGTGTATTTGAATATGATGTCTTTCATGAAGATTCATCTCAATCCTCGTCAAGGATAATAAACAAGGTTCCAATGAAGTGCTAAAGTCAAAGATAATGTAGCGAGGAACCTGGAACTTTCAAAATTGCGAAGGAGAGGAAGTGTGGAGTTCCTTGTAGATTGGCTCTATGGAATTGGCTGCATTCTAGCAAAATAACAACATAGAGAAGTGTTCAAAGTGTTCAATATTAGTCTAGATTACTTAAGCTGTATAGAGATACATAAGGGATACATGTTGGATACGATGTCCCATCATGTTTCTACGACATTTGGGTCTTGCAAATCAAAACTTTGCTGCTGCATTTTGGTAGATTCTCTGATCAAAGATTGGATTAGATTTTATTGTTATTGATTTAACAATGTGATTAAGTGATTTGTTTGATAGTTGGAAGAAGATTTATTCATATTTAAATTTGAATTTAAATTGAAACAAATCATATCTTGTTGGAGAGATTTAAGGAACAAATAATGTCTAACAAATTCTGCATTATTTATGGACAAAATCAAATCAAATATCCATGAAGAAAAACCCAGAATCATTATGATATATAAGGAGCTCAAACCTATAATGGAATTCAAGCATTCACATTGAAGATCTTAGAGTTCTAGGTTTACAAGAGTCCTCGTTATTATTTTATGTACACCACTATGGTTCAGTAACTTGGAATAGTAAGTTTGTCTAGTTGAGTTGTTCAACCATCATCCATCCATACTAACTGCTCAGTCATATTCTTGAAATTCCTAGGAACTTATTCCATATATATATATATATATATATATATATATATATATATATATATATATATATATATATATATATATATATATATATATATATATATATATATATATATATATATATATATATATATATATATATATATATATATATATATATATATATATATATATATATATATATATATATATATATATATATATATATATATATATATATATATATATATCATGGATATTTGATTTGATTTTGTCCATAAATAATGCAGAATTTGTTAGACATTATTTGTTCCTTAAATCTCTCCAACAAGAAGATTTATTCAGATTTAAATTTGAATTTAAATTGAAACAAATCATATATTGTTGGAGAGATTTAAGGAACAAATAATGTCTAACAAATTCTGCATTATTTATGGACAACATCAAATCAAATATCCATGAAGAAAAGCCCAGAATCATTATGATATATAAGGAGCTCAAACCTATACTGGAATTCAAGCGTTCACATTGAAGATCTTAGAGTTCTAGGTTTAGAAGAGTCCTTGTTATTATTTTATGTACACCACTATGGTTCAGTAACTTGGAATAGTAAGTTTGTCTAGTTGAGCTGTAAGATTCAACATCACTCATAGTTGTGATTGCAGTTGATCACTAGGGTTTAGTGATTGAAAGTACAAAAACTTGGGTTATTGTTAAATAGAAAGTGAGAGGATGTCTCATATTTAGGGGGAGTCCTAAATAGAAAGTCATCGGGTAGTGTCAGAAAAAGGCATTCGACAACATAAGATTTGCTGTTGCTTGTAAGACTGATTGTTCTCAGCTACTAACAGTGAATTTCATTTCTTGGGTTGAAAGTCAACCTTCAAGACGTATGTGCACCTCCAATACGGGAATTACTGGAACTTTGATAGAAGATGTCATCACTATGGCAAATATGGACACATTAGGCCTTATTATTACGAACTACTAAAGCTGAAGATCAAAGGATGCAAGGAAGTCTAAGCTAAGAAGAAGTGGAAACTCAACGATACATCAACTAGTTCCATATCTAATACAAAACACAGAGGTTCCTCAAGTAAAAGTTGGTATTGTAACAATAGAGGTACCCAACACACGACTAGAGATAAGAGAGCCCGTGGAAATAGAGCCAAAGGAAGAACCAAGGGTGGTATCACCACAAAGTAAAATATTCTCATAAATAAAATTTCATATATATGTGAGTGCATTATCCTTTTAGATGTTTTGATTGATGTCAAAACTAGGACTTAGAATTTCTGTACATTGTGTTAGTGCGTGAGGAACTTTTAGTGAGGAGAGAAAAAGAGAATAAAAGAAATAAGGATTATATCATTAACTTGAATTGTATAAATAGTGATACAAACTAAGACTATTTATATAAAACCCTAATTGGGCTTGGACTTACAAACTTGGATTATATTTGATATTATATCTAATATCTCAACATATCTAACTTGGATTATATTTGATATTATATCTAATATCTCAACATATCTAACTTAGATTATATTTGATATTATATCTAATATCTCAACATACCCCCCTATAATCTAAGTCGTCGAACCTACACTAATCATAGTCAATCTGAACTATTCCTAATTTCTTTCTCAAATTTAGGAATCTGTCGATCTTCAATCCTTTGGTGAAAATGTCGGCCAACTGTGCTTCACTTGAGCAATGCATAACTTCAAGTTCACCTCAATTTACCTTTCCCCTCAAGAAGGGAAATCTAGCTTCAACATGCTTACTTCTTCCATGCAAAACTGGATTCTTCTCCAAATTTATAGTTGACTTGTTGTCGATTTGCAATACAAGATGTTTCGTCACTTCGATCTCCATTTCTTCAAGTACCGATCTGATCCAAATTGCTTGACATGCAACATAGGATTCTGCTATATATTCAGCTTCATACGATGATAATGCCACCTGTTGTACCCCAAAATTTTCCCTCTCATTTTTCATTCAAGATACTGTCCTAGGGTTGCTCGAATACTCAATTTGGTTCAGAAGTTGATCAAACAGATCCTCTCCCTAGGCAGTAAGGCAACAGTTAGAGTTTGGTATCTCTTAAAGAAAATTAAGTCTTCAAGGTTTCAAATGGTCTTCATAGATCTTCATGTCTCCTCAAGGATTTTCATGCCAAGTTTCAAACCTCGCATTGCAAGTTTTCTCAGTCAATGGTTCAGACGACTGGAAATGACTCTATTGACCCAAAAGTCGACCTTTTACGAGATCAAGTTCAAACATTTGTAACTTCTTCATTATTCGATATTTTTGAGCGGTTCTTCTTGCGTCTGACTCTCCTTGACGTCATCTCCAATTTCTCTTCACAAATCAAGAGTTGATTACGTGTGGAAGATCACCAAAATTCGAATACTTTAGAGGTCGCATCATGGAGTTTGACCTAATCTTAAGTAGTTGTCGCCTGATTTCTAAGAATTGTGATTTCCTCAAATTACAAGATCTTGAGACGATTATTTCTGCATATGGTCATAAGTGATGTCTCTCACGAGTTTATCCTCAAAGATCGAAAGGAAATTGTGTTTGGAGGACTTTGAAAGTTATCGAATCATCGTAAGTCATTTGTTTGATTTCGAATGTTCTTAACCACAATTTGTTTTTCTCAGAACTATGTTTCTCAGGTTGAAGTTTGTTAATTCTACAAGATTGATGAATGTTCTTAAGGCATATTTGTTTTGGAAATGAAGTTCCATTTTAATCGAGCATGGCGTGCGAGTTCATTTTGAATGCAAATTTGATTTGGACAAAATGTGAAGATTAAGAGTTTCATTTAAACGACCATAATTTTGGGTTCGAGTTAACCAAGTGGAATTGGATTCTTAAACATTTATTTTGTTTAGGAATTTGATTGGAGTACAAGGTGCACGGTTTATTTGATCATTTGTGATTTCTTGAAGTTCAAGTTACCAAGTCAATGTGTATCATTCAAATCATTCAAATTGAGAATTTCAAAATTCAAACAAAGTTTAAGATTCGTACAATAAATTTCATCATTTTACAATCTTTCTCAAGGTTTTGTGTTCATTACACTACAAATGAAATAAATTACAAATTTTGTTTTGTTTACAAAGAAAGAAGTTTTGTTTTATTTCTTCAAGTCTTCATTGCTTCATCTTCAAGAAATCCATCCAATCCTTGCTAGCCATGATTTTCTCTTCACCTTGCCTCGCTTGCCATCCATGAAACAAAAAAAAAGTTAGCAAGAAATCAAACAAGAGTGATGTGTAAAAAAGGGAAAAAATTCATCATTAGGGTTTGTATTTAGGAATCAGATTCAAAGGATTTTATCATAATCACTCTTGTACTATTTTGCAAATCACAAGGTTTGGACCTGGTTCACAAAAAGAAAAGGAAATTGGCAATCATAACCTAAAGCCCAAGGTTGTCTAAACAGCAAACAAAATATGCAAACAAACAAAACATGCTGCAATACAGCAAGGTCAAACAGCAGCAGGGCAAACAAGCAAAGGCATGCTGCAAGAAGCATGCAGCAGCTGCTGTAAACCTAGCAGCAAAAACAGCCCGCAATAAGCAAGCTGCCAAACACACAAGCCACAACAGAACCTGCTACAAAATATTACAGCAGAACAACAGCAGACAGCAGATAAAAACAAGCAAAATATAGCCCAATAGCCAAAATTTTCCAGCAACAGCAAGTAAAACTAAATCAATAAGCCAAATAGTCAGCATCATTTCGTTCAAAAACATAGCAAGCTTGCTCAACAAACAAGTTACATCATCATTTTCCCTTAATTATACAAACCCTTCAAAAAATTTGTGATTAAAAGCAAATAGCCTTACATTATCATTGAAATATAAAAGAGGAAAGAGACAATTTGAAAAGATATCACCTAGCTTACACAACATGCCAAAGTCAGCTCTGCCCAAAACTCAGCCCAAATGTTGCACAAAATAGGCAACTTAAGGCCTGCACCTCAAGATATTCAAAGTCAGCATATCAGATAATATTCAAACCCTCAAATCCCCCGCCCCCCACTTTTTGACCCTATTTTCAATATAATAACACTTACTGTTTCACAAAGAAAGAGGAGGAGATAGAAATACAATATATAAACCAAGCCAGCATACCAAGAAACCAGAAAAACTAGCAGTATACAAACCAAGCCAGCATACACAAGAAACCAAGAAACCAGAAAAACCAAAGACCTCCAACTCCTGTTCAACATGACACAAACAAATTCCATCTGTTCTAAATAGAAGCATTAGCATGAAGCAAAAGAACATAATCAAGATCAACTATCCATCACCATAACCTGTATCATATCACACACAGATCGTACAAACTTCAACCCAACCAACATTTCCTCCAAGTTCCACACATAAAACACATCATAGAATCAAAAACAGAAAAATGATAAACTAAACTCAACATTTTCATTCACTAACCCATTCACATACATACTCCCTCTGTCTCACGAACAAACCCTATTCACCTCCGCAAATCCAAAAGACGCACAAAAGTCATACCCAATCAGAAGAAGAGACAAAAGCAAGAGATTCAGAACATACCTTAGGAGCTGAAAAGGAGGTAACTCATTGTTAATTTTGATTAAGTTTGTTCTTACCTTCCCTTTAACGTTTCAAATCCCTTTTGCAATTGCTGTATCAGTTTGATTTGGGGCTTTAAGGTTTCTCTGGGGATGAGAGTAGATAGAGATAAGAGAGATAATAGAGAGGGAGATTGACATGTTGTTGGAACAGAGGGATTGGTTGAGATTTTGTTGAAGCAGAGAGATGAACAGAGAGACGATAGCGTCCCCCTTCTGTTTAGGGTTTCCCCTTTCCCAAATGAAACAATAACAACGTCCCTTCTGTTTAGGGTTTCAAACCCCTTCCACTTCTTTCCAGAACTGGGTTTGGGCCTGGTTTATTTTAGCCCAACCCATCTTTTTAATTTTACATTATATATTTGCAAAGTTATTTAGTATAATGGATGAATATTTAGTGTGATGGTTAAGGCGTTAGTGTTTGGAGAGGAGGTCCCGGGTTCAAGACCCCTTGGGATATTTTTTCCATTTTTTTGATTGTTTACTTCATTTTCTCTTTTTGTTAAAACAAAACTCATTGGGCTTAAGCCTCTAAAGCCCATGCTCCAAAGAAAAAACAACATCACCCTATTTCAGATTTAACACCACCATTTCATTTGTGTTTTGTTTTAATACTTAGTTTTGATTTTACTTGTTTATACTAATTTAATAACTCATGAATTTTGTTAATTAATTTTCTCAATTAATTTAGTTCTTAGTTCTAATTTAATTTAGGAAAAAAAAACTTCATAAATATTTTTACTAATTATTTTTTGTATTTAAGTCTTAATTTGTTTATTTAATTTCTTAATAACAAAAAACCCTAAAAGACAAAATACATGCATTTGATTTAATTTATTTAGCTAATTAATAGAATAGATTTTTCTATTTTTATATTCAAAATTTTCAAACAAAAAACAAGGATTTTATTTCCTTATCTTTATTTTGTTAATTAATTTTTTTACTTCATAAATTTGTTGTAATTTCGATTAATTACTCGATTCGATTTGGTTGTATTGTTTACCTATTTGGACATTTAATTGCATTAATCCATCCCCATTTTTAAATTTGTAGCCCCATTCCCTAAAGCTCTATAATAGGGTAGAAATTTAATTTCCGCAATTTACTATTTTCCTTATACTGTATAGTAATTAGGCGTGCATGGCAAGATTTCAAATCAATCGCTAGAGAACCTAACTTCAAAGACAAAATAACTTGAATCAAACACACTTTTTCACACGCTCACCTCTAGGGTAACCTCACTCGTTGCCTCATAAATACAGTCATGTCCCTCGAATATGGGACGCTTTAGCAAAGACCCTTCAATAAAAAAAGATCGTAGTCCCTCGATATCTCTCGATGTTGCCTTTGATAAAACGATTTAGTCCCTTATGAAAAATTGCTAAAGCGTCTCACAAGTTGCTTTCGATGACTGTACGATTGACCTGCGGCTGTCTCTTCACATCCAACGATGGGCCTTCTTACCAAATCAATGGTAATATTGCAACATCTAAAGGAGGTAGAAAAGAACATTTAAGACCTTTCGAGTAAATAGGTTGCTCTTAGTTGCTCGCTTGCGCACGACAAAAACATTTTACACACCAACACTTTCATTTTGAAACATTTTCAAAAGATAAAAGCTTTTTGTATACATTCTTATAGAGACGAGAACCATTACAAAAATATCTTTTCAAAAACACTTTCAAAAAACACTACACGAACACTTCTTTGAACTATTTTTCGAACAAACACTTTGTACTCGTTCTTATAAAGACGAGAACCATTACAAAGACATTTTCAAAATAATTTCAAAGCCCACGCCACAAGCATATTGTCAAACAAAAGCAAGTGATCTAGCAAGTAACTAAGAGCCCGTAGATAACTACGGATGAAAAGGGTGCTAACACCTTCCCTTTTTCATAACCTACCCCCGAACCCAAGAAATAATCTTGAAAGGTCTTTCCTGTGCTTTTTTACCTTTCCTTTTGGATAAAAGAAAAGTCGATGGCGACTCTTATTATCCGCACAATTGCGATCAAACAAAAAAATAACCCGAGTCAGTTCTCCCATCGTATCACAGAACTGGCGACTCTGCCAGGGAAGAAACTTAAAAGTGGGGTTACCTTAAGGCTAGATCACCTTTACTTGCTTTATTTGTTTGACTTGTATGCTTTACATTTTGGTTCTTTGTTTGGGATTAAATCCTCTACCCGAATTTGGGATACGTTATAGGTAAGTAGCAATATGTTGTGGAAACTGTGCAGGGTATACCGACATGGTCTAAGCAATAGCTACGTTAGTGCAACATATTTGTGGGTACCGGTAGCCCTTGGGTAGTCAAGGAGAATACAGAGCCGTTGAGTGATATCATGAAGCACTAACTGACTTTTAGAACATTTACTTGACCAACTTGTCCATTAGGACGTAGTGAGATGATCGGCTTTGGTGCAATTCGAAGTTGGTAGATACTCGATACTACACTTATTGAGGTTTGTATTTTTGGGATATTTCGGTCTCCGTGAAAGAGGCTTGCGCTGAAACAATGCCCGAGAAGACAAATCAGTGATATTGAGATCCCTTAGAACCCGATTACTATTACTAGGATAGGTTGAGCCAACTAAACTTCAAGAGGGTACTTACCTATGAAACCTCATGCAAGCCTAAACCTAAGGATTTGTTTGATTTAACTTGTGCATATGCTTGTACATAACATCATGCCATAGCATTTTAAACTAACCATTTCAGGGATTCTGAGATTCATCTTTGTTTTGTTTTGTAGGACATAACTCCCACTCGCAGGAACACAATCCAAGTCAACCTTGTACGAGTACCTTTTCTACTCAAGGATTTAGCGTCAAGGGTACCTGAGAATTCTCCGTTCACCAAAAGACATGGACGACTTCTCAACTTGGTTACCTAGAGCTTTGATGAAGATATGGTGAATGTGCTTTTCCAGTTCTTTGACCTGTTGCACCATTGCTTTACCTTCCCCGATTACCAACTTGTACCAACTATGGAAGAGTTCTCTCAGCTCTTGGAAATTCCTATCCTCGATCAACTACATTTCAATGGTACCGAAAGAGACCCAAGCCCTGAAGAGGTTGCCCATAGCCTTGCACTTGCAACAATCTGACGTCACGGCCAATTGGGAAACAAGAAGTGGTGTCAAAGGGTTCTTATCCAAGTTCTTACTGGAAAAAGCTCAAGACTGTTGGAACAACCTGGATTTACAAGCTTTCGAAGAAATTCTGGCTCTTCTCATCTATGGGTTGGTACTATTTCCAAATCCTGACCAACTTATAGATGTGAATGCTGTCAAAATCTTTTTATCTCACAATCCAGTGCCTACTTTGTTGGGAGATATCTTGCATTATCTCCACACTCACACCATGAGGAGAAGAGGAACCCTCATGCGTTGTACTCCTCTGTTGGATAAATGGTTTATTTCGCATCTTCCCCGATCCATTGTGAAGAATGAGCAAGTTTTGAGGTAGTCTAACAGGATGATGTCACTCAGGCATTCAAATATCTACTGGTGTTCTCGATCCTTGGAGGACATTACTATCATCGATAATTGTGGGGAATTCCCTAATGTTCCTTTGCTTGGCATTAGGGGAGGTATCACTTATAACCCTTGCTTAGATCTACGACAATTTGGGTACGCACGAAGAGATGGTCCACATGACGCGCTCATCCAAGGTGTAGTGTTCGACTATGAAAGTGACAATCAAGACTACTGTCGGAGGTTCATACGAGCCTGGGGGATGGTAAACAAGGTGGACAGTAGGACATTAGGGCACAAGAATTCCATTCCTCCCGAGCCTTACCTTAGGTGGGTACGGGCTCGCGCTCAGAGTCTCGCAATGCCTTACCCCTCCATTCTCCCAGTTATCATAGAACCTATTGTGGAAGGAGATGTCCCATACACTATCCTTCATCCTAACATGCCCACCTCTCTCAAAGACTTGCAAAGGGATTGGATACAACTTAAGGAGTAGCAATACACTTTCGAAGCCCAATTCTACGCCAGCGAGAAGAAAGTTTTGGAACTCACCAAGCAACTTCATGAAGAGAGGAGTCTGAACGCCTACATCACACCGAAGAGGATGCGTTCAACTTTTTTGTCTTAAAGTTTTGTATTTTATTTCTTTCATTATAAGCCCAAAGAGGCATGATGTACTCAAACTTTGATTTCTTAATATGATGTGTGTTTCCTTTTTTGTCTAAACAAATTTAAATCTCTAATTTCCTTGAAATCATTTGCATATGCATCTTCATTCATCATAACACAAACAAGTTTCTTACAACATGTATTCTTATCTTTCTACTGTTTATTTCAGCGAGATGGATATTGAACAAACAATAAAAGATCTTCAGACGCAGAACGCCCAGTTTCAACAAATATTCTTGACTTTGGCAAAAGGACAAGATGAGTTAAAAACCCTGTTGATCAAAGAAAAGAAGAAGAAAGTGAAGAAATCAACCGTTGTTTTGAATTTGGGAAGAAGGTTCAAAGGAACATCCAGACGGACTCTATACTTTGCAACATCATCGGGTGAAAGGGATAATCAAGAATGGAAAAACAAGGAAGTGACTGACCCTCCAGAATCTGAAGAGGAAGAAGAGGCTAACTACTCTAAAGAGCAGTATCCTCCAGCTGACGACAAGTACAAACAATTGGAAGATCGCCTCAATGCTATGGATATTCAGAAGGTACCCGGGTTAGATTTTGAGGAGCTAGGACTTGTCTCAGGAGTTGTCATACCGCAGAAATTCAAGGTCCCCACTTTCGCTAAATATGACGGTGTCTCTTGTCCAAAGCTGCATTTGAGATCATACGTCAGGAAAATTCAACCCCATACTCCGGATAGGAATCTATGGGTGCATTTCTTCCAAGAAAGCTTGTCAGGAACGCAGTTGGATTGGTTCTATTAGTTGGAAGGGACTAACATCCGCAATTGGGAAGATTTGGCAGCCGCTTTTTATAAGCAATACCAGTATAATGATGACTTAGCTCCAACACAAACACAGTTGCAAGACATGTCTATGGGTACATGTGAAGGTTTCAAAACCTATGCTTAAAAATGGAGGGATCTCGCGAGAAGGGTCCAACCCCCTCTATCTGACAGATAATTTGTGGATATGTTCTTAGGCACGCTATCTGGTTCATTCTTCAAACACCTGATCGGAAGCTCCTCGACTGGGTTTACCGAATTAATCATGATCGGTGAATGGGTAGAAGCAGGTATAAAAAGTGGCAAAATTCAAATAGATGCATCCTCGAGCGCGATAAAGAAGCCCTTTACCAGAAAGAAGGAGGTCAGTGTTGCATATGACCATAGGAATCAAGACAGAACTGAACTCCGTCCAGCGGTAGGGGATGTCATGATCTCTAAGCCTGCACCTACTCAACAAAGGAACAATCAGTCTTGAACAGAAAGGCCGGTAAGACAGTTTACCCGGATAAATATGACGTTGTCTCAAGTCTTGCCGCATTTGTTGAAATCAAATCTGGTGACCTTGCGGGAAGCTCTGAAGAATCCCAACACTACCTCTCCCCGTTATAACCCAAATGCTCCTTGTGCTTACCATTCGAAAAGTCCAGGTCATGATACAAACGACTGTTGGGCTTTGAAAAACAAGGTGCAAGACCTTCTCGAGGTAGAGGAAATTGAATTTGACGCTCCTGAGATCCCAAATGTTATCACCGTTCCTATGCCCAAGCACGACCGTGGTGTTAACGCTGTTGAAGACAATATGTTTGTTGCTGTTGTTGATGAACTTGTTACTCCTCTCCTAACCGTCAAAAGGAACCTGTTGAAGGCCAGTTTATTTCTGGGATATGGCGAAGGCTGCCACCTCTGTTTATCCCGCTCCAACCATTGCTTACAAGGATGTTTCAATAATAACCATTTCTGCCAATCCTCCTAGAGTCTCCACCAAAAGACCCGTTAGGATTATATCTATTCCGAAGGTGACTCCATTGATAATTACTATGGCAGGGCCAATCCCGTACTCCTCAGACAAAACTGTTTCCTGGAACTATGGGGGTGACGTCTACTACCACGATGTCAAGCAAGAATGGCTGGCTGTTAAAGACCCGGTTTTTGGGAAGGCTGACCCCGACATAGGTGTGATACGGTGGCAGAACCGGACTGTTTTAAGAAAATGCTAGTTTGCGTTTTGCGTTTATGTTTGCAAAATGTCGCGGTAAGCAAGAGTCGTCATCGACTTTTATTTTATCCAACTAGAAAAGAAAAAAGTACAGAAAAATTCCTTTTTCAAGATTTTGAGTATGGGGGGTAGATTATAGAAAGGGAAGGTATTAACACCCTTTCTATCCGTAGTTTTCTACGGGATCTTAGGTACTTGCTCATCTTTTAAAAATTGCTTGTGTTTGTGTGTTTTGAAAAGTTTTATTTTTACTTCGATTTAACCCTTGCTTCTGTCTTCAAGAGTGTTACGAAGTGTTTTTTGAAAACTTTGCCTGAAAAAGTGTAAGTGTGGAAAAGTTTGATTTTGAGCAAGTACCTACTAGCATCTACCTACTCGAAAAAAGAATGTTTCTATTCTTGTTTCCTTTAGACAACGCTATCCCACTATTAGTGAGTAGGTAGCACCGTCGTTGGAGTTGTAAGGGTCAATTCGAAAGGGACGTACGATCACTAAAGCAATGTTAGGACGTCTTAGTAATAACCCTAATGTCTTAAGATCGTATTCGAGGCAATATTTTCGAGGCAACATTTCTGAACGGGACTTTTGATCTTTGTTTAGACAAGAGGGCGACCACTAAAATACCCTATACTTAATGACCGTTTACCGAAGGCAACCGAAGTGGGAGTATACCCTAGGAGTGCGCATGTGAGAGTGATTCAATTTCAAGTTATTATCTTTGCACATTTAGGGTTTGCTAACCGTTTTAAATATTTACATACAGTCTTATCATGCAACCCTATTACCATACATCTAACAGTTAATATTTGCAGAAGTTAAAAATGCAGAAAGTAAAGCTACGCTATTACAAGGTTTTAGGATTAATTACATAGCCAAAAACCCGTAAAACAAAAAAATAAATAAACGAAAAGGCCTAATTAATCTATTACATCCCATGAGCAATTACATCAATATTATAAAATAAGTAAATGCGCGCGAGGAATTAAGAACGAGAAAAGTTAGGGTTTTGACCCCGTCTAAACCTAATTAAAAGAAAAATCATTTTTTTTGGTTATTTTTGGTTATTTTTGGTTATTTTAAGAAAATAAGGGTTTAAATTAAATATGTACAAACCTAATTACTAATTAATTTAAATTAAGAAAATTAATTATATTTGACCTAATTTTGTTATTTGGTTATTTTTAAGAAAAAGGATTAAATCAACAAAACCCTAATTTCGACTTTGTTTTTTAATTTATTTACAAAGACAATTAAAGTTATCCTAAAATTAAATAAACTAATTAAATTAATTAATTAAAAAAACCTAAATCTAATTTGATGAAAAATTATTTTTATGATTTTTTTGATAAAAAAGAATTAATTTTTGTGTTAATAAAATCATTTAAATAAATTAAATAAAAGAATAAAGAAAAAGAGTATTTGGGCTTGTTTACTAGCAATTGCGGGGGTCTCATTAGCAACTTCTGGGTCCAAGAATTCTGACCCACATTTGACTTCTATGCTTCCATGTTGTACGTTGACCAGAGCTTCTGGTGGACCATCACATGATGACCTTTGGATTAACTCTGCTTCAGATCTGGTGGCTGCAAGCTGATGGCACATGGTGGGGTGTACTGGAAACCTGCGCATAGGAATATGTATAGAAAAAAATATTTGAAGAAATAAGGGGACCTGGGAATCGAACCCAGGTCCTTCAGCCTTTTCTCTCTCCCTCTGGCCAACTGAGCTGGCACGCTTCTTTGTACATAGAGAAACAAACAAATATTTTATTAAGAAAACACAATTTTATAATTTCCTGTGCGCGAAATTCAAACGGAGCAATCAAAGCTTTCCATGCCATCGTCCCTGACCTCTCTCCATTGCTAAAATGTTCAATGATTTTTACCTACGGATAAAGGTCCGTCGCTAAAACCCCTGCACATTTCAAAATCACACACAGGCACAATAAATGAAACATAATGTTATGGATCAAATCGCCTTGGCCTGGTGAGCATCATGGTGCCCTTCTTGTGGACCAATTTTACCTATATAAAAAGATCCCAAAACACAACAAGAAACCCTAACAATGGTGGATTCCTATACAGTTAGCGAAAATGTAATTAATGGTTACCATGAGCTTGCAAACAAGTTAGGGATCATAAATATGCTATTGAAACATGATAAAGATGCAAGAATAAAGAGATTCAATTTTGAAAATAGTGGCAAACCGTGGGGGTCGTGGAACCAGATTCTGGGCACGAAGACGCTTGCTCTTGATTGATATAGCTTCCTTGTACTCCCAGGAAGCGAATGAGATGGCTTGGGAGTCTTGAAAATGCTTGGAAGTATCCAGTCAGATCACCACTTTTCTTGAGTTTTTTTCAAGTTTTTGCTTCTCTCTACACGCCTCCAAACCCTTTGTTTTTGGTCTGCAATTGTCCACTATATACCACTGATTGAATTAGGGTTACAAATATGCTTTCAATCTTTGTCAATTATGGTCTTTGATCATGATTTGATTCTCATGAATATCTTTCCAAAATAGCCCAAAAATCACTTTTTATGCACAACCATGCCTTACACGATTTGATTCTCTTGCTAGCTGTATAAGATACCTGAAATATGCACAAAATCTTAAGGTTTGAATGATTTGGATATTTCCATGATTTATTTTTATTTAAATTGATTTAATTGAAATAAAAAATCAAAATAAATGGTAAAAATAAAATAAAGGCAGGTGGGAAGATCTAGGGCCCGCGGACCATGTTACAAACTCAAAACAAGTGCAAAAAGTTGGGCCCATTTAACAAAAATTGCAATTTGAGGCACTTTTGACAATTTTGCAAAAAAGGTCAATTTCACCAATGCATATCTTCTTCAATTTTGAATCTATGAAGGTGCTCTTGGACTTTTTATAAAGCTCAAGATGTCCTTTAAGCAACCCTTTTGGTAGCATCTCAATTGAGTCTTCCATGTTCATGTATGAAGCTTTGATAAAAAAGGTGTTTTTTGTTGACTTTTCAAAATGACCTATAATGTCCAAATTCATAACTTCTTGTGAGTGCATATTTTGAACTTGGGAGATGAATATGGATTGTAGATAATTGCATCCTATTCAAAATGAGCTTTGGATGGGTCATTTCTCATAAAGTATGAGAAAGTTATGCTTGGTCAAAGTTGAGTTGACTTTTCCTACAAAACCCTAATTTAGCAACTTTTGGGTTTTTGATGAATTGTGAGCAATCCTTGAGGAATCATGACCAAAAATTGATCAAATGATGAATAATACTTCAAAATAAGGATGTTGACCAAAAATCTTGAAGTTTGACTGTATGGGGGCTACAATTGACTTTTGCCCTATCACAGTCGATTTTCAAGCCTTTGAGCAATTGACTGGGCAAACTTCCTCTGTAGGGCTTGAAACTTGACATGGATGATCTTGAGAACATATTAGGACAATGGTGAGAATTTGGGATCTCTTAGACTCAAGTATCTTGATGCCACATGAAACCCTAATTTGAGGTAGACTGCCTTAGGAGAGAGCTTGTCTGGTCAACCCTTGGACTTCCTTAAGCAATTTGAAGACCTCACTTGAAATGTATTGAGAAATGTGGGAGGGAAAATTTTGGGGTACAATAACTGCCCCTGTTCAATCTTCTTAAACTTGAGGATGTAGATTGGCTGTCTGCCTTTCGTGATCCGAAGGTTGAAGATGATTGAACACTAGAGTGCCCAAGAAATTTGCACTCGCATGAAGTGGTACTTTTATTATGATGTAGGGAATGGGCTTATAGATTCCATTTAGAAGTTGATGTCGGAAGGTGGGCTTAAAGATACCATCTGAAGGAGTGTCGATCGCATAAGAGATTCCTTAGCGAGAGCTTGTATACCTGTTGTTGAGGAAGATTTCGTTGGGGAGTGTTGTTCACTGTCTTGAGAAAAGTTGAATTTTAGGAACATCAGTCGTCAGTTATTCTACTGGGGAATCGTCTCTTAGTTGAAGAGGTGAAAATGAACTACTATCTGGTCGTGATCCAGGCTTCATAGTGATAAGATCGACTGCTATCTGGTCGTGCTCCAGGCTTTACAGTGACTTACTGGGGAGATGAGATTATACTTGCTATCCGGTCGTAATCCAGGCTTAATGATGTTTCATACCATTATCTGGTCGAATCCAGGCTTCATGATGTTTCATACCATTATCTGGTCGAATCCAGGCTTCATGGTGTCCTGTACTGCTATCTGGTCGATTCCAGGCTTCATAATACTTTACTTCTTATCTGGTCGTAATCCAGGCTTCAGAAGAAATCAAGTGGTTATCTGGTCGCCTCCGGGATTCCCTTTGACTTTTGGGCCTACTAATATCCGGTCGAATCTGGGCTTCATAGTAATTGGCCGGGTAAACTGCTATTTGGTCGTAATCTAAGCTTTATAGTGTCCGTCACTGTTATCTGGTCGTAATCCAGGCTTCAGTGTCTTTACCGCTATCTGGTTGTAATCCAGGCTTCACGATGTAATATACCATTATCCGGTCGAATCCAGGCTTCATGGTGTTCGGGGAAATCAAGATATTATCCGGTCGAATCCGGGCTTCATAACTTGTACTAAAAATATACCACTATCTGGTTGTAATCCAGGATTCGTAGTATTCTTGGCTGCTATCTGGTCATAATCCAGGCTTCACAGAAATTTGTATTGCTATCTGGTCGTAATCCAGGCTTCACAATAACTTGCTGAGCTGTTACCCGGTCGAATCCGGGCTTCATGGCTTGTGTTTATGATATGCCACTATCTGGTCGAATCCAGGCTTCATGGCGTCTCGTACTGCTATCTGGTCGTAATCCAGGCTTCACAGTAACTTGCTGGGGATTAAACTATTACTCGGTCGAATCTGGGCTTCATAGCTTGTTTAAGAGATACCACTATCTGGTCGATTCTAGGCTTTGCGATGTTCTGATACTGTTATCCGGTTGTTCTCCGGGCTTCACAATATGATGGAGTAATCAAGATATTATCCGGTCGGATCTGGGCTTCATAGCTTGAACTTGTAAGAATTTGATTGTATCTTTTCCTGAAATGTAAAGAATTAGTCGTATGTAATGCCATGATGCATGACATGTATTGAGTAATGATGTTATCAAAATAAATGAGATTGTGTTGTATGATGCATATGCATGTGCCATGATGCATGGAAATGTGATGTTTTTGTGATGTTCTCTAGTTGGGTTAAATAAATCCCGGACTGCTGCTAGAGAATGCAGGGAGTTGAATTCTTCGTTCTTGCTGGGGATAACAATCAAAGATGATTTGAGAATAAATTGGCAGGAGAATAATTCTGCTGGAGAATAAACTGGTGAAAGAATGACTTTGTGGGGAAGAGATACTCTGTCAGAAGATCTGCTGATTTGGAGAAATAACCTTGGCGGTGGATGAATTATCATTGCTGGTGATGATAAACTCTGTCGAGGATAAAGTTTCTGTTTGTGGAAGAAATAAGCTACAATGGGGATAGTCCTTCATTATTGGTGATAAATGAACTCTGCTTGGGGAGAACTAACACCAATGTTTTTAGATACTTTTTACTCTGTGGGGAGTGAATGTACCTTTGGTCGTATTCTCCAGCTAGGTCTATTCCTATACCTGGTGGACAGAGCAACTGTAAGGTTTGGACATTTATTGATTGCCCATGTTCCTGCTATTACCAGTAATCGTCTTTTGTTTCGCATGTAAATATTTATGAGCAACAATTATTGTCAAATGCATATATAAAAAATGAACCATTGGATGTTCTTGCAAAACAAAACAGAAAAAGAAAGACAACTTTGAATTTCGTTGTAAACTGTATTGTATTGATTTTGAATCTGGCCTGTAAATAGGCGTTTTGTACAAGAGGTTGACGTCCTAGGAAGGGAACGCCGCCGAAGGATGGAAATTATACAATTTGTGAAAAACAAAGAAAAACAACTATGTGAACAATCCCACTGGGTTCCAACTCTGCTATTGCCCTTATATGCTCGAGCGTCTCATTACTTTGCTACTTAGTTGAAGGTAGATCAGATTGATTGGCGTCGTCCGAGCTTGATAGTCGATACCTGTGATGTGGTGGAAGAACTGACTTGAGGTTTTGCGTTTTTGTTTGCAAATGTTGTGGTTAGCAAGAGTTGCCACCGACTTTTCTTTTATCCAAAAGGAAAGGTAAAAAAGCACAGGAAAGACCTTTGAGATGTTTTCTTGAGTTCATGGGGTAGATTATGAAAAGGGAAGGTGCTAGCACCCTTTTCATCCATGGTTTTCCATGGGCTCTTAGTTAATCATTTATATCACTTGCTTTGCTTTTGTAATTGTTTAAAATGGTGCTTTGTGTGGTTTTTTGAAAGTATTTTGAAAAGAGGCCACCGTTTAGGCAATCTTTGTAATGATTCTCGTTCGTAAGAATGTATACAAAGACGTTTGTCTTTCGAAAAATGTTTCAATATTTTGAAAGTTGTTTGGAAATGTTTTTGAAATGTGTGTGTGTTTGTTTTTGAAAATAACAAGGATTGTTTGAAAGAGAGCAAGCAACTAGGAGCTACCTACCTACTCAAAAGTCTTTCCTATGCATTTTTATTCCTTTGACATTGTTGATTTACCATTGCTTTGGTAAATAACCCTATCTTTGGATGTTAAATGGGACGGGCGTGGGTCATCGTATGACCATGATAGCAATGTTGCCAAGTATCTTTAGCATTTTAAGGGACCAAGATCATTTGTTTAGGAAACTTTTTGATAGCGTCATCGAGGGACTATGATCTTTTGTTTTATTTTGTTTTGCCAAGATACTTTGCATGCATACCATGGCCATGTTATTAGGCAACCAAGTGGGTGAAACTCTAGGGGTGCTTGTGTGCAATGTGTTGTCGTTTTACATGCTTTTGTTTGTCTTGTATTAGGTCATTCTATTTGTTTGATTTTTGTCTTATCATGCAAAACCCTAGTTTTACTAAACATGTATATAATGCGATAAATTGCGTAAAATAAATCTAAGCTATTACAACAATTATTATGGGAGGAGGGATACAAGTTTTTGAATGGGGATATTTACACAAAATAAAACCCTAAAATACTATTACAACCCAATTGAATTATTGTACAATAAATAAATATACAAATATTTAAATATGCAAATAAAATGTATTTATGCAAAAATGTCTTGTATTAATTTTATGTATGAAAAAAATAAAATTATTGAAGTCCTAAAAATAAGAAAAATAATATTATTATTTTTGAAAAGGGGAAACCCTAGTTTTTGATTTTAAAGAAAATAATGCTTTTTATTATTTTATTTTGTCCATTTTTGTACAAGAAATAATAAATAATATTATTAACAAATATTAAAAATTAAAATATGTATGAAACTAAAATTTTATGTGTATGAATAATAAAAATAAAAATGTATGATATTTTTAAATGTGTTTACTATTTATTTTAAGAAAATAGATTCTATTTATTCTAATAAATCAATATTTTATGCAAAAAATAAAATAAAATGCAAAAAATAAAGAAAATATTTTTTATGATTTTTTGATGTTCAGAAAAAATATTAAAAATAATAAACATAAAAAATATGAGAAAATATGCAAAATATGCAAAGGGGGTGCAAATAGTAGCCAGGGGGAGGGGGGGGGGGGGGGGTGTGGAAAACAAAACAGAAGGCTCAAGCGCGCCCAAGCCCAGGCCAGGTCGTCCCTGTCCTCCAGCCAAACATCTTGCGCGCGTTTTTTGCTTCAACCTGTAACTCTCTATCCTTTGCACAAAAACAAAAACTTGCAACATAAAAAATGTAGTTTGGAATCTCACGATTCCAATGATATAAAAAACATAATCTAACTCTCAAGGATCATGGAGAATTTATGTAGCCCTAATTTCTGACCTAATTTTTTCATGAACTTCAAGCTTCAAATTCTCACTACTCAGTTAATATAAATGACAACTATGCATATGTACAACTTCACCATGTTAAGGACTACATCTTTGCTTCACAAATCAAAGCTTAAAGATTCCTAAATAGAGAGATAGAGTATTGAAAAATACCTTGTTCAGCTGAGTTTGGATATGGCAATATGGGGACTTTGAGTGAGGCCTGAGGGTCGTGTGAGCTTCCTTGAAGTTCCCTCAAGCTATTCCAATGCTTAGCTTTCTTTGAGGATGCTTGAAACTCGCTGTAGAAGTCAACCTGCAACCTTCAAGTTTGAAAATGGTGTTGTCTGAAATAGAGGTTACAACAACAGGACAAGGGCTTGGATGGTTTGAATGTGATGTATGGAAAGTGTTTGAAGTGTTACAAGGCAAAACGCACGAGCAAATATTGAATTGGCAAGAGTTTTGCAGAAGCTGCCCTGTTTGGGCAGAAATTTATGTTTTTGAGTTTTGGAATGTTTCAGAGCATAAGCCTTCGTGTTCTAGCCTGAGATAAGTTTTTGAAGTTGTTTTGAATGAGGCCAACCCCTCCCTTTATCAGCTTGTACAAGTTTTTTTTGACTTTTGCAACTTTTCTTATTTTTGAAGAAAAGTGAAATGACTTGTGCCAACATGCTTGTCCTTGTTTGCTTGCTAGCTGCAGAGGGTTGGTATGCTTTGCCTGATATCTGTGGACATTTCTTGTGACAAAAGAACAAGTCCAAGGCTCAAGGATAGCAAAGTTGCAAAAAACTTGCTTTATGAAAATGGCAATGTGCCCTTTATGCCATTTATGGATTAATCTCTTGTACAATGCTCCAAAGGTGAAAACAAAGGCTTTAAACACTGAGTTAGCATTAAATTATGGAGTGTAGAAGGATTTAGGACCTGTAATACAAGGTACAAGCATGCTAGGATCTGATTTTCAACTTGATGCATTGTAAAAATGGCTTGAACAAAAGAGACAAAATGCCATTTTCTCTTCTTCGATTATCCCTAACCACAAATGATCTTGGAGAGTTATTTGACATTTTGGAAATCTTGCAACATGATATACAATCATCTTTGAAATGCATTTTGAGATAACTCTTGTAACTAGGTGAAAAATTCCCATGAAGTTGGGTCAAAAACCTGCCTAAATTAGGGCAACTTTTCACTAAGTTATTTAGTTCATGGATCCCTATTCACAAAATCATAACTTGAGATCAAAGCATCTTTTTGGAAAACTTTGTGAATAAAAGTTGTAGATTTCATGGAGGACTACAACTTTCATGTTGGAAGTTTTATTTGAATCTAATTGCATCATGGTGAAAAAGTGGTGAAAATTTGGGGAAAAATAAGAAAATTTCCATACTTAGAAAATTTCTAAGTTATGAAAAATTTTCAAATCAAAACCCTAATTTGCAAATTTAGTTTCCTTGGTCAAAAAGTTTCATTTTTTTACATATCTTGATGAATTATGACCCTTGGCACTTGATTTTGACCAAAAAGTCAAAGTTTGACTTTTCACTGTACAATTGTCTTTTGATCAGTTGACTGGAAAATTCATCTGTCAATCCTATGCATTTGAAATCTTTTGAACTATGTGATTAGGTCAAGATGATTCTATTGAGTCCTTGAAATCATTCTTGAACCAAATTGGTCATTGGTTAGGTTAAAAATCAGAAATTGCCCTTTCTAAGTCAAAACCCAAATTTTGACCATTTTGCCCTTTTGATGATCTGATCAAATTTCTTGTGGAGTTGTGATCCAAACTTGATCAAATGGTTCATAGGAGCCTAGAATGTTGTTGTGGATCAAAAATTATGAAGTTTGACTGTAAATTGGCCATGGTTGACATTTTCCCCACTACAGCTGATTTTTAGGTCAACTGTCCAATTGACTGGGCAAAAATGTGATTCAAGGCTTGAAACTTGTCATGGGAAATCTTAGGGGTCCAAGATAGTGTATGAAAGTAACATGAAGACTTGATGGTCCCAAAATCCTTGTGCAAACTCAAACCTTAAATTTGGGGTATGAGTGCAAGATGAGGTGTCTTGAGCTGACCAAACCCTAATCCTCTCTGGAGTCCAAGAAGTCTTGTGAGGAAAGTCTTGATAAATGAGAGGGAAAATTTTGGGGTACAACATCTGCCCCTGTTCAATCCTCTTGAACCTGAAGAGTTAGATTGGTGAGCTTTGTCGTTCGTGACTCAAAGGTAAAAGATGATTGGACACTAGAGTGCCCGTAAATTTGCACTCGTCAAAGTGTAGTTGAGGAAATGGGATTAAAGATGCCATTTGGAGAGGTGATAGAATCTTGTTGGAGATGGGCTTAGAGATGCCATCCAAGAATGTTTGTTGAAAGTTAAAAGAATGAGCATCAGAATGGTGTCCGTATCTGGAACGTCTCTGAGCTATATCTGAACTTTGTATCTGAATAAGTGGCAGAATGGCTACCGTGTATAGAGCGTATCTGGACTGTATCTTGAATTTGAATCTGAATGAGTAATAGAATAGCATCCGCGTCTGGAGCTTATCTAAACTGTATCTGAGATCTGAGTCTGAATGAGCAACAAAATGACTTCCGTGTCTGGAGTGTATCCGTAATGTATCTGAATCGGGAAACTGAAAAAGGGCCAGAATGGAATCCGTGTCTGGAGCGTATCAGAACTAGAATTTGAATAAGTGACAGAATGACTTCCGTTTCTGGAGTGTATCTGTACTGTATCTAGAGGTTTTATCTGAATGAGAAATAGAATGGCTTCCGTGTCTGGAGCGTATATAATCTGTATCTGATAGTTGAAATCTAAATAAGTATCAGGATGACATCCGTATCTGGAGCAAATCTGAACTGTATCTGAAATTTTTGAACATTGTTAATGATAACTGTTAATCTTATCCTGAAAAGGGTAAAATGTTAGCTGAAACACAAAGTTATGTTGCATGAAATGTATGATGCAATAAATATGCTTTATAAATGTTTATGATATATGGATGTAATGTATGTGCATGTAAGCTGATTTGCTGTATTGCTGAGGAAAATAAATCCTTGATAGCTGGGGATAATAAAAACCCTTGACTGCTGCCGGGGAAAATAAATCCCTGACTGTTGAGGATAAGAAATCTTTGGCGATTGTTGGGGATTAAAAATCCTTGATAACTTCTATGGGGATATGAGGATCCTTCATGTCTTGAAGTTGGAGTATTAACAAAAATTCTGTTGTGAGAGTAACGCCAAACTGCTTAAATAATCGGCTTGGGGAATCCAGAGAACTTTGACGACTTTTACTGGGGGTTGCATAATGGGAATCCTTATTCTGCTGGGGAATAGGGAAACTATGATGACTTATGCGGGGAATTAAGAATTAGAATCTTCATTCTGTTAAGGAGCAATGAAAACTTTGGCAACTTCACTGGGGAATTGAGAATGAGAATTTTCATCCTGTTGGGGAATAAAGAAAACTCTGCGCGGAAGAAAGCTTACTGCTGGGAAGTAAGTTCGGGAGTTTTCGGTCTTCTTCCACTCTACTGGGGATTTATCCTAGGTTGGGGAGAGACAAAAGTTATCTATTATCTGGTTGATTTTCAGGCTTCAAGATCACTTGTTGGGGAATTTGGAGAAATTGGATGGTTTCTGCTGGGGATTGATAGCTAAGAGTTTTGGCTCCGCCGGGGATTGGGGCTTTGAAGTTTTAACTTTGACGGGGATTAAGGGTTTGAAATTTTAGCTCCGCTGGGGATCTAGATGATGTACTGTAGGGATTGCTCATGGAATAGCCTAAAGACGTTTTCCTATCCTTTCAGTCCGACAATAATTGTTCTCTTCTATCCTATTTATTTGTAAACAGTAATTATGTTCAAATGTATCTGTTCATCAATAAATCATTGGGCGTTTTTGCAAATAAAAACACAAGTGTAAAAGAAAAAGGCAAATAGTTTTTATACTTTGAAAGAGACATCTTTGTATTTACTTTAAATAAGTGTTTTGTACAAAGGAGACATACATCCTAGTAAGAGGACGGTGTCATGAGAAATTTTTTTTTACAAAGAAAGATAGTTGTGTATATAAAAAATCCCATGGGGTTCCCATTTCGCTATAGCCTTCGTATCTCCGAATATCTTGTCCATTCGTTGCTTCGTCCGAAGATGATTGGATCGATCAGAAGCTCAGAGTTTGTCAATGAGGAGATTGTCCATAAAGAGATCCGACGAGACATAGTCATACGCTTTAATTCCCTAACTTTTGCCTGGACCGCCCTTTCGGGTTTTCAGTCCACCGGGAAACCCTTTTTTGCCCAAGTCGCCCTTTCGGGTTTTCAACTTGTCGGGTGTACAATTTTTTATATTTATCCCTAATTTTTGCCTGAACCGCCCTTTCGGGTTTTCGATTCACCGGGATGCCCTTTTTTTGCCTAGGTGTGTCAACCTAGCGGGTCTCTTATGCGTAGTATCTATTGACTATGTCTGCATTCGCAGGGTGCGGAAGGTTGTCACCGTCCATGGTGGTTAAGATCATTGCCCCACCAGAAAAGATGTTCTTGATTACAAATGGTCCTTCATAGGTAGGAGTCCATTTTCCCCTGGGATCACTTTGTGGGAAAATGATGCGCTTGATCACTAGATCTCCAACTTGATATACTTGGCGTCTGACTTTCTTGTTGAAAGCCTTGATCATCCGTTTTTGATACGTCTGACCGTGGAAAACAACAGTGAGTCTCTTTTCATCAATCAAGTTTAGCTGATCAAGTCGGGTCTGGATCCAATTGTCTTCACTCAAACCAGCTTCCTTCATGATTCTCAAGGAGGGAATCTGAACCTCGATAGGTAAAACAACCTCCATGCCATATACCAAGGAATAGGGTGTTGCCCCAGTTGATGTGCGAGCCGTGGTACGGTACCTGTGGAGAGCAAACGACAACATCTCATGCCAGTCCTTGTAGGTGTCTGTCATCTTTTGTATGATCTTCTTGATATTTTTGTTCGCAACTTCGACTGCACCATTCATCTTTGGCCGATAGGGGGATGAATTGTGATGTTGAATCTTGAACTGCTCGCATAAGGCGACGGTCATAGTATTGTTAAGGTTTGTACCGTTGTCAGTGATGATCCTTTCGGGGATACCGTACCGGCAAATCAGATTTTGCTTGATGAAGTGGGCAACAACATTCTTAGTAACAGATGCGAAGGAAGCTGCTTCGACCCACTTGGTGAAGTAGTCAATGGCCACCAGAATGAAATGGTGTCCATTAGATGCTGTAGGCTTGATCTCTCCAATCATATCGATTCCCCACATAGAGAAGGGCCAAGGAGCTGTTAAGACATTTAGAGGAACTGTAGGCACGTGGACCTTGTCTGCATAGATTTGACATTTGTGACAGGTCCGGGAGTGTTGATAGCAGTCAGCTTCCATGGTAGACCAGTAATAGCCTGCCCGTAGAATCTTTTTAGCCATCGTATGCCCGCTAGAGTGAGTGCCAAAGGTGCCCTCATGCAATTCAACCATAATTCTTTCAGCTTCAACCTTGTCCACACAACGGAATAGAATAGAATCATGATTGCGTTTGTACAAGATGCCATTACTTAGGAAGAACTTAGCCGAGAATCTCCTTAAGAACTTTTTGTCATTGACTGAAGCTCCTTCAGGGTATTCTTGCACCTCGAGATACCTTTTGACTTCATGAAACCACGGCTGGTCCACTACTTCTTCGGTGTTAATCTCGTGACAATGTGCTAGTTAGTCCATCCACTCAATGGTGATTTGGGGAGCCTCATTATCCCAGTTAAGTTTAAACATGGATGACATTGTAGCTAGAGCATCTGCTAGCTGATTTTCTTCTCGCGGGAAGTGCTCAAATGTAATCTGCTCGAAATGTGGTAACAATGTCAAAACATGTTCTTTATAAGGGATGAGGTTAGGATGTTTAGTGTCCCACTCTCCTTTGATCTGACTGATGACCAAAGCTGAGTCCCCAAACACATCTAAGGATTTAATTCCCAAGTCTATGGCAGCCTTGAGTCCAAAGATGCATGCCTCGTACTCTGCCATGTTGTTCGTACAGTTGAAGCAAAGTCTGGCGGTGAAAGGAGTATGGCAACATTTTGGAGATATAAGTACAACGCCGATACCGTTACCAAGCGCATTGGATGCCCCATCAAAGTACAGGGTCCATCGGGATCCTTGTTCAGGTCCGTCATATGGTCTGATCTCTTCGCAATTGTCCAATGTCATGATGTCTTCGTCAGGGAAGTCGAACTTCATGGATTGGTAATCTTCTACAGCTTGATGGGCCAGATGGTCAGCTAGCACACTCCCCTTTATAGCTTTTTGGGTCGTGTACTGTATGTCGTATTCCGTCAGGATCATCTTCCATCTAGCTATTCTTCCAGACAAAGCAGGCTTCTCAAATATGTACTTTATCGGATCCATCTTAGATATCAGCAAAGTGGTATGAGTCAACATATACTGCCTTAGACGGTGAGCAGCCCATACCAAAGCGCAACAAGTTTTCTCGAGCAGTGAACATCTGGTTTCACAGTCGGTAAACTTTTTGTTAAGGTAATAAATGGCATGCTCTTTTCGGCCAGACTCGTCATGCTGTCCCAGTACGCACCCCATTGAATTCTCTAGGACGGTCAGATACATGATTAGCGGTCTTCCCTCGACGGGTGGCATCAAGATAGGAGGTTCTAGCAAATACTCCTTGATTTTATCGAAATCAATCTGACAGTCATCATTCCATCGAACTACCTGATCTTTCTTCAACAACTTGAAGATTGGCTCACAAGTAGATGTTAGATGAGAAATGAACCTAGCAATGTAGTTTAGGCGTCCCAAGAAACCTCTGACCTCCTTCTCAGTGCGAGGAGCAGGAATTTCTTATATAGCCTTGACTTTGGCAGGATCAACCTTGATGCCTTTGTTGCTGACAATGAAACCTAAGAGTTTACCGGACCGGACTCCGAATGTGCACTTGTTTGGGTTCAATCTAAGCTTGTACTCCTTTAACCTGACAAACAGCTTTTGCAAGTGATCAAGGTGTTCTTCTTCAGTTTGTGATCAGGCTATCATGTCAGCTACGTAGACCTCTATCTCATGATGTATCATATCATGAAACAAAGCTACCATGGCGCGTTGATATGTTGCCCCGACATTCTTCAGTCTGAATGGAATCACTTTGTAGCAGAAGGTACCCCACTGTGTGACAAAAGTAGTTTTCTCCATGTCCTCAAGTGCTATTTTGATCCGGTTATAGCCTGATAATCCGTCCATGAAAGAAAATACTTTGTGCTGAGCTGTGTTGTCAACCAGGATGTCGATGTGCGGAAGTGGAAAATCATCCTTAGGGCTGGCCCTATTTAAATATCTATAATCCACACACATTCTCACTTTGCCATCCTTCTTAGGCACGGGCACAATGTTAGCAACCCATTATGGATAGGAAGTAACAGCCAGAAATCCAGCATTGAACTGTTTCATAACTTCTGCTTTGATCTTCTCTGACATGTCAGGTCTCATGCGGCGGACCTTTTGTTTCACTGGTGGGCAGTCTTCTCTCGTGGGTAGACGGTGTACCACAATGTCTGTATCAAGTCCTGGCATGTCTTCGTATGACCAGCAAAGATCTCAACATAATCATGCAGTAGCTAAATTATGCGCTCCTTGACACTCGGCTCTAGATTGGCACCTATCTTGATTTCCTTCTTATCTTCCTCAGTACCCAAGTTGATTGTATCCAACTGCTCCTCATAAGGCTGAATTGCTCTTTCCTCTTGTTGTAATAGTCTGGCCAATTCCCCTGGCACCTCACAATCTTCCTCACCTTCGTATTCGGCTTGGTAGATCCGATCTTCAGAGTCACTGAAGGCTATACCAGTATCGTTACCCATGGGATCCGGAATGGAAGGGTACCTGCATTTGTGAGTGTGTGTGTGTGTAAGGGATAGCCATCTTAAAATAACAAAGTGCAAAAGAAAGACAATGAGCAAAAATTGTATATGTGAAAAAGCGTCCATGATTCATTGAATGACATATATAGATGAAATAAGAACCCCTACAAATGGACCAATGTGCCTCGGGTAAGACACATGGTTTTTAAAGTGCGAATTGTTTGTGAATTATTATAGATCCAACAGAAATGGAAAAGATAAATTACTGAGATATGAAAGTAATCAGAACAAAGTCTTTTGCTTCCCAGTTGCACAGTCCTCCGCTGACAGTAGGAAATATCCAATCTTTCAGTTTGCCCTCTTCTTCACTGTCCTCTAGTGCATTAACCCCTCGGTGGCTGATCTTCACAGGTGGCCCTCCGGCACGGGCGCGGAGCACGACCTTCTTAGCAGTCGAAGTGAACCCCAAGCCGAATTTGTATGATTTGAAAGGAAAGTCTGGGAGCTTCCCCCAGATGGTGGATCCCCCTTCTTCCACTACTGCTCTTACATCCCTTAAAGATGACATCCGAGGTGGTGGACTTGTGATCACAGGAGTTGAGGATACTGCCTTGGTCGCTGCTATTTCAGGAGAGACTTCTTCAAAATGTTGGAAATGGGTCTCTATGAATTCGCCATCTAACTCCACATAACGGAAAAAATTCAGATGACTAATCATATATTCCTCTTCCCCATGGACAGTTATAATCTTCCCTTGGACGGGGTACTTGAGCATCTGGTGCAAGGTGGAGGTGACGGCACCGACATGGTGAATCCAGGGACGTCCCAACAAGCAAGAGTAGGAAGGACGAATGTCCATCACGTAGAATGTCGAGTTGAAAACCTGAGTTCCCACCTTGATTGGGATGTCCACCTCCCCATGGAACATCCTCTTAGATCCATCAAAAGCTCAGACCACTATATTGCTGGGTTTTAGAGTCAGCCCTTCACAATCCAACCTATCAAGGGCTTTCTTCGGCAAGACATTCAGAGATGACCCAATATCAACCAAGACATGAGCTAGGGTTGTTCCTCTGCACCCCACTGAGACATGTAGTGCATTGTTGTGTTTTCTCCCTCGGGGTGTCAAGTAGGCATCAGAGAAGCCCAGGCCATTTTCAGCTGTCAAACTGGCCATACAGTCGTCGAACTGGTCAACAAACGTCTCTTGTGGTACGTGAGCTATCTTCAGAAATTTGACCAAAGCTTTAGCATGTGCCTCAGAGCAAAGCAGCAATGCTAACATAGAGATTTTGGAGGGGGTCTGCCCCAGTTGTTCTACCACATCATAATCACTTTTCTTAATAATCCTCAAGATTTCTTCCATCTCCTTCTTGGATGTTTCAGGAATGAATAATGATTGAGCCTTCATCAAGACAGGCTCCTCTTGAACATTCTTTCCTTTATTCTCAATAGCGGAAGTAGGGATAGGAATTGCATTGTCTTTGTCAGCGGTTACACTTGTAGGTACAATCACAGGGGTAATCTTCGGAAGGGCCACGGGTCCAGAGACTGCTGTTGGAGGAGCAATCTCTGGAGAAAAGATTCTTCCACTACGGGTAACCTTGCTTGTTCCGGCAATGTTACTGATGTCGGGATTATCCTCTTCGGAGCTTTCTTCTTCGACAGTCTCTTCAATCTGTTTGACACCATGGTAGTAGATTTCTCCACCATAGTTCCATGGTACTGATTTATCTGATTTGTATGGGGCAAGCCCGAGCATTGTTATCTTAAGCGGAGTAGTCTTCAGAGCAGGTGTAATCCTAACGGGTCTTTTAGGGGCCCTGGAAGGATTGGCGTAGATGGTTATTATTGAAACTTCTTTCACTGGAACAGGTGAAATAGAAGCTTTCTCAAACAAGATTTCTTGATTATCAATCAGTTGTTGGATTCCTTTCTTCAACAGAGGGCAGTCAAATGAGGAGGATAGGCAAGCATGGCAGTCTTTGTCACAACATGGGAAAATACCAGCTTTCAACAAATTCAACTTGATGGTTAGGAGCGGAGTTAACAGTTCATCCATGGTAGCAACAAACAGATCTTCCTCAATAGCGTTGGCATTGTGACCATGCCTCGACATTGGAGCGGAAATAATATTCGGTTTCTCAGGCGCTTCAAACTCAACTTCCTTTGCGTCAATCAGATCTTGAATCTTTTTCTTCAGAGCCCAAAAGTTGTTGGTGTCGTGCCTTGGACTTTCTGAATGGTACGCGCATCTGGCGTTGGGATGGTATTGCGGAGAAGCAGTATTAGGATTTTTGGGGCCTCTCTCAAAGTGGCCAGGTTCAACTTCAAGAGATGTGGTAACACTTGGGCTGGAGTCATGTTTATCTTGGTGAATTGTCTTACAGGCCTTTCCACCCTTTGCTGGTTATTTCTCGGCTAGTTGTTTCTTGGCTGGTCTGATACAGACTTTTGAATCATAATGACCCCCACTATTGGTCGTATTTCAATTCTTCCCTGATTCCTCTGGGCATAGACAACAGACACTTCCTTCTTTCTAGTGAAGGGCTTTTTTACAGCAGCCGAGGTAGACGCGTCTTTCTGAATTTTCCCACTTCTAATACCGGCTTTCACCCTCTTGCTAGTTAAAATCAATTCGGTGAACCCTGCAGAGGAGTTTCCAATCAGGTGATTAAAGAAAGGACCTGATAGGGTTCCCAAGAACATGTCTACTAGCTCTCTTTCAGATAAAGGTGGTTGCACCCTTCCGGCTAAATCCCTCCACTTTTGGGCGTAGTCTTTGAAGCCCTCATTGATAGCCATATCCATACTCTGTAGCTGAGTACGGGTTGACGCCAAGTCGGCGTTGTATTGATACTGTTTATATAAGGCGACTTCCAAGTCTTCCCAATTATGAACATCTGCTTTCTCCAATTGGTAGAACCAATCAAGCTGCGTTCCTGATAGACTGTCCTGGAAAAAGTGGACCCACAGGTCTTTGTCAGAAGAATGTGTTTGAATCTTCCTGACATAGGATCTGAGGTGCATTTTGGGACAAGACACCCCATCATACTTAGCAAACAGTGGCACTTTAAACTTAGGAGGGATTACAATTCCAGAAACCAACCCTAACTCCTCAAAATCCAACCCCGGTACTCTCTGTATCTCCATAGCAGCTAGACGTTCTTCCAGGTTTTTGTATTTATCATCGGCCGGAGGATACTGTTGTTCAGAGTAGTCCTCATCTTCCTCTTCTTCTGCTTCAGAATCTGATAACACTGCCGCCCCTTTTACTTTTCCTTCCCCCTCTTCAGATGTTGATGGGAATTCCAAAGTCCGCCTGGCTTATCCTTCAAACCTTCTGCCCATGATAACCACACCGACTCGCTTCTTCTTCTTTTTCTCTTTCTCTTTCTCTAGCAGAGTCTTGAGCTCCTCCTACCCCTTGGCTAAGGTCAAGAGTAGCTTTTGAAATTATGAATTCTGAGCTTGCAAATCTTTGACCGTTTGTTCAATATCCATCTTGCTAAAATAAACAACAGAGAGATGAGGAAACTTGGTGTCAAGACCTGTTTATGCATATGATGAATGATATGTATTCATGCAATGCTTTCAAGTATTTAGACATTCAAATTTGTTTTTAAACAAAAAAGGAACACACGTCATATTAATAAGATAGAATTGTTAGTACATCAATGCCCCTTGGGCAAAATAATACAGAATTCTAAGGTAAAAAGACGTTGCGCATCCTCTTTGGTGCAATGTAGGTGTTGAGAGTCTACTGTTCATGAAGTAGCCGAGTAAGTTCCAAAACCTTCTTCTCGCTTGCGTAGAATTGGGCTTCAAAAGTATCGCGTTCTCCCTTGAGCTGTATCCAACTCCTTTGTAAATCTTCGAGTGATGTTGGCATGTCAGGATGTAGGAGGGTGTATGGAACCTCTCCTTCCCTAACATGCTCTATAATCACTGGGAGAATGGAGGGGTAAGGCATCATAAGACTTTGGACGCGGGTTCGTACCCACTTGAGGTAAGGCTCAAGAGGGATGTAATTCTTGTGTCCCAAGGTCTTACTGTCTACCTTGTTTGGCATCCTCCAAGCTCGGATGAACCTTTGTCGGAGTCCTTGATTGTTGTTGTCGAAGTCGAAAACTAAGCCTTGAATCAGCATGTCATGTGGGCCATCCCTTCGGGCATAACGAAACTGTCTTAGAGCTAAACATGGGTTGTAGGTGATTCCTCCCCTAATGCCAAGTAGAGGTACATTAGGGAATTCCCCACAACGGTCGATGATGATAACATTCTCTTTGGATCGAGAACACCATTGAATATCTGAATGTGTAAGAGTCATCAATCATTGGGACCACCTCAAACCTTGTTCATTCTTCAAGACTGATTGTGGAAGATGTGAAATAAACCATCTTGCCAGGAGAGGAGTGCAACACATGAGAACACCTTTTTTCCTCATTGTACGAGTGTGAAAAGAGTGGAGGATATCCCCAAGCAATGTAGGCATCGGGTTGCGAGACATGAAGATTTTGACAGCGTTCACATCTATGAGTTGGTCAGGGTTAGGGAACAAGACCATCCCATAGATGAGAAGAGCTACAATCTCCTAAAAACCTTGCAAGTCTAGAGAATTCCAACACCTTTGGGCCTTCTCAAACAGAAACTTTGACAAGAAGCCATTGACACCACTTCTAGTTTCCCAATGTATTGTGACATCAGATGAGTGCAAGTGCAAGGCTTGAGTAATCTCTTCTGGATTTAGATCTCTTTCCGTACTGTTGAAAGGTAGTTAATTGAGAATAGGAATCCTCAGGAGTTGAGAAAATTCTTCCAAAGTGGGCACAAGTTGGTAGTCAGGAAATGTGAAGCAACGATGCAAAGGGTCAAAGAACTGGAAGAGAACTTTCAGCATATCCTCCTCTGTGTTGGTGGTGACCAAGTTGAGTAGACGACCATGTCTCTCGGTGAATGGAGAATTCTCAGGAGTCCTTGAAGCTAGCTACTTGAGTTTTGGAGGAATTCTTACAAGGTTTATTTGGACAGTTTTCCTGCGAAGTGAATCCATAACCTACAAAACAAGAACAAACATGAATCTCCAAAATTCTTGAAATGGTTAGTGAATGCATATGATGCTTTATGATGTCCATGATGTTATGCACAAGTATATGTACAAGAAAATCACACAAGTTCCTAGTTTAGGCTTGCATGGGGTTTCATAGGTAAGTACCCTCTTGAAGTTTAGTTGGCTCAACCTGTCCTAAAAATAGTAACCGGGTTCTAAGGAGCTCAATATCACTGGATTGTTTTCTTGTTCATTGTTTCAGTTCAAGCCTCTTTACTGGAGACCGAAATATTCCAAGAAACCAACCCTCAATGAGTGTAGTATCGAGTATCTACCAACTTCGGACTGTACTAAATCCGGTCATCTCACTACATCCTAAAAGGCTAAGTTGGTCAAGTAAAGTTTCTAAAAGTCCATTAGTGCTTCATGACATCACTCAGTGGCCCCGTATTCTCTTTGATTGACTCAAAGGCTACCGGTACCCACAAATATGTCGCACTAATATAGCTATTGCTTAGACCATGTCAGTATACCCCGCACAGTTTCCACAACGTATTGCTATTTACCTATGAATGTTTCCCAAATCCGGGTAGAGGATTGAAACCCAAATAATAGAACCGAAATGTAAAGCATACAAGTCAAACAAGATAAGCATGTAAAGGTGATCTAAAACCCTAAGGTAACCCCACTTTTATATTTTTTCCCAGCAGAGTCGCCAGTTCTGTGATGCGGTGGGAGAACTGACTTGAGGTTTTGCGTTTGTGTTTGCAAATGTTGCGGTTAGCAAGAGTCGCCACCGACTTTCCTTTTATCCAAAAGGAAAGGTAAAAAAGCACAGGAAATACCTTTGAGATGTTTTCTTGAGTTCGGGGGGTAGATTATGAAAAGGGAAGGTGCTAGCACCCTTTTCATCCATGGTTTTCCATGGGCTCTTAGTTACTTGTTTAGATCACTTACTTTGCTTTTGCAATTGTTTGAAATGGTGCTTTGTGTGGTTTTTTGAAAGTATTTTGAAAAGAGGCCACCGTTTAGGCAATCTTTGTAATGATTCTCGTTCGTAAGAATGTATACAAAGACGTTTGTCTTTTGAAAAATGTTTCAATGTTTTGAAAGTTGTTTGGAAATGTTTTTGAAATGTGTGTGTGTTTGTTTTTGAAAATAGCAAGGATTGTTTGAAAGAGAGCAAGAAACTAAGAGCTATCTACCTACTCAAAAGTCTTTCCTGTGCCTTTTTATTCCTTTGACATTGTTGATTTACCATTGCTTTGGTAAACAACCCTATCTTTGGATGTTAAACGGGACGGGCGTGGGTCATCGTATGACCATGATAACAATGTTGCCAAGTATCTTTAGCATTTTGAGGGACCAAGATAATTTGTTTAGGCAACTTTTTGATAGCGTCGTCGAGGGACTATGATCTTTTGTTTTGTTTTGTTTTGCCAAGATACTTTGCATGCATACCATGGCCATGTTATTAGGCAACTAAGTGGGTGAAACGCTAGGGGTGCTTGTGTGTAATGTGTTGTCATTTTAAATGCTTTTGTTTGTCTTGTATTAGGTCATTCTATTTGTTTGATTTTTGTCTTATCATGCAAAACCCTAGTTTTACTAAACATGTATATAATGCGATAAATTGCGTAAAATAAATCTAAGCTATTACAACAATTATTAGGGGAGGGAGGATACAAGTTTTTGAATGGGGATATTTGCACAAAATAAAACCCTAAAATACTATTACAACCCAATTGAATTATTGTACAATAAATAAATATACAAATATTTAAATATGCAAATAAAATGTATTTATGCAAAAATGTCTTGTATTAATTTTATGTATGAAAAAAATAAAATTATTTAAGTCCTAAAAATAAGAAAAATAATATTATTATTTTTGAAAAGAGGAAACCCTAGTTTTTGATTTTAAAGAAAATAATGCTTTTTATTATTTTATTTTGTCCATTTTTGTACAACAAATAATAAATAATATTATTAAAAAATATTAAAAATTAAAATATGTATGAAAATAATATTTTATGTGTATGAATAATAAAAATAAAAATGTATGATATTTTTAAATGTGTTTACTATTTATTTTAAGAAAATAGATTCTATTTATTCTAATAAATCAATATTTTATGCAAAAAATAAGATAAAAAAATTAAATAAAATGCAAAAAATAAAGAAAATATTTTTCATGATTTTTTTGATGTTCAGAAAAAATTATTAAAAATAATAAACATAAAAAATATGAGAAAATATGCAAAATATACAAAATATGCAAAGGGGGTGCAAATAGTAGTCAGGGGGTGTGTGGAAAACAAAACAGAAGGCCCAAGCGCGCCCAAGCCCAGGCCAGGTCGTCCCTGTCCTCTAGCCAAACATCCTGTGCGCGTTTTTTGCTTCAACTTGTAACTCTCTATCCTTTGCACAAAAACAAAAATTTGCAACATAAAAAATGTAGCTTGGAATCTCACGATTCCAATGATATAAAAAACATAATCTAACTCTCAAGGATCATGGAGAATTTCTGTAGCCCTAATTTCTGACCTAATTTTTCATGAACTTCAAGCTTCAAATTCTCACTACTCAGTTAATATAAATGACAACTATGCATATGTACAACTTCACCATGTTAAGGACTACATCTTTGCTTCATAAATCAAAGTTTAAAGATTCCTAAATAGAGAGATAGAGTTTTATAAAATACCTTGTTTAGCTGAGTTTGGATATGGCAATATGGGGACTTTGAGTGAGGCCTGAGGATCATGTGAGCTTCCTTGAAGTTCCCTCAAGCTATTCCAATGCTTAGCTTGCCTTGAGGATGCTTGAAACTCCCTGTAGAAGTCAACCTGCAACCTTCAAGTTTGAAAATGGTGATGTCTGAAATAGAGGTTACATCAACAGGACAAGGGCTTGGGTGGTTTGGATGTGATGTATGGAAAGTGTTTGAAGTGTTACAAGGCAAAACGCACGAGCAAATATTGAATTGGCAAGAGTTTTGCAGAAGCTGCCCTGTTTGGGCAAAAAATTGTGTTTTTGAGTTTTGGAATGTTTCAGAGCATAAGCCTTTGTGTTCTAGCTTGAGATAAGTTTGTGAAGTTGTTTTGAATGAGGCCAAGCCCTCCCTTTATCAGCTTGTACAAGTTTTTTTTGACTTTTGCAACTTTTCTTGCTTTTGAAGAAAAGTGAAATGACTTGTGCCAACATGCTTGTCCTTGTTTGCTTGCTAGATGCAGAGGGTTGGTATGCTTTGCCTGATATCTGTGGACATTTCTTGTGACAAAAGAACAGGTCCGAGGCTCAAGGATAACAAAGTTGCAAAAAGCTTGCTTTATGAAAATGGCAATGTGCCCTTTATGCCATTTATGGATTAATCTCTTGTACAATGCTCCAAAGGTGGAAACAAAGGCTTTAACCACTGAGTTAGCATTAAATTATGGAGTGTAGAAGGATTTAGGACCTGTAATACAAGGTACAAGCATGCTAGGATCTGATTTTCAACTTGATGCATTGTAAAAATGGCTTGAACAAAAGTGAAAAAATGCCATTTTCTCTTCTTCGATTCTCCCTAAACACAAATGATCTTGGAGAGTTATTTGACATTTTGGAAAGCTTGAAACATGATCTATGATCCATCTTTGAAATGCATTTTGAGATACCTCTTGTAACTAGGTGAAAATTCCCATGAAGTTGGGTCAAAAACCTGCCTAAATTAGGGCAACTTTTACTAAGTTATTTAGTTCATGGACCCCTATTCACAAAATCATAACTTGAGATCCAATCATCTTTTGGGAAAACTTTGTAAAGAAAAGTTTTAGATTTCATGGAGGACTACAACTTTCATGTTGGAAGTTTTATTTGAATCTAATTGCATCATGGTGAAAAAGTTGTGAAAATTTGGGAAAAAATAAGAAAATTTCCATACTTAGAAAATTTCTAAGTTATGAAAAATTTTCAAATCAAAACCCTAATTTGCAAATTTAGTTTACTTGGTCAACAAGTTTCATGTTTTGACATATCTTGATGAATTATGACCCTTGGCACTTAATTTTGACCAAAAAGTCAAAGTTTGACTTTTTAGTGTACAGTTGACTTTTGATCAGTTGACTGGAAAATTCATCTGTCAATCCTATGCATTTGAAATATTTTGAACTATATGATTAGGTCAAGATGATTCTATTGAGTCTTGAAATCATGCTTGAACCAAATTGGTCATTGGCTAGGTTAAAAATCAGAAATTTCCCTTTCTCAGTAAAAACCCTAATTTTGACCATTTTGCCCTTTTGATGATCTGATCAAATTTCTTGTGGAGTTGTGATCCAAACTTGATCAAATGGTTCATAGGAGCCTAGAATGTTATTGTGGATAAAAATTTATGAAGTTTGACTGTAAATTGGCCATGGTTGACTTTTCCCCCAATACTACTGATTTTTAGGTCAACTATCCAATTGACTGTGCAAAAATGTGATTCAAGGCTTGAAACTTGTCATGGGTAATCTTAGGGGTCCAAGATAGTGTATGAAAGTCACATGAAGCATTGATGATCCAAAAATCCTCGTGCAAACTCAAACCCTAAATTTGGGGTATTAGTGCAAGATGAGGTGTCTTGAGCTGACCAAACCCTAATCCTGTCTGGAGTCCAAGAAGTCTTGTGAGGAAAGTCTTGATAAATGAGAGGGAAAATTTTGGGGTACAACAATACCGAAGTTTGGTTGCAAGATGATCCAATGAGACATAGTGTTACGCTTTAATCCCTAATTTTTTCCTGGACCGCCCTTTCGGGTTTTCAATCCACCGGGATACCCTTTTTTGCCCAAGCCGCCTTTTCAGGTTTTTGACTTGCCGGGTGTACATATTTTTTTATTTTCATCCCTTACTTTTGCCTGAACCATTTTGGTTCGCCGAGAAGCCCTTATTTTTGCCGAGGCCAGTCGACCTAGCGGGTCTTTGATTATGCGTAGTATTTTTCACTATGTCTGCATTGACGGGGCAAGAAAGGTCATCACCATCCATGGTGGTTAGAATCATAGCTCCTCCTGAGAAAATGTTCTTAACCACAAATGGCCCTTCATACGTAGGGGTCCATTTTCCCCTGGGATCACCTTGTGGCAGTATGATGCGCTTGATCACCAGATCCCTGACTTGATACTCTTGTCATCTGACTTTCTTATTAAATGCCTTGATCATTTGCTTTTGATACGTCTGACCATGACAAATAGCTGTAAGACTCCTTTCGTCAATTAAGTTCAGCTGATCAAGCCGGGTCTGGATCCAATCGTCCTCGCTCAAACCTGCATCCATCATAATCCGAAGAGAGGGTATCTGGACTTCAATGGGTAAGACTGCCTCCATGCCATACACCAAAGAGTAGGATGTTGCCCCTGTTAAAGTCCGCGTTGAGGTTCGGTACCCATGAAGAGCAAATGGTAACATCTCGTGCCAATCTTTATATGCCACCATCATCTTCTGCACAATCTTCTTGATGTTCTTATCCAGGAACTAGAAATTCATGGATTGGTAATCATCCACGGCCTGATATGCCAAATGATCCGCCAACACACTCCCCTTAATTGCTTTTTGGGTTGTGTATTGGATATCATACTCAGTTAAAATCATCTGCCATCTTGCTATTCTTCCGGACAAGGCAGGCTTTTCGAAGATGTACTTGATTGGATCCATTTTTGATATCAATGGGGTAGTGTGAGTCAGTATATACTGTCTCAGTCGGCAAGCAGCCCATGCCAAAGCGCATAAAGTTTTCTCGAGCAACGAGTATAGGGTCTCACAGTCGGTAAACTTTTTGCTAAGGTAGTAAATAACATGCTCTTTTCGGCCAGACTCGTCATGCTGCCCCATCACGCACCCCATTGAATTATCCAGCACTGTCAAGTATAAGATCAAAAAGTCTTCCTTCAACTGAAGGCATCAGAATAGGTGGCTCTTGGAGGCTGTATGGCCCTCTCTTCCTGTAGTAACAGTCTAGCAAGTTCCCCAGGCACTTCACAATTATCCCCACCTTCGTCCTCGACTTGGTTGATCGCATTTTCGAAGTCATAACTGGCAGTAGCAGAGTTGTTATCAATGAGATCCAGAGAGGATGTGGATCTGCATTATGATATGTGAGTGTGTGTAGAACAATAGCCGTTTTGATAAAGTGCAAGATAGACAAGAAAAACAAAGAGCGCAAAATTTGTAATGCAAGAAAATGTCCAATGCTTTATTGATGATATATGAAAATGACAAATAATAAGCCCTCACAAACAAAGCCAAGGTGCCTCAGGCAAGGCACCGGGCCGTAAAGTTTCTAATTGTCTGTTACAATTCTTAAAACAAAAGTAAATTACTGTGTAATAAAAGAAACGGGCCCGAAGTCCTTCGCCGTCCAATTGTTCAATCCACCGTCGGTAGTCGGGTAAATCCAGCTGTCGATATCTGACTCTTCTTCATCATCCTCAATTGCATTCACTCCCTGATCATATTTAGGCATGGGAGCAGTTATGACGTTGGGCTTCTCTGGAGCGTCAAACTCAATCTCTTTAGCTTCAATAGAATCTTGTACCTTATTCTTCAAAGCCCAACAGTTGTTCGTATCATGACCCGAGCTATCAGAGTGATATGCACAGCGAGCGTTTGGATTATACAGCGGAGATATGGTGTTGGGGTTCTTCGGGGCTTCCCTCAGAGTTACCAGGTTGGTCTTCAACAATTGCGGTAGAATTTGGGACAAAGTCATATTAAGCCGAGTGTACTGTCTCTGCGGCCTCTCCATTCTTTGTTGATTGTTACATTGTGGGGAAACGGTGGGTCTCGATATTACTACCGCATTTACTGCTTGACGGCGTTCAGGTCGGTTTTGGCTCCTCGGGCTGTAAACTGCACTAGCTTCTTTCCTGAAAGGTTTCTTTTCTGTACTTGATGAAGCACCTTTCTGTATCTTACCACTTCGGATACCAGCTTCTACTCTCTCTGCAGTCAAAATCAATTAAGTAAATCCAGATGACAAACCGCCAATCAGATGATTGAAAAATGGACCAGACAACGTCCCTAGAAACATGTCAACCAACTCCCTGTCAGACAAAGGGGTTTGGACTCTTCCAGCCAAATCTCTCCACTTTTGAGCATAGTCCTTAAAACCTTCACTTGCACCCATAAACATACCCTGAAGCTGAGTACGCGTGGGAGAAAGGTCGGCGTTATACTGGTACTGTTTGTAGAAGGCAGCAGCAAGGTCCTCCCAGTTTCGGACATTAGCTCCTTCCAATTGATAAAACCATTCAAGCTGAGTCCCTGATAGACTATCTTGAAAGAAACAGACCCACAAATTTCTATCAGCAGTGTAGGGTTGGATTTTTTTGACGTACGAGCGAAGATGAAGTTTTGGATAAGATACTCCATCATACTAAGAAAAAACAGGAGCTTTGAATTTATGAGGGTTCACCACCCCAGATGCTAGTCCCAAATCCCCGAAACCCAGACCAGGGACTTTCTGAATCTCCATAGCACTCCGACGGTCTTCAAGTTGTTTGTACCTATCCTCAGCAGGAGGATACTGTTCCTCATCAAAATCAGTATCATTATCAGAGACTACATGACTAGGACCCTTTCCTTCCTCTTGATTCTCTCCTCCTCTAGATGAATGAGACAGATCAGCTTCCTGTCGCAACGTATTCCCAAATCTGTGACCCATATTCAGCAGAACCACCTTCTTCTTCTTCTTTTTCTTCTCCTTCATGATGAGAGTCTTCAAATCCTCCTGCCCTTTAGCCAGGTTCAAGAACATCTCTTTGAATTGAGCATTTTGTGCTTGAAGAGCTTTGATTGCTTGATCGGTAGGTATTTCAGAAGACATTTTATGCTGAAATAAATAGCGAAGAAGATGAGAAACCTGTAATGATACCTGTAATGGTGTGCATGATAATGGGATGCGTATGTAATGATTTCAAAGACTTTGGGAGATTTAAATTTGCAAACCAAGAAATAAACAAACTTTATTAGATTAAACTTGTAAAAATGTTTAACAATGCCTTTTGAGGCGTTACAAAAGAACTAAACTGAAAACAAAACTAAACTAGAAAAAGAAAAAAATCAGAAATCCCATGGTCGCTTTCCCTTCGTGCGGACATAGTCATTGATCGTCCTTTCATTCTCAAGTTGCTTCGTGAGCTTCAAGATCTTCCTTTCTTGCTCATGGTACTTCTCTCGGTAGGTATCCCTCTCTTCTTTCAGCTGAATCCAGGATCTCTTCAAAGCCCCGAGATCAGTAGGCATGTAGGGATAAAAGACTGTATAAGGAACACCCTCTTTATTAGTATGCTCCACAATCACTGGCAACACAACTTCATAAGGCAACCCAAGCTTCTGAGCTCAGACCCACTAGAGATATGGTTGCATAGGGAGAGAAGTATTTGGTCCTAGGTCGTGAGGGTCAGACCTATTCACCATGCCCCAGGCTCGTATAAACCTTCGACGATGTTCGTCAACGTCCCCCTTGTAGTCAAAGGCAATATCTGTAAGAAGTAGGTCATGAGGACCGTCTCTCTGAGCGCGAACAAACTGTCGTAAAGCCAAACAAGAACTGTAGGTTATTCCTCCTCTAATTCCAAGCAACGGGACATTAGGGTATTCCCCATATCGACCGATGATAGCAACACTTTCCATATCCTTAGAACTCCAAAGAATGTCTGTATGGGAAAGTGACATGATTCTGTAAGACCATCCTAACCCTTCCTCATTCTTCAATACAAACTTGGGGAGGTGCGAAATAAACCACCTCGCCAGCAGCGGCGTGCAACACATGAGGGTCCCTCTTCTTCACACAGTACGAGTATAGAGGTCATGTAGGATATCACCCAGAAGAGTAGGCACAGGATTACGAGACAGGAAGATTTTAACCGTGTTCACATCTATGAAGGAATCTGGATTTGGGAAAAGAACCAAGCCGTAGATGAGGAGAGCCAAGATATCTTCAAAATCCTGAAAGTCCAAACTGTCCCAGAATAGTTGAGCTTTGTCCATCAGAAACTTAGCTAAGAAACCTTTAACTCCGCTCCGTGTCTCCCAGTTGGATACTACATCATCCCTTTTCAAATGTAAAGCTGAAGCAATATCCTCTGATCTAGGAGTCTCTTCCAAACCTGTGAAGGGTGTCTTCTCAAGGATGGATATGCCCAGTAAGTAAGAAAACTCCTCCAAAGCGGGAACTAGCTGATAATCCGGGAAAGTGAAACAATGATGCACCAGATCAAAGAACTGGAAAAGCACACTCATCATCTGCTCATCAAACTTTGAGGTAACCAAGCTAAGGAGTTGACCATGTCTCCTAATGAATAAAGAAGTATCATAAACCTTTGAGACTAAATCTTTGAGTTGAGCAGGTATTTGCACAAAGTTAACTCCGATGGTGTTTCTGCGCATGGAAGCCATAATCTGTAAAACAGAACAAAGATAAATCCCCTCGGTCTTTGAAATGGTTAGTAAATGAAGTATGCATGCTATGTTATGATGCATGATGTCATGATAAAAACACACCACAGGTATAGCAGATAACAGACATGGTAAAGGCAAACAAGTCACACAAGAGCCCTTAAGTTTCAGGATTGCATGGGGTCTAGGAACTACCCTCTTGAAGTTCAGTTAGTTTCAACCTATCCTAATAATAGTAACCGGGTTTTAGACGTTCTCAATATCACTGACCATCCTTCATCGGTCATGGTTTCAGCTCATGCAATCTTTTCTTGCAGCCGGAACTATCTCGAGAGTATGGTCTCAATGAGTGTAGTATTGAGTATCAACCAGTTCTCAGCTTTACACCGAGGCCGGCTATCTCACTACTTCCTATGGTCAAGTTGGTCAATTATAGGTTCTAAGGTCAGTTGATGCTTAACGACACACATAGCAGCCCCGTATTCTCCTCGTTTCTCCACAAGGGATACCGGTACCAACCAATGTGCCATATCAATGTAGCTACTGCTTCAACCATATCGGTCTACGCCGTACAGTTCCCTCACAGTTTATTGCTACTTACCTAAAAGGTGTTCTCCAAATCTGAGTTAGGATCTATAGTAACTCCCAATACAAAGCCCTCAAAAGTAAAGCAATCAAATCAAACAATATGAGCAAATATGATGAACTAATCCTAAGGTATACCCCACTTATTTATCCCCAGCAGAGTCGCCAGTTCTGTGATACAGTGGCAGAACCAGGCTATTTTAAGAAAATGCTGGTTTGCGTTTTGCGTTTGTGTTCGCAAAATGTCGCGGTAAGCAAGAGTCGCCACCGACTTTTATTTTATCCAACCGGAAAGGAAAAAAGCATAGAAAAATTCCTTCTTCGAGATTTTGAGTACGGGGGGTAGAATATAGAAAGGGAAGGTATTAGCACTCATTCTATCCGTAGTTTTCTACGGGCTCTTAGGTACTTGCTCATCTTTTAAAAATTGCTTGTGTTTGTGTGTTTTGAAAAGTTTTAGTTTTACTTCGATTTAACCCTTGCTTCTGTCTTCAAGAGTGTTACGAAGTGTTTTTGAAAACTTTGCCTGAAAAAAGAGTAAGTGTGGAAAAGTTTTATTTTTAGCAAGTACCTACTAGCATCTACCTACTCGAAAAAAGAATGCTTCTATTCTTGTTTCCTTTAGACAGCACTATCCCACTATTAGTGAGTAGGTAGCACCGTCGTTGGAGTTGTAAGGGTCAATTCGAAAGGGACGTACGATCACTAAAGCAATGTTAGGACGTCTAAGTAATAACCCTAATGTCTTAAGATCATATTCGAGGCAACATTTCCGAGGAAAAATTTCCGAACGGGACTTTTGATCTTTGTTTAGACAAGAGGGCGACCACTAAAATACCCTATACTTAATGACCGTTTACCGAAGGCAACCGAAGTGGGAGTATACCCTAGGAGCGCGCATGTGCGAGTGATTCAATTTCAAGTTATTATATTTGCACATTTAGGGTTTGCTAACCGTTTTATAAATTTACATACAGTCTTGTCATGCAACCCTATTACCATACATCTAACAGTCAGTATTTGCGGAAATTAAAAATGCGGAAAGTAAAGCTACGCTATTACAAGGCTTCGGGATTAATTACATAGCCAAAAACCCGTAAAACAAAAAAAATAAACGAAAAGTCCTAATTAATCTATTACATCCCATGAGAAATTACATCAATATTATAAAATAAGTAAACGCGCGCGAGGAATTAGGAACGAGAAAAGTTAGGGTTTTGACCCCGTCTAAACCTAATTAAAAGAGAAACCTTTTTTTTGGTTGTTTTTTATTATTTTAAGAAAATAAGGGTTTAAATTAAATATGTACAAACCTAATTACTAATTAATTTAAATTAAGAAAATTAATTATATTTGACCTAATTTTGTTATTTGGTTATTTTTAAGAAAAAGGATTATATCAACAAAACCCTAATTTCTACTTTGTTTTTAAATTTATTTACAAAGACAATTAAAGCTATCCTAAAAATTAAATAAACTAATTAAATTAATTAATAAAAAAAACCTAAATCTAATTTGATGAAAAATTATTTTTATGATTTTTTTGATAAAAAAGAATTAATTTTTGTGTTAATAAAATAATTTAAATAAATTAAATAAAAGAATAAAGAAAAAGAGTATTTTGGCCTGTTTACTAGCAATTACGGGGGTCTCATTAGCAACTTCTGGGCCCAAGAATTCTAACCCACGTTTGACTTCTATGCTTCCATGCTGTACGTTGACCAGGGCTTTTGGTGGACCATCACATGATGACCTTTGGATTAACTCTGCTTCAGATCTGGTGGCTGCAAGTTGATGGCACATGGTGGGGTGTACTGGAAAGCTGTGCATATGAATATGTATAGAAAAAATACTTGAAGAAATAAGGGGACCTAGGAATCGAACCCAGGTCCTTCAGCCTTTTCTCTCTCCCTCTGGCCAACTGAGTTGGCACGCTTCTTTGTACATAGAGAAACAAACAAATATTTTATTAAGAAAACACAATTTTATAATTTCCTGCGCGCGAAATTCAAACGGAGCAATCAAAGCTTGTCACGCCATCGTCCCTGACCTCTCTTCGTTGCTAAAAGGTTCAATGATTTTTACCTACGGACAAAGGTCCGTCGCTACAACCCCTGCACATTTCAAAATCACATACAGGCACAATAAATGGAACCTAATGTTGTGGATCAAATCTCATTGGCCTGGTGAGCATCATGGTGCCCTTCTTGTGGACCAATTTTGCTTGTATAAAAAGATCCCAAAACACAACAAGAAACCCTAACAATGGTGGATTCCTATATAGTTAGCGAAAATGCAATTGATGGTTACCATGAGCTTGCAAACACGTTAGGGATCATAAATATGCTATTGAAACATGATAAAGATGCAAGAATAAAGAGATTCAATTTTGAAAATAGTGGTAAACCGTGGGGGTCGTGGAACCGGATTCTGGGCACAAAGACACTTGCTCTTGATTGGTATAGCTTCCTTGTACTCCCAGGAAGCGAATGAGATGGCTTGGGAGTCTTGAAAATGCTTGGAAGTATCCAGTCAAATCACAACTTTTCTTGAGTTTTTTTTCAAGTTTTTGCTTCTCTCTACACGCATCCAAACCCTTTGTTTTTGGTCTGCAATTGTCCACTATATACCACTAATTGAATTAGGGTTACAAATATGCTTTCAATCTTTGTCAATTATGGTCTTTGATCATGATTTGATTCTCATGAAGATCTTTCCAAAATAGCCCAAAAATCAATCTTTTTATGCACAACCATGCCTTACACGATTTGATTCTCTTGCTAGCTGTATAAGATACCTGAAATATGCACAAAATCTTAAGGTTTGAATGATTTGGATATTTCCATGATTTATTTTGATTTAAATTGATTTAATTGAAATAAAAAATCAAAATAAATGGTAAAAATAAAATAAAGGCAAGTGGGAAGAGCTAGGGCTCGTGGACCATGTTACAAACTCAAAACAAGTTCAAAAAGTTGGGTCCATTTGACAAAAATTGCAATTTGAGGCACTTTTGACTTTTGACAATTTTTCAAATAAGGTCAACTTCACCAATGCATATTGTGATCGGTGGATCTGGAACTGACTGTTTTAAAGCTGGTTCGCGAAATGTCGCGGAAGCAAGAGTCGCCACCGTCTTTTATTTTCTCCAATAGGAAAGGACAAAAGCACAGAAAAATTCCTTTAAAGAGATTGCTCTCGGTTCGGGAGGTAGGTTATAGAAAGGGAAGGTGTTAGCACCCTTTCTATCCATGGTTATCCATGGGCTCTTAGATACTTGCTCAATGTGTTTTCAAAAATGTGTGCTTGCTTTTCAATTGTGGGTTTCAAAAATATTCTTTGAAAAGTTTCAGTTTAACTCATACGTCAGAGTGTTTGAAAAGTTTGTTTTGAAAGTTTTTGAAAGTGTCAGTGTGAAAAGATTTTGATTTGTTTTGTTTTAAAGAGAGCAAGTATCTATGAGAACCTACCTACCCTAAGGAATTTGTCTGTGTAGATGTCCTTTAAAGTAGTGCCATCCCACCATTGAGAGGTAGGTAGCACCACCGTTGGAGGTGTTCGGGTCAATTCGAGTTTTAGGGACGTGGTGGTCACCGGAGCAATAGGAAGACACCTCAGAAGCTACCCTCATGCCAGGTTCCCGGACCATGAGGACTTACTAAGACGTTTTCTACTCGACGACCACCTTTCGAAAGGCAACAGTGAGGCGTACCCTAGGGGTGGTGTGTGCGAATTGTGTGTCATTTTCAGTTCATTGTTTGTCTTTTCATGCGTTGGTGATCTAACGATTCAATTTTATTTTCGGGCATTCATTCTTTCATGCATATTTATTAACAGTTATATTTGCGAGAAAATAAATCTAACTATTACAACCGGCGCGGGTCCACATCGCCAAAAAACCGAACCCGATTTGACTGAAAATAAATAAAGCGAATAAAATAAAAAGTGCGAGAAATAAATCTAAACTTATTACAAGGCTTTGGGGCATATACAGAGGTATTTACACAATATAAAACAAATGCGCGAAATAAAAAGATTAAGCAAAATTAGGGCTTTGGACCCTTTTACAAATAATTAAAAATTAATCAAGGAATCTAAAATTAAAAATTAAATGAAAAATAATGTTTTTGTGTTTTTTAGGTTTAAAAGAAAAAAGAGAAAAGTTAATTAAAATTAAAATCCTAGTTCTATCATTTTTTAAGTTTATTATGAAAAAAGATTTAATTTCTAACCTAATTCTAAACTAATTTATGTACAATTTTTGATTTATAGAAAATAAATAATAAATAATAATATTGTGAGAAAAAAGGAAAAAATTAAAAAGGATATAAAAATTAATAATTAACCTAATTCTACATTTTTTTTGGATTTTTATTATGAAAAAAGAATTAAAATTAACATTAAAACCTAATTAAACTAAATGAGTTACATTTTAATTTATTAAAAAAAGAATCAAAATTAATTATGTTTTTTTTGTCCTTTCTGTATTTTTAATGTTTTTATATTTTTTGTAAGAGTTAATTAAATAAAAGGAAAAGAAATAAAAAGAAAAAATAATTAAAGAAAGAATGACAAAACAATAAGGCAAACCAGGGGGGTGTGGCATCAAATTTGGAGGTGTAGGCCTGGCCCATTTGCTGGCAATTTGTTGACTTTTGAAATCATATGCACGCCTGTTGACTTGTCCTCATGGTATACCTTCAAGCTGGACCCTTGATCAGGTCCCCTGGGACACGTGGATAACGCTTCTTGAATGTGCATGGTGAGTCCTCATGTGGGCGCTGCATAGAACCTTGAAATGAAAAATAATATGAGAAATTGCAAGACCTGGGACTTGAACCCAGGTCATTGTGGTCACATGCGCGTGTCTTAGCCAGCTGAGCCATTTGAATTCATTTAACATATAATAGTTAATAAAATATATAAAAGAAAATGGTTAGTGTTATGTAAAACGCGCGCAAATTTAAACTGCCCAGTCTCCGTGTGACACGCCATCATCCCTTCCAATTTCCTGAAACATAAACAAAGAAGGCAACGGTTTTGAAACGTTGTTTTACACATGCTATGAGAAAATAGCGAATAGCCATATAGGCTATATAAATTGTTCGCGATGGCATCTTCTTCTTCGTCTGGGTGTACTGAGTTCAGCCATGGCAGTCAGGGACTCTAATTTTTCCCCTAGGCAAAATCCCTAATTTGAGAAAGCTGTAACCCTAGGATTCGAAAATGGCAATTCCTTATTCATGGCACAAAAATGAAATTAAATGCAAGGGTTAGCTCAGAAGCTTCATTGTGAGTATGAATATGTAATTAAAACTGCAAGAATGTGCTTGAATCGTGCTACATGATTTCAAAATTTTGAAGATGCAGTTGGACTCGTGGATACCAGTTCAAGGAGCTTTGGAAGATGTTATGATTTGGGATACGTTCAAAATCGTCTCAGGAAGCTATTGGTACAAAAATTATGGCTTGAGAAGATCCCTAGCTTTGAAATCAGTTTTGCCTTTTATGTCCAAATTTTCAAATTGCCAAATGGACTTTGAACGAGTTTTGTGCTATGTTCCAGTTAGGGTTGGACTCAGTGATCATTATGGAATAGACTTGGCTTGCTATTTGACCTTAATCCATGCTTGAGAAAGAATTGGCATTAGGGTTTGTCCATTAACCATTTTTTCCTAATTTCTAGCCAAAACCTAGACTTAGTATGAAAATGAACCTTGGCCTGATTTTTGAGTTGGTTCATGATGTATAGAACTTGTCCAAATTCATTTGACACCATTTCATTGATTTTTAAATTTTATTTGAATTTTCAATGAATTAAAATGAATTAAATCATCAAAAATTAAATAAAATAAAAAAGTCAACATTTGGTCTTGAAATCAACCATGGGCCACGTGTGTGGCATGACAAGGATGGACAAAGTGAGAAAAATGGGGCCCTTTTGTCAAAATTGGATTTTCAATGATAGTTGACTTTTGCCATTTCACAAAAATTTCCCAACTTCTACAAGGCATAACTTGCTCAATTTTTAAGCTTTTCACATGTTCTTGGACATTTTGGAAAGGTCTTTGAGTCCTTTAACCAATGCCTTTGGTCCCATGTCATTTTGATTTACCAATCTCAAGTTATGGTCTTTGACTTAAAGTCCCTTTTTGTTGACTTTTGAAAATGACCTATAATGTTGAAATTGATAACTTTTTGTGAGAGCATTTCTTGGACTTGAAGTATGAAGAGGAGTTGTAGGAAATGTCTTTCTCTTCAAAATGAGCTTTGGATGGAATTTTTCTGATAATCCATGTGAAAGTTATGCCCTGGTCAATTTCAGTTGACTTTTTCAGCTGTCCAAATATAGCAACTTTTGCATCTTTGATGATTTCTGAGCCAAACTTTGAGAATCATGATCAAGCATTGATCAAATGATGTTTGTGGCTTCAAAATGATAGGTTGACCAAAAATTTGAACTTTTGACTGTCAAATGACCATTTTGCCCCTACAGTTGACTGTAGTGCAATTTAGGGTTTTGACTGTGCAATTTTGAGCTGAATGCCTTGAAACTTGATATGGGAATGCTTGGCCATGTTTGTAAGCCTATGAGACTTGATTGAGCCTTTGAAAACTTCCTTTCCTTGATCAGAACCCAAACCCTAATTTTGACTGTATAGGAAACAGTTGATCTGCACAACCCTTGGGGAATTTTGTGACCTTGACTTGGCAATTTCTTGAGGAATATGGGAGGGCAAATTTTGGGGTATAACAGTTGCCCCTGTTCAATCTTCTTAGACCTGAGGATGTAGATTGGCTGACGTGCCTTCTGTAATCCGAGGGTAAAAGATGATTGGACACTAGAGTGCCCAGAAATGTGCGCTCACATGGTAGCAGTGTGGTGGGGGAATGGGCTTATAGATGCCATCTGGATGTTTGATTGCGTAGGAGATTCCTTAGCGAGAACCTGCATACCTGCAAAACAGAAAATGAGTACCTGACACGTTGCAGGGATGATTACTTCCTTAGCATGAATGGTAAGAGAGCCTTGAGCGACTTTAACTTCAACAACGCTCGTTGAGAAAAATCTGGGGTGTCTTCTACTGGGATAAGAATCAGGGAGATCTTAAGGTCGATCTGACTGAACCAGAGAGGCCTTTGACTGGGTAAGCAATCAGGAAAATCCTGGGACGATTTAACTGAACCGGTCTAGGTCTTGAAATGTCTTCAAAGGGATAAGCAATCAGGAAAATCTTGGGACGATTTAACTGAACCAGAGAAGGCCTTTGACTGGATAAGTCTAGGTCTTGAAATGTCTTCCACTGGATAAGCAATCAGGAAAATCTTGGGACGATTTAACTGAACCAGAGGAGGCCTTTGACTGGATAAGCAATCAGGAAAATCTTGGGACGATTTAACTGAACCGGTCTAGGTCTTGAAATGTCTTCCACTGGATAAGCAATCAGGAAAATCTTGGGATGATTTAACTGAACCAGAGGAGGCCTTTGACTGAACCAGTCTAGGTCTTGAAATGTCTTCCACTGGATAAGCAATCAGGAAAATCTTGGGATGATTTAACTGAACCAGAGGAGGCCTTTGACTGAACCAGTCTAGGTCTTGAAATGTCTTCAAAGGGATAAGCATCAGGAAAATCTTGGGACGATTTAACTGAACCAGAGAAGGCCTTTGACTGAACCAGTCTAGGTCTTGAAATATAGCTTGAGAACTTAACTGGGTCTTCCCTGAAAGGTAAAAGTCAGTCACATGCAATGCATGATATGGATCAAGCAATGATGTTCTCAACATAAATGAGATTTGTATGATGCAGTGCGTTATGCATGCTATAATGCTGTATGTGATGTTTTATGTATGTTGTCGTCCAAGAAAGTAAATCCTTGACGGGTGCCGGGAAGTCGTATCCTGGACTGATGTTGAAGAATAAGCTTTTGCTTCCGCTGGGGATGATAATTGCAAGAATACCGGTAAGAGAAGATGACTCCGTTGCGGAATAAACTTGGCGAAGGGAAGATTCTGCGGGGATAAAAGATACTCTAGTGATCATGCTGGAAAGCGATACTCTGTGGGAAGAGTGATGCCTTGCTGAATGTTGATAGTAATTTTGTTGGGATACCGTTGTTGTACTGGAAGTGTGAATAGACTTCGCTGGGGATAGGAAAGGACTACGTTGACGACGACTTTCCCTTGGTTTTTGGCTGAGGATAACCCAGTTATATCCTGTTAAGGAAATAACTCTTTAAATCAAGCCAGACGACGCGTTCGTGCTCTGCGAGGGGATAAGCTTCCAGAATCTACTGGGGATAAGCTTACTGCTTGGGGAGATGAATTCCATCTTTCCTGGGGAACTTGGATGGGACTCTCCTGGGGAATTTTGATATGCTGGGGAAGAATGCACTGACTTGCTGTCTCATTCTCTGGGGAATTTAAGATGTCTGGTTAGGTTCTTTAGCTGAACCTACCTTGGTACCTTAGAGGGCATAACAATTAGACTGCTTAGACAACTCTTCATTGCCCCTGTTTCTGGTGTCACCTGCAATTAATTCTTTGTTTCGTATGCAAATATTTATGAGTTAGCAAATTATTGTCAATGCATATATCACAAATTGAACCTTGGACGTTCTTCGCAAAACCAAACAGAAAAAAGGAAAAACACTTGGCACATTTAACTGAAAAGTATATTTGTATTGATTTTGAATAGCCTGCGAATAGGCGTTTTGTGTACAAGAGGCTGGCGTCCTAGTAAGAGGTACGTCGCCGAACAAGAGAGTTTATACAAGTTTTGTACAAAAGAAAATAAAACAGCTGTGTGGAAGATGAATGATCCACTGGGTTTCAACTCTGCTATAGCCTTTATAACTCCGAGCGTCTCATCACTTGGTGACCTTGGTTAAAGGTGAGGCTGACTGATCGATGCCGTCTTGATGTAGATACTGGATTCTGGATGCAAAGTGATCCAATGAGACATAGTATTACGCTTTGATCCCTAATTTTTGCCTGGACGGCCCTTTCGGGTTTTCAGTCCACCGGGATACCCATTTTTGCCCAAGCCGCCTTTTCAGGTTTTCGACTTGCCGGGTGTACAGATTTTTTCATTTTCATCCCTTCATTTTGCCCGAACCCTTTTGGTTCGACGGGAAGCCCTAATTTTTGCCTAGACATGTCAGCCTAGCGGGTCTCTTTTTTTCATGCGTAGTATTTTTTAACTATGTCTGCATTGGCGGGGTGAGGAAGATCGTCACCATCCATATTGGTTAATATCATTGCTCCTCCTGAGAACACATGCTTAACCACAAATGGCCCTTCGTACGTAGGGGTCCATTTGCCCCTTGGATCACTCTGAGGAAGGATGATTCGCTTGATCACCAGATCCCCGACTTGATATTCCTGTGGTCTGACCTTTTTGTTAAATGCCCTGATCATTCGCTTCTGATACGTCTGACCATGGCAGATAGCAGCAAGTCTCTTTTCGTCAATAAGGTTGAGTTGATCAAGTCGTGTCTGGATCCAATCATCTTCATTCAGATTTGCATCCTTCATTATCCGGAGAGAAGGAATTTGTACCTCAATCGGCAAGACTGCTTCCATGCCATAAACCAGAGAGAAAGGAGTTGCCCCGGTTGACGTCCTAGCTGAAGTACGATACCCATGCAGAGCGAACGGTAACATCTCGTGCCAATCTTTATACGTTACTGTCATCTTCTGCACAATCTTCTTGATGTTTTTATTAGCTGCTTCTACAGCCCCATTCATCTTCGGTCTGTAAGGAGAAGAATTGTGGTGCTGTATCTTGAACTGTTCGCAAAGCTCGGTGATCATCTTATTGTTCAGATTGGTACCGTTGTCTGTAATAATCCGCTCCGGGACGCCGTACCGACAGATGAGGTTGTGCCGAATGAACCGTGCCACAACAGTCTTGGTTACCGTAGCATAGGATGCTGCCTCAACCCACTTCGTGAAATAATCAATCGCCACTAGGATGAAGCGATGTCCATTGGATGCCGTAGGTTTTATCTCACCGATCATGTCTATGCCCCACATTGCAAATGGCCAAGGCGCAGTCAGAACATTCAGGGGAACCGGAGGAACATGCACCTTGTCTGCGTAGATCTGGCATTTATGGCATGTCCTAGAATGTTGGTAGCAATCAGCTTCCATGGTAGACCAGTAATATCCTGCCCGTAGGATCTTCTTAGCCATGGTATGCCCACTGGAGTGTGTACCAAAAGTCCCATCATGCAGCTCTTCCATGATTCTTTCTGCTTCAGTCTTATCTACACAACGCAGTAGAGTTGAATCCTGGTTTCGCTTGTACAAGATGCCATTGCTAAGAAAGAATTTGGCCGCGAACCTCCTCAGGAATTTCTTATCATTGACAGATGCTCCTTCAGGGTATTCCTGAGCTTCTAGGTATCTCTTTACTTCGTGGTACCAAGGCTTCTTAGTTACCAATTCAGTTTCGAGATCACAACAGTATGCCGGTTCGTCCAGTTTCCAGATGGTGATCCGGGGAGCTTCATTATCCCATTTAACCTTGAACATTGAAGACATTGTAGCTAACGCGTCCGCCAGCTGATTCTCTTCTCTTGGAAAGTGCTCAAATGTTATCTCTGTGAAGTGGGGGATCAGGGCCAACACACATTCTCTGTAAGGAATCAAGTTTGGGTGTTTCGTATCCCACTCTCCTTTGATCTGATTGATCACAAGAGCGGAATCTCCGAAGACACTTAGAAATTTGATCCTCAGGTCAATCGCAGCTTGAAGACCCATAATACACGCTTCATACTCCGCCATGTTGTTGGTACAGTTGAAACACAGCCGTGCGGTGAGTGGAGTATGAGTACCTTGTGGAGATACGATTATGGCGCCTATACCATTTCCCAAAGCATTGGAGGCTCCGTCAAAGTGCATAGACCATCGGGATCCTGGTTCAGGTCCTTCATCCGGTCCAGGTATTTCACAGTCAGTTACTATCATAATGCTTTCATCTGGAAACTCGAAATTCATTGATTGGTAGTCATCCACAGCTTGATGTGCTAGGTGGTCTGCCAATACACTTCCCTTGATGGCTTTTTGGGTCGTGTACTGAATGTCGTATTCTGTCAAGATCATCTGCCATCTTGCAATTCTCCCAGACAGAGCAGGCTTTTCGAATATGTATTTTATAGGATCCATTTTTGAGATTAACAAGGTAGTGTGAGTCAGCATGTACTGTCTCAACCGGCGAGCAGCCCATACCAAAGCGCAGCAAGTTTTCTCAAGCAGTGAGTATCGGGTCTCACAGTCGGTAAACTTTTTGCTAAGGTAATAAATGGCATGCTCTTTTCGGCCAGACTCGTCATGCTGCCCCAGCACACACCCCATTGCATTATCAAGTACTGTCAGATAAAGTATCAAAGGTCTCCCTTCCACTGGTGGCATAAGGATGGGTGGTTCTTGGAGATATTCTTTGATTCTGTCAAAAGCAGCCTGACATTCATCGTTCCAACGTACTACCTGATCTTTCTTCAACAGCTTGAAGATGGGCTCACAGGTGGCAGTCAGATGAGAGATGAATCGAGCAATATAATTCAGACGTCCTAGAAAGCCTCTGACTTCCTTCTCTGTCTTAGGAACTGGCATCTCTTGAATGGCTTTGACCTTAGCAGGGTCCACTTGAATTCCCTTGTCACTGACCACAAAGCCCAGCAACTTCCCAGATCTTACCCCGAAGGTGCACTTGTTCGGGTTCAATCTCAGCTTGTACAGTTTCAACCGGTCGAACAACTTCTGCAGATGATCTAGGTGCTCTTCCTCAGTCTGGGACCTAGCGATCATGTCGTCCACATATACTTCTATCTCATGATGGATCATGTCATGAAATAAGGTAACCATGGCACGTTGGTAGGTTGCCCCAGCATTCTTTAACCCGAACGGCATGACCTTGTAACAGAAGGTGCCCCACTGAGTAACAAAGGTAGTCTTTTCCATGTCTTCAGGTGCCATCTTGATTTGATTGTAGCCTGAAAAACCATCCATGAAAGAGAACACTTTATGCTGAGCTGTATTATCAACAAGGACATCAATGTGGGGTAGAGGGAAGTCATCCTTGGGGCTGGCCCTGTTCAGATCCCTGTAATCAACACACATCCTGACCTTGCCGTCCTTCTTAGGTACCGGCACCACATTAGCAACCCACTGAGGGTAAGAAGTTACTGCAAGAAACCCGGCATCAAACTGCTTCATAACCTCGGCTTTAATCTTCTCAGACATCTCTGGACGCATCCGACGAACCTTTTGCTTAACCGGAGGGAAATCTTCTTTAGTTGGTAAATGATGGACCACAATGTCGGTATCTAATCCGGGCATATCTTCGTAGGACCAGGCAAAGATTTCTTTATAATCCTGCAGCATCTGAGTCAACCGTTGCTTCACGCTGAGTTCTAGGTTGGCGCCAATCTTCACCTCTTTCTTGTCTTCCTCAGTACCCAAGTTTATTATTTCCACTGGCTCTTCATGGGGTTGAATTGCCCTCTCTTCCTGTTGTAACAGTCTTGCAAGTTCACCAGGCACTTCGCAATCCTCTTCACCTTCGTCGGCGGCTAAGTTGATCGGATTTTCGAAGTCATAACCGGCAGTAGCAGAGTCGTTACCAGTGAGATCCAGAGTGGATTGAAACCTGTATGAGTGAGTGTGTGTGTAAATACAGCTGTTTTGCAATATGTAAAGAAAGGAAAGAAAAGGAGCGCAAAATTTGAAATGTGAAAAACGTCCAATGCTTTTATTCATGATATATGATAGTGACAAACAAAAAGCCCTCATAAATAAAACCACGGTGCCCCGGGTAAGACACCGGGCCATATAGTCTCAAATTATTGTTTATTACAAATCAAAAACAAAGAAATTCATTACTGGGGAACAAAAGTTATTGGAGTAAAATCTTTAGCAGTCCAATTGGTCAATCCACCGTCGGCCGTTGGGTAGATCCAGCTATCGAACTCTGACTTTCCCACTTCATCTTCCTCTCCAATAGCATTCACTCCATGCTGAGTGATGAGCAACGGAGGTCTTCCAATTCTTGCCTTGCGCACCGCTTTCTGAGCTTCTGTGGTGAAACCCAGCCCAAACTTGTTAGTCTTAGGAGTAAGATCAGGGAGCTTGCCCCAGTTTGCACATTCGCCTTTTTCAATCACAGCCCGGGCGTCCTTTAAGGAGGCCATCTTCATAGGAGAAACCTCTTCATCTTCTGCTGTTGCCAAGGTTGGTGGTACCTCCTCAAAATGTTGAAAGGGGGTTTCAATGAACTCCCCATCCATTTCCACGTATCTGAAAGAGTTGAGGTGGCTGACCATGTATTCCTCCTCCCCTTGCACTGTTACGATCCTCCCCCTGACCGGGTACTTGAGCTTCTGATGCAATGTGGAGGTCACCGCTCCAGCCTTGTGGATCCATGGGCGACCCAACAAACAAGAATAGGACGGATGGATGTCCATCACGTAAAATTTTGAATCAAATACTTGTGACCCAACCCTGATTGGGATGTCCACTTCACCATGCACCATTCTTTTGGACCCGTCAAAGGCCCGGACAACAATACTACTTGGTTTGAGCTCTAGACCCTCACAATCCAGCCTATCCAGAGCCTTCTTGGGCAGCACATTTAATGAAGAACCTGTGTCAACCAGCACATGAGCAAGAGTAGTGCCCCTGCATTCAATGGAGACATGCAGGGCATCATTATGGTTCTTCCCCTTTGCTGTCAGATCGGCATCAGAGAAACCCAGGCCATTATCAGCAGTTAGGTTGGCCACACAATCGGTGAACTGGTCAGCAGTCGTATCTTGGGGTACGTGGGCAGTCTTTAAGAAAGCAATCAGAGCCTTTGCATGGGCCTCTGAACACAGCAGCAGTGACAACATGGAGATTTTAGAAGGGGTGTGCCCCAGCTGTTCCACAACATTGAAATCACTTTTCTTTATTATCTTGAGAATTTCTTCCATTTCCTGCTTGGAAGCCTCAACAATGGTCTTTGGTGCCTCCGTCCTGGCAGGCACATCAGCAGCAGTTCCCTTGCCCTGAGTATCAGATGACTCAGCAGCAGGGGTGGATACTTGGTCAGAAGGAGGAACAGGCACTCTGGCAGGTGTGAAGATCAAAGGCCTATGAATTGCTGGAGGAGCAATGTCTGGCGAGAACAGTCTTCCACTACGAGTGACCTTAGCAGGCCCGGTGATGTTGGAGACACCAGTATCAATGTTGCACTCTTGTTTCACACCCAGAACATAAACATCCGCCCCATAGTGCCATGGGACAGCCTTATCAGATTTGTAGGGTATAGGCCCCAGAACAGTAATGGTGATGGGAACATTCTTGTGAACTGACAAAACTTGTATAGGCTTCTTTGAAGGAGCCTCGGAATAGTTGTTGAAGATGGTAACGATTGACACTTCTTCAACAGGAGCAGCAGGAACAACAGTCTTTTCAAACAAAATCTCTCTATTGTCTATCAGGTTTTGGATGCCTGACTTCAACAGAGAACAACCAACAGGGGAAGCAACACATAGAGGGCAACTTTCGCTACATCCCGGAAATAAACCGGCTAGCAACAGATTCCTCTTAACCATCAGCAACGGAGTAGCAACATCATCCACCGAAGCTACATACAAATTTTCCTCAACAGCATTCACTCCATGCTGGGGCAAGGGAGCATTTACAACATTTGGCCCCTCGGGCGCCTCAAACTGTATCTCCTTTGCATCAATGAGATCTTGAACCTTATTTCTTAGGGCCCAACAGTCATCTGTGTTATGCCCCGGGCTATCAGAGTGATAAGCACAGCGAGCATTTGGATTGAACTTGGGAGATGCAGTGTTGGGAAACTTTGGAGCTTCCTTGACAGTCACTAAATTGGTGGATAGTAACTGCGGCAGGATCTGTGATAAGGTCATGCTTAACCGGGTAAACTCTCTCCGGGGCCTTTCAAACTTTTGAGGATTAGTTGGCCGAGGAGCGGCAGCAGGTTTGGCAATCATTACCGCACTGACAGATTGGCGGTGTTCAGGTCGCTCTGTTCTCCGGGAGTTATATACAGCACTAGCCTCCTTTTTGAAGGGTTTCCTCTCAGTACTGGAGGAGGCAACTTTCTGTATCTTCCCTGATTTTATACCGGCCTCAATCCTTTCACCAGTCAGGATTAGATCAGTAAACCCAGCAGAGGAATTACCGATGAGATGGTTGAAAAATGGACCAGATAGGGTCCCCAAGAACATATCTACCAGCTCCCGATCCGTCAATGGTGGCTGCACCCTGCCAGCCAAGTCTCTCCATTTCTGAGCATACTCCTTAAAACCTTCACCCGACCCTAGCGACATACCCTGGAGTTGGGTACGCGTAGGAGCGAGGTCGGCATTATACTGATACTGCTTGTAAAAAGCAGTGGCCAGATCCTCCCAGTTACGAATGCTGATTCCATCTAGCTGATAGAACCAATCGAGGTGAGTCCCTGAAAGACTCTCCTGGAAGAAGTGGATCCAAAGGTTCTTGTCTGCTGTGTAAGGCTGGATCTTCCTTACATAAGAACGGAGGTGCATCTTGGGACAAGAAGCCCCATCATACTTCACGAAGGCAGGTGTTTTGAACTTGTGCGGGATCACCACTCCAGTAGATAACCCCAAGTCTCCGAAATCCAATCCAGGTACCCGTTGAACTTCCACAGCTTTTAATCTGTCTTCCAGCTGTTTGTACCGGTCTTCAGCAGGAGGGTACTGGTCGTCATTGAAGTCTGTTTCAGTATCAGAGCCCACAGGAGTAGTGACCTCCCTTTCATGGTGACTACCTTCCGTCACAGATGGAGGAGTCCTTTCAGCTTCAACAACCAAAGTGTTCCCGAGTCTGCGCCCAGTGTTAAATAGCACAGTCCTCCTCTTCTTCTTAGTCTTCTTCAACAGCATGGTCTTTAACTCTTGTTGACCCTGAGACAAGCCCTTGATCAGCTCCTGAAATTGGGCGTTTTGCGCCTGAAACTGGACGTTCTGCGCCTGAAGAGCCTTGATAGCCGCATCGGTTGATGATTCAGGAGGATTCATGATGCTGAAATAAACAGCGAAGAACGGTAAACAACCTGAAAAGAAGAGTATTTATGATGCACATGATGAATGATATGTGTTTATGCAATGCATTCAAGAGTTCGAAAATTCAAATTTGTTGTAGACCAAAAGGAACACGCTTTATTATTAAGAAAATCATTGTTTTAATACATCAAAGCCTCATGGGCAAAAATACAAAAAGATCAAGTCACATCCAAAATATGTTGCGCATCTTCTCTGGAGCTATGTAAGTGTTGAGATTCCTTTCCTCGTGCAACAGGCGAGTAAGCTCCAAAACCTTCTTTTCACTGGCATGCAAACTAGTCTCAAGAGAATTCCTCTCTTCTTTAAGCTGGATCCAACTCTTCTGCATCTCTTCCCAGGATGTGGGCATATCAGGGTGCTGAATAACATGAGACATCTCTCCTCCCAAGGCAGGCTCTTTAATTACTGGAAGCATGTGAGGATAAGGCATCACTAATTTCTGAGAGCGGGCTCGTACCCACTTGAGGTAAGGCTCCAAAGGGATGGAGTTCCTGTGCCCCAGTGTCTTGCTGTCTGTCCTACTAGGCATCCTCCAAGCTCTGATAAATCTCTGGCGAAGTCCTTGAGTATCATTGTCGAAGTCAAAAACTATGTCAGGAATCAACATGTCATGAGGACCATCCCTCCGAGCATAACCAAACTGTCTCCAAGCCAGGCATGGACTATAAGTAATACCCCCTCTGGTTCCAAGTAAAGGAACATTAGGATACTCCCCGCAACGATCAATGATAGTGACATCTTCCCTGGACCTAGGGCACCAATGTATATCTGCATGTGTAAGAGTCATCAACCGTTGTGACCATCTCAAACCCCGCTCGTTCTTCAGGACTGATTGTGGAAGGTGCGAAATAAACCACTTTCCCAGGAGAGGAGTGCAACACATAAGGACACCTCTTTTTCTCATGGTTCGAGTGTAACATGAGTGAAGGAGGTCTCCCAGCAACGTAGGTATAGGATTCCTGGACATAAAGATCTGGACAGCACTGATATCAATGAGCTGATCTGGGTTAGGGAACAACACCAAACCATAAACAAGAAGGGCCACAATCTTTTCAAAAGCTTGCAAGTCAAGGGAATTCCAACAATCATGGGCCTTTTCAAACAGAAACCTGGCTAAGAACCCTTTGATACCACTTCTAACTTCCCAATGTCCCTTGAGGTCAGATAACTGTAGGTGCAAGGCTTTAGCAATCTCTTCAAGTTTAGGTTCTTTTTCTGTACCGTTGAAGGGTAGCTGATCAAGAATAGGGATTTTCAGGAGTCGGGAGAACTCCTCCAATGTAGGTACCAACTGATAGTCCAAGAAGGTGAAACAGTGATGCAGAGGGTCAAAGAACTGGAACAGGACTTTTATCATATCTTCCTCAATGTTGGTGTTGACCAAGCTGATGAGGCTTCCATGCCTTTCACTGAATGAAGAGTTCTCAGGAATCCTGGATGTAAGCTCCTTAAGCTGAGGAGGGATCCTTACAAGACTGATTGGAATTGTCTTTCTACGAACAGTTTCCATGTCCTACAAAACAAGAACAAAGATGAAAATTCGAACCCCTGAAATGGTTAGTTAATGCATATGATGTTGGATGATGTCATGATGCTATGATTAAACACAGATATTTACAAAGACAAACATGTAAGGCACACAAGGCACACAAGACAGGCCCTTAAGGTTTAAGGCCAGCATGGGGTCTGGGTAATACCCTCTTGAAGTTGGTGGGTTCATCCTGTCCTAATCAAAGTAACCGGGTTCTAAGGTTCCCAATATCACGGGATTACTTTCATTGTTCATCGTTTCGATTTAGCCACTGAACTGGCGACCGAAATATTCCAGGAAAGCAACCCTCAATTGAGTGTAGTATCGAGTATCAACCAACCTCGGACTGCACCAAAGTCAGTTATCTCACTACCCTAAAGAGGCCAAGATGGTTCAATTAAGGTTCCTAAGGTCTGTTGATGCTTCATGACACCACATGGAGGCCCCGTACTCTCCTTGACTGACTCAAGGGTTACCGGTACACACCAAAATGTCACATCAACGTAGCAGACTGCTTCAACCATGTCGGTATACCCCGCACAGTTCCCTCACAGCCTTGTTGCTACTTTCTAAAAAGGTATCCCCCAGATCCGGGTTAGGATCTATAGAACTCCCAAGCAACCCACAATTTTTTTAAAGCATACAAGGAAACAATTGAAAACACAGTTGTAACTAGCTCTAAGGTACACCTCACTTTAAGTTTTTCCCCAGCAGAGTCGCCAGTTCTGTGATCGGTGGATCTGGAACTGACTGTTTTAAAGCTGGTTCGCGAAATGTCGCGGAAGCAAGAGTCGCCACCGTCTTTTATTTTCTCCAATAGGAAAGGACAAAAGCACAGAAAAATTCCTTTAAAGAGATTGCTCTCGGTTCGGGAGGTAGGTTATAGAAAGGGAAGGTGTTAGCACCCTTTCTATCCATGGTTATCCATGGGCTCTTAGATACTTGCTCAATGTGTTTTCAAAAATGTGTGCTTGCTTTTCAATTGTGGGTTTCAAAAATATTCTTTGAAAAGTTTCAGTTTAACTCATACGTTAGAGTGTTTGAAAAGTTTGTTTTGAAAGTTTTTGAAAGTGTCAGTGTGAAAAGATTTTGATTTGTTTTGTTTTAAAGAGAGCAAGTATCTATGAGAACCTACCTACCCTAAGGAATTTGTCTGTGTAGATGTCCTTTAAAGTAGTGCCATCCCACCATTGAGAGGTAGGTAGCACCACCGTTGGAGGTGTTCGGGTCAATTCGAGTTTTAGGGACGTGGTGGTCACCGGAGCAATAGGAAGACACCTCAGAAGCTACCCTCATGCCAGGTTCCCGGACCATGAGGACTTACTAAGACGTTTTCTACTCGACGACCACCTTTCGAAAGGCAACAGTGAGGCGTACCCTAGGGGTGGTGTGTGCGAATTGTGTGTCATTTTCAGTTCATTGTTTGTCTTTTCATGCGTTGGTGATCTAACGATTCAATTTTATTTTCGGGCATTCATTCTTTCATGCATATTTATTAACAGTTATATTTGCGAGAAAATAAATCTAACTATTACAACCGGCGCGGGTCCACATCGCCAAAAAACCGAACCCGATTTGACTGAAAATAAATAAAGCGAATAAAATAAAAAGTGCGAGAAATAAATCTAAACTTATTACAAGGCTTTGGGGCATATACAGAGGTATTTACACAATATAAAACAAATGCGCGAAATAAAAAGATTAAGCAAAATTAGGGCTTTGGACCCTTTTACAAATAATTAAAAATTAATCAAGGAATCTAAAATTAAAAATTAAATGAAAAATAATGTTTTTGTGTTTTTTAGGTTTAAAAGAAAAAAGAGAAAAGTTAATTAAAATTAAAATCCTAGTTCTATCATTTTTTAAGTTTATTATGAAAAAAGATTTAATTTCTAACCTAATTCTAAACTAATTTATGTACAATTTTTGATTTATAGAAAATAAATAATAAATAATAATATTGTGAGAAAAAAGGAAAAAATTAAAAAGGATATAAAAATTAATAATTAACCTAATTCTACATTTTTTTTGGATTTTTATTATGAAAAAAGAATTAAAATTAACATTAAAACCTAATTAAACTAAATGAGTTACATTTTAATTTATTAAAAAAAGAATCAAAATTAATTATGTTTTTTTTGTCCTTTCTGTATTTTTAATGTTTTTATATTTTTTGTAAGAGTTAATTAAATAAAAGGAAAAGAAATAAAAAGAAAAAATAATTAAAGAAAGAATGACAAAACAATAAGGCAAACCAGGGGGGTGTGGCATCAAATTTGGAGGTGTAGGCCTGGCCCATTTGCTGGCAATTTGTTGACTTTTGAAATCATATGCACGCCTGTTGACTTGTCCTCATGGTATACCTTCAAGCTGGACCCTTGATCAGGTCCCCTGGGACACGTGGATAACGCTTCTTGAATGTGCATGGTGAGTCCTCATGTGGGCGCTGCATAGAACCTTGAAATGAAAAATAATATGAGAAATTGCAAGACCTGGGACTTGAACCCAGGTCATTGTGGTCACATGCGCGTGTCTTAGCCAGCTGAGCCATTTGAATTCATTTAACATATAATAGTTAATAAAATATATAAAAGAAAATGGTTAGTGTTATGTAAAACGCGCGCAAATTTAAACTGCCCAGTCTCCGTGTGACACGCCATCATCCCTTCCAATTTCCTGAAACATAAACAAAGAAGGCAACGGTTTTGAAACGTTGTTTTACACATGCTATGAGAAAATAGCGAATAGCCATATAGGCTATATAAATTGTTCGCGATGGCATCTTCTTCTTCGTCTGGGTGTACTGAGTTCAGCCATGGCAGTCAGGGACTCTAATTTTTCCCCTAGGCAAAATCCCTAATTTGAGAAAGCTGTAACCCTAGGATTCGAAAATGGCAATTCCTTATTCATGGCACAAAAATGAAATTAAATGCAAGGGTTAGCTCAGAAGCTTCATTGTGAGTATGAATATGTAATTAAAACTGCAAGAATGTGCTTGAATCGTGCTACATGATTTCAAAATTTTGAAGATGCAGTTGGACTCGTGGATACCAGTTCAAGGAGCTTTGGAAGATGTTATGATTTGGGATACGTTCAAAATCGTCTCAGGAAGCTATTGGTACAAAAATTATGGCTTGAGAAGATCCCTAGCTTTGAAATCAGTTTTGCCTTTTATGTCCAAATTTTCAAATTGCCAAATGGACTTTGAACGAGTTTTGTGCTATGTTCCAGTTAGGGTTGGACTCAGTGATCATTATGGAATAGACTTGGCTTGCTATTTGACCTTAATCCATGCTTGAGAAAGAATTGGCATTAGGGTTTGTCCATTAACCATTTTTTCCTAATTTCTAGCCAAAACCTAGACTTAGTATGAAAATGAACCTTGGCCTGATTTTTGAGTTGGTTCATGATGTATAGAACTTGTCCAAATTCATTTGACACCATTTCATTGATTTTTAAATTTTATTTGAATTTTCAATGAATTAAAATGAATTAAATCATCAAAAATTAAATAAAATAAAAAAGTCAACATTTGGTCTTGAAATCAACCATGGGCCACGTGTGTGGCATGACAAGGATGGACAAAGTGAGAAAAATGGGGCCCTTTTGTCAAAATTGGATTTTCAATGATAGTTGACTTTTGCCATTTCACAAAAATTTCCCAACTTCTACAAGGCATAACTTGCTCAATTTTTAAGCTTTTCACATGTTCTTGGACATTTTGGAAAGGTCTTTGAGTCCTTTAACCAATGCCTTTGGTCCCATGTCATTTTGATTTACCAATCTCAAGTTATGGTCTTTGACTTAAAGTCCCTTTTTGTTGACTTTTGAAAATGACCTATAATGTTGAAATTGATAACTTTTTGTGAGAGCATTTCTTGGACTTGAAGTATGAAGAGGAGTTGTAGGAAATGTCTTTCTATTCAAAATGAGCTTTGGATGGAATTTTTCTGATAATCCATGTGAAAGTTATGCCCTGGTCAATTTCAGTTGACTTTTTCAGCTGTCCAAATATAGCAACTTTTGCATCTTTGATGATTTCTGAGCCAAACTTTGAGAATCATGATCAAGCATTGATCAAATGATGTTTGTGGCTTCAAAATGATAGGTTGACCAAAAATTTGAACTTTTGACTGTCAAATGACCATTTTGCCCCTACAGTTGACTGTAGTGCAATTTAGGGTTTTGACTGTGCAATTTTGAGCTGAATGCCTTGAAACTTGATATGGGAATGCTTGGCCATGTTTGTAAGCCTATGAGACTTGATTGAGCCTTTGAAAACTTCCTTTCCTTGATCAGAACCCAAACCCTAATTTTGACTGTATAGGAAACAGTTGATCTGCACAACCCTTGGGGAATTTTGTGACCTTGACTTGGCAATTTCTTGAGGAATATGGGAGGGCAAATTTTGGGGTATAACACATATCTTCTTCAATTTTGACTCTATGAAGGTGTTATTGGACTTTTTAGAAAGCTCAAGATGTCCTCTAAGCAACCCTTTTGGTCTCATCTCAATATAGTCTTCCATGTACATGTATTAAGCTTTGACAAAAAAGGTGTTTTTTGTTGACTTTTCAAAATGACCTATAATGTCCAAATTCATAACTTCTCGTGAGTGCATATTTTGAACTTGGGAGATGAAGATGGATTGTATAGAATTAAATCCTATTAAACATGAGCTTTTTATGGGTCATTTCTCATAAAGTATAAGAAAGTTATGCTTGGTCAAAGTTGAGTTGACTTTTCCTACAAAACCCTAATTTAGCAACTTTTAGGTTTTTGATGAATTGTGAGCAATACTTGAGGAATCATGATAAACCCTTGATAAAATGATGAATAAAACTTCAAAATAAGGATGTTGACCAAAAATCTTGAAGTTTGACTGTATGGGGGCCACAGTTGACTTTTGCCCTAGCACAGTCGATTTTCAGGCCTTTGAGCAATTGACTGGGCAAACTTCCTCTGTAGGGCTTGAAACTTGACATGGATGATCTTGAGAACATATTAGGACAATGGTGAGCATTTGGGATCCCTTGGACTCAAGTATCTTGATGCCAAATGAAACCCTAATTTGAGGTAGACTGCGTTAGGAGAGAGCTTGTCTGGTCAACCTTTGGACTTCCTTGAGCAATTTGAAGACCTCGCTTGAAATGTATTGAGAAATGTGAAGGGAAAATTTTGAGGTACAACAATAGGCAACATTGTGGGAACCATCAAAATAACCAGAAGTGGAAGAGTGTTCTCCCCTGAGATTGCTCCTCTGAAAACTGTTACCGGTGCTGTGATCATTCCTGCTTTTGTTCCTGCTGATACTACTACTACAGTTCCTGTGGTTACCCCTGCTAACACCCCTATCACTGAGTCGACCGAGACTCGGGGAAAAGGAATTTTGGTTGAACCTGTCCGGATGAAGGCGCATTCACCATCTATCCCAGAGGCTTCTAAGAAGGAGCAGGAAGAAAATTTGAAAATTATAATGAGAAGCGACTACAATGTAGTCGAATAGCTAGGGCAGACCCCTTCAAAGATTTCTATGCTAGCTTTACTGTTGTGCTCCGAAACTCATGTGAAGGCCTTGGTTAAATTTCTTAAAACAATCCATGTGCCACAGGAAACCTCTACTGACCAATTCGAAGATTGTGTGGCCAGTTTGACAACTGATAACGGTTTGGGCTTTTCTGATGCTGATCTGACACCTAGAGGGAGGAAACACAATGAGGCATTGCATGTCTCTGTCGAATGCAGGGGAACTACTTTGGCCCATGTCCTGGTAGATACTGGTTCATCATTGAATGTGCTGCCTAAGAAGGCTCTAGATAGACTATACTGTGAAGGTTTGATCTTAAAACCCAGTAACATAGTGGTAAGGGCCTCCGAAGGTTCGAAGAGAATGGTGCACAGGGAGGTGGACATCCCTATTAAAGTTGGAACTCAGACCTTTGATTCAACTTTCTATATGATGGATATTCTCCCTTCCTATTCCTGTTTATTGGGCCGACCTTGGATTCATGACACTGGTGTCGTCACCTCTACATTACATCAGATGTTGAAGTACCCAATCAAGGGAAAAATCATCACTGTCCATGAAGAGGAGGAATATATGGTCAGTCACCTGAGCTCTTTCAGATATGTGGAAATGGATGGTGAATTCATCGAAACTCCGTGTCAGCATTTCGAGGAAGTCCCACAAACAGTTGCGGCAACCAAGACTATTTCCAAAGTTCCGAAGATTACCAGACCTCCGTTGAAGATGGCTTCTCTAAGAGATGCCAAGGCAGTAGTCGAAGAAGGTGGGTGTACCATTTGGGGCCAACTCCCAGATATTCCCTACAAATCTGACAAATTTGGTTTGGGTTTTACTTCAGGAGCCCATAAAGCTGTTCGTCGTGCTCGTGCCAGGGAATCACATTTGCAGATCAGCAACCATGGAGTCAACACATTGGAAGATAATGATGACAGCTGTGACCTGGAAGAATGTATTTTTCCAACTATCAACGGAGGACTCAACAACTGGGAAGCCAAAGAATTTGTCCCTATTACTTTTATCCAATAGTAATTGTCTTTAAATTTTTGTCGGACTTGTAATAATTAAACAATTTAGACTTTAAAACCTTGTGTCTTACCCGAGGCACAACAGTCCATTTGTGAGGGTTGTTACTTCATTTTCATATGTCATCAATGAATCATGGACGTTTTTGCATGCAAATTTTATGCTCTATGTTCTTTTTTTTTCTACATTTTTATGTTTTTCTAAGATAGTTATGCTCTTACACACACTCACATATCAAAATGCAGATCCACGTCCACTCAGGATCCCATGGGTAACGATTCTGCTATGGCCTATTGTGACTTTGAAAATCCGATCTACCAAGCCGAAGACGAAGGTGAGGAATATTGCGAGGTGCCAGGGGAACTAACACGGTTACTACAACAGGAAGAAAGAACCATACAACCCCACGAAGAACCGATTGGCACAGCTAACTTAGGTACCAAAGAGGACAAGAAAGAAGTCAAGGTAGGTGCCAATCTGGAACCTAGTGTCAAGAAGCATTTAACTCAGTTACTAAATGACTATGTTGAAGTCTTTGCCTGGTCATACGAAGACATGCCAGGACTTGACGCTGATATCGTGGTCCATTATCTACCGACAAAAGAAGACTACCCTCCGATAAAATAGAAAGTTCGTCGCATGCAGCCAGAAATGTCAGAGAAGATCAAGACTGAAGTCATGAAATAGTTCAACGTTGGATTCTTAGCCTTCACCTCCTATCCACAATGGGTCGCCAATGTTGTTCCAGTGCCTAAAAAGGACGGTAAAGTACACATGTGTATGGATTACAAAGATTTGAATAGGGCAACCCCTAAGGATGATATCCCGCTTCCCCATATCGATATTCTGGTTGACAATACCGCAAAACATAAAGTATTCTCCTTCATGGATGGTTTTTCCGAGTACAATTAAATCAAAATGGCACCTGAGGAAATGGAGAAAACGACCTTCGTCACACAGTAGGGAATGTTCTGTTACAAAGTTATGCCATTCGGGTTGAAAAACGCTGGGGCAACTTATCAGCGCGCCATGGTAGCTCTGTTTCATGATATGATCCATCATGAGATAGAGGTCTACGTGGATGACATGATAGCCAGATCTCAAACTGAAGAGGAACATCTTGACCATTTGCAGAAACTGTTTGAAAGGCTAAAGAAATACAAGCTAAGGTTGAACCCGAGTAAATGCACATTTAAAGTGAGGTCCGGTAAAATCCTAGGCTTCATCATCAGCGGTAAAGGTATCAAAGTGGACCCTGCAAAGGTAAAAGAAATACAAGAAATTCCCGCTCCTCGCACCGAGAAGGAAGTCAGAGGATTCTTAGGACGGCTAAACTACATCTCCAGACTCATTTCTCACATAACCACTACTTGTGAACCAATCTTTAAATTACTGAAGAAAGATCAAGTGCTGGATTGGAATGACGACTGCCAGGATACCTTCGACAGGATCAAAGAGTACCTTCAAGAGCCTCCTTTTTTGATGCCGCCAGTCATGGGAAGACCTTTGATCATGTATCTAACTGTCTTGGAAAATTCAATGGGGTGTGTGCTGGGGCAGCATGACGAGTCTGGCCGAAAAGAGCATGCAATATACTACCTGAGCAAAAAGTTTACCAACTGTGAAACCATATATTCACTGCTCGAGAAAACTTACTTCACTCTGGCATGGGCTGCTCGCCGGCTAAGGTAATATATGTTGACCCATACTACCTTGTTGATATCCAAGATGCATCCAATTTAATACATATTCGAGAAGCCCGCCCTCTCTAGAAGAATAGCAAGATTTCAGATGATCTTGACTGAATACGACATTAAATACGCTACCCAAAAGCAATAAAGTGCAGTGTGCTAGCCGATCACCTTGTTCATCAGGTTGTGGATGACTACCAGTCCATGAAATTCGAGTTCCCAGATGAAGACATCATGTTGGTAAACAATTGTGAAGAACTCAAACCATATGATGGACCTGAACAAGGATCTCGATGGACCTTGGTTTTTGATGGAGCTTCCAACGCACTCGAAAATGGCATAGGTGTTGTGATCATATCCCCTGAAGGATGTCATACTCCCTTCACTGTAAGACTTTGTTTCAACTGTACCAATAATATGGCGGAATATGAAGCGTGTATTACGGGTCTCAAAGCCGCCAAAGATTTGGGAATCAAGTCCTTAAGGGTATTTGGAGATTCAGCCTTAGTCATCAGTCAGATTAAAAAAGAATGGGACACGAAGCACCCTAATCTCATCTCCTACAAAGAACATGTGTTGACATTAATCCCACATTTTGAGGAAATTACCTTTGAGCATTTTCCACGAGAGGAAAATCAACTAGCGGACGCGCTAGCCACTATGTCATCCATGTTTAAAATCAAGTGGGATAACGAGGCTCCCCAGATCACCATTGAGCGGATGGATGAACCGGATTACTGTCAAGAGATCGATATTGAAGAAGTAGTGGACAAGCCTTGGTTCCATGAAGTTAAGAGGTATCTTGAGGCCCAAGAGTATCCAGAGGGAGCTTCAGTCAAGATAAGAAGTTCTTGAGAATATATTCTGCTAAATTCTTCCTCTGTAATAGAATCCTCTATAAATGCAACCACGACTCTACTTTGCTTCGTTGCATAGAACAGAGTGAGGCATAAAAGATCATGGCTGATTTACACGAAGGTACCTTTAGCACTCATTCTAGTGGGCACACGATGGCTAAAAAGATCCTACGGGCAGGATACTACTGGCCCACCATGGAAGCAGATTATTATCAACATTCACGAACTTGTCACAAGTTCCAGATCTATGCTGACAAAGTACATGTGCCTCTGGTTCCCCTAAACATTCTGACTTCTCCTTGGCCCTTTAAAATATGGGGCATTGACATGATTGGAGAGATCAAACCCATAACTTCTAATGTACACCGCTTCATCTTGGTTGCCATTGATTACTTCACGAAGTGGGTCGAGGCAACTTCATTCGCTTCTGTTACCAAGAACGTTGTGGCCCGATTCATCAAACAGAATCTCATCTGTCGGTACGGTATTCTGGAGAGAATCATCACAGATAATGGTTCCAATCTCAACAATACTATGATTACCGCACTATGCATGCAATTCAAGATCCAACACCATAACTCTTCTCCTTAACGACCAAAGATGAATGGCGTTGTCGAAGCCGCAAATAAAAATATCAAGATCATATAAAAAATGACGGTGACCTACACGGACTAGCATGAGATGTTACCATTTGCTCTACATGGTTACCGTACCACGGCGCGCACATCAACAGGGGAAACTCCTTTCTTTTTGGTATACGGTATGGAAGCCGTCCTACCAATTGAAGTCCAAATACCTTCTTTGAGAATCATAAAAGATGTAGGGCTCAATGAAGATGAATGGATTCAAACTCGACTTGACCAGTTGAACTTGATTGATGGGAAGAGGCTTACGACTGTCTGTCATGGTCAGATGTACCAAAAATGTATGATCAAAGCTTTTAACAAGAAGGTCAGACGTCAGGCATATCGGGTTGGTGACTTGGTAATCAAACGTATCATATTGCCACAAGGTGATCCTAGGGGAAAATGGACTCCTACATACGAAGGACCATTTGTGATCAAAAGCATATTCTATGGTGGAGCAATGATCTTAACCACTATGGATGGTGACGACCTTCCGCATCCTGTAAACGTGGACATAGTTAAAAGATACTATGCATGAATAAAGACCCGCTAGATCGACTGGCCTAGGCAAAAATTAGGGCATCCCGGAGAACCAAAAGGGTTCGAGGAAAAATTAGGTATAAAATACAAAAATCTGTACACCTGGCAAGATAAAAACCCGAAAGGGCGGCTTGGGCAAAAAAGGGTATCCCGGTGGACTGAAAACCCGAAAGGGCGGTCCAGGAAAAGTTAGAGAATTAAAGCATATGACTATGTCCCGTTGAATCACCATACAGACAACCTTCAGTATCGAATGACAAACTCAAACGATTCTAATCAATCCAATCAGCTTCAGACAAAGCAGCAAGTGGATGAGACGCTCAGAGACATTTAGGCTATAGCAGAATGGGAACCCCATGGGATTATTTCACATAGGTATATTTTCTTTGTATCAATTTTAATTTTCTACGACGACACTCCCTTACTAGGATGTTCATCTCGTTGTACAAAAAATACTTATTAAAGTTAGTACAAAGATATTCCTTTGAAAGTGCAAAACTATCTGCTTTTCTTTTATTTTCGTGTTTTGTTTGCAAAAACGTTCAATGATTATTTTTGAACATATGCATTTGAACGTGATTACTGTTTATAAATGAGCAAAAAAAAGGGGGGAACAGAAAACAGAAAGACAATTACTAATGGCTTGAAGAAATAGGATAATGTCTATAGGCCATTCCATAAAATTCCCGCAGGTACTTTCTCCAGCAGGAGCGGAAGCAAGGACATCCTACTATAGGATCTGTGATACGGTGGCCAGAATCGGGACGTGTTTCCCTTTTTAAGGAATTTCTGGTTTGCGTTTTGCGTTTGTGTTCGCAAAATTTCGCGATAAGCAAGAGTCGCCACCGTCTTTTATTTTATCCAACAAGGAAAGGAAAAAAGCACAAAAAAATTCCTTTTTTGAGATATTTCTGAGTACGGGGGGTAGATTATAGAAAGGGAAGGTATTAGCACCCTTTCTATCTGTAGTTATCTACGAGCTCTTAGGTACTTGCTCATCATTTTCAAAATTGTTTTCTTTGTGTTTGTGTGATTTGAAAAGCTTTTGTTTTGACTTCGATTTAACTCTTGCTTCTGTCTTCAAGAGTGTAATGAAGTGTTTTTGAAAACTTTGTTTGTAAAGGAGTGTAAGTGTAAAAATTTTGTTTGGATTGAGCAAGTACTTAAGAACTAATCTACCTACTCGAAAAAAGAATCATTCTATGCTTGTTTCCTTTAGACAATGCTATCCCACTATTAGTGAGTAGGTAGCATCGTCGTTAGAATTTTGAGGGTCAATTCGAAAAGGGACGTACGATCACTAAAGCAATGTTAGGACGTCTTAGTAGTAACCCTAATGTCTTAGATCAATCATCCGAGGCAACAATATCCGAGGCAACCATTCCGAGGCAACTTTGATCTTTGGACAAAAGGACGACCACTAAAGTATCCTATACTCAATAACCGTTTACCGAAGGCAACCAAGTGGGAGTGTACCCTAGGAGTGCGCATGTGCGAGTGATTCAATTTTAGATTATTTATCTTTGCACATTTTAGGGTTATCTAACTGTTTTAAAGTTTTACATACATTCTTGTCATGCATCCTAATATCAAACATCTAACAGTTTATATTTTGCGGAATTTAAAGTGCGGAAATTAAACTAAGTGTGATACGGTGGGAGAACTGACTTGTGGTTTGCGTTTGTATTCGCACTTGTTCGGTTGAGCAAGAGTCGCCACCGACTTTTTATTTTATCCTAAAGGAAAGGTTAAAAAGCACAGCAAAAACCTTTTGAGATATTTCGTGGGTTCGGGGGGTAGATTATGAAAAGGGAAGGTATTAGCACCCTTTTCATCCATGGTTATCCATGGGCTCTTAGTTACTTGGTTTTTAGATCACTTGCCTTGATTTTCGATTGCTTGAAAATGGTGTGTGTGTGTGTGTTTTTGAAAATGTTTTGGAAGAAGATGCCTTGTCTTAGGCTACCCTTGTAACAATTCTTTACTCGAATGTTTTACAAAGGTGTGTATCTTTTCGAAAAGATGTTTCAAATGTTTTTGAGAGTTTGTTTTGAAAGTGTGTATGAAGTGTGGTTTTTGAAAAGAAGGCAAGTGTTTTTGCAAGTTGATCTCAAGTAACTAAGAGTTTTGTCTACCCCTATTGTACTCAAAGGTTTTCTCTATGTTTTCAACCCCTTTTAACAATTTTGTTCCACCATTGAATTTGATGGACAATCTTGCGTTTAGGATGTTTAACGGGACGGGCGCGGGTCATCGTATGGACCATGAATGCAATGGTGCCAAGTGTCTTTGGCAATTTGCTTTGAAGTGACTATGATCATTCCATTTAGGCAATTTTCGAAAGCGTCATCGAGGGACTTATGATCATTTGAATTTGTTTTTCCAAAGAAACTCGACGTGCAAGCATGGCCCATTTTGGAAGGCAACATGTGGGATTACCCTAGAGGGTGCAAGTGTGATTGTGTATTGATTTCATGTATTTGTCTTGTATTAGGTTATCTAGCGGTTGGTTTTATATACATGCAAACCCTAGGTCTAACCATGGTATAATTGGAAAGCGATAAATTGCAAGAATTTAAAATCTACGCTATTATAAATAGTATCCGGGAGTGGGGGTACAAATTCACAAATGGGGATGAGACTTTAGGAATATAGTGTCCAATAATTTACAACCAAATCGAATTGCGATAAAATGTAAATAATGTAATGTAACGTATAAGAATAGCAATTGTACATGTATAAGAGGTAAAGTGTATTGTGTAAGTGTAATTGTTCATGTATATGTGTATGTAATTTATTTACAAGTTAAGAAAATATGAACTTTAATGGTATTATTAAGTATTGTTTTAACTTAAATGAAAATAATTAAATGTTTATTTATTTAGTCTTTTGTAGTCTTGTATTTTCTTTAACGTGTACAAAAAAAGAATATTTTAATTAAATGTTTAAAATTTAAATTATGTATATTAGAAAAATGTATTTTATTGACTATGTACAAACTATTTCTAAGAAAAGAAAATGTACTAACTTAAAAAAGAATTTATGTACAAAGATAAACAAGTTAAATAAAATAAAAAAAGTGTTTTAACCAATGTATTTTTATGTATTAATGTACAAAAGTTTTTTTTAATTGAAAGAAAGTGTTTTAATATATTGTGTTCAAAAATTATGTTGTAAAAAAAGTTATATTAATTTGTATGTAGAAAAAGAATATGATAATAAAAGGAGGTTTGAAAACAAACATAAATGGGCTTAGGCAATGCTGGACAGGGCAAGGCCCAAATATGATTCAGAGAAAATGAAAAGAGCAGGGGGGGTGTGAACTTGGAACGCTTGGGCATTTGAACGGGTTAGGCCCAGTGTTTAACACAAAATGTTTTTAGGGTTCATTAGTTTTGTGTTCAATTGAGGATTCTAGGGTTTGGCAAGTTACAACGCCGTTTGTTCATCCTTGTCTTCGTTCGGCTCCTACCTTCGCCTGAGCTTCCTTCTTCACCCATGGCCACCGGGCTTCACCCTTCGTCCTCTTCCCTTTATGGTCGCTCAGTGATGTTCAAGGTGACGTTTTTTAGGTCTTTTTAACTCTTGCATGTTTGCCTTTTTTGCTATTTGATTCTGATTAAATATTCTTTTGTTTGTGGTGCTCTAGGCGAGAAAAGAAAAGATATTACCTTGGGACAGAGGCGGACGAAGTCTGGAGGTGCTCTAGGCGGCTGAGGGTGGAGGAGGCGATGCTGAGCTAGCCACGATACTCTGGTATTTGTGTCTTACTTCTTTTGTTTGGTGATGATGGCGAACTGAACCTTTTGTGATATCATTTCTTTCTTCTTCGTCTTTTACTGTATGCTGAACATGCTTGATATTTGATATACTCTGAGTGTACTTTGTATGCTTGAGTATTCTTTGAAACGCTTGCCTTCTTTCTCTTCTTGCCCCTGACCCTTTGGCTTACTCTCTGTATGCTTGTGTTGCCTGTTGAAATGCCGGTTTATTTGCCTATGATGAGGGTTTCTCTGAGGCTTTGTGTGGGTTGCAAGAATGCATAAGTTTTTGTCAATTTGGAGCTCCTACTGTGAACTTCAGGCTTCAGGCTTGATGGTTGGTATAGGCTTGACAGGTTGAATGCTTTGAATGGTAAGGCTTTTCTCTAGTTTAGGCCATTTGGCTTGATGGCTTTGGTTGGATTGACAGTGGTTTAAGGTTTCACAGTTTATGCTGGCTTTTGTGTTTGGATAATTTTGTTTTGATTGAAGCTTGTGGCTTCAGCTGGTTATACTAGTTAAGGCTGCAAATTTTAGTTGACAGGGTTTGGCCTTGAATGGTTAGGCTTGGTATCTGGTACAGGTTTTTTACGCAGGGCCTTAGAGGCTTTGGCTTTTAGACAGTGTAAGTTTGAGGTTTTTAATGTTTTGGCTCCAGTTAATGCAGGTTGATACCAGTTTTGGCTTGTATGAAAACAGATGAGGCTTTTGTGAGGTTTTTGTTTAGGCTGGAGACTGGAAGGTTTGAGGTTTTAATGTTTTGGCTTCAGTTAATGCAGGTTTAATGCTTGTTAGTTTAAGGTTGGAAGGTCTTTTTTGATAGTTTATGGTTATCTCTGTTTGATATTTTGACAGGGGTTTTGGTTTTGGTTGTAAGGCTAGAGGCTTTCTTTTTTGGTGGAAGGCAGTTTGGATGGTTTTTGTTGTATATTTGTGATGTGAACTGATTTTCTTGTTTATGTATCTTTTTGCCTCTCCTGAACTGTGTTGACAACAGATTGTTTTATATCTTTTATGCCTAAAGCCTGAGCCCTGTAAGCCTAAACACTTTTCTCTTCTCTCTCTCTTCAGTACAACTTTAGCATTAAAAAATGTTTATGCTTTGTACTTTTCTGAAAGGGCAACACTTGGGAAATGATGAAATGAATAACTTGCTTGCATAACATGCTTTCTCTGCACACTTTATCTCTTTTCTTCCAGATTTTGTGCTGCACTTGTACTTGCATCTGAACATTCTGATATCTTTGATATCTTGATATCTTGTGGACAGCTTTGGTAGCCTTGTGACAGTATCTTGTAGTTTTGGCAGAAAGTTTGAATTTGGACTTTGTTTGGCAATTTGAACTTTTAGTTTGGACTTTGTAGTTTGATTTGGACTTTGCATCATGCTGTTTGAGACTTGAACTATGCAGTTTGACAATTTTGACTTGTGCATTCTTTATATTTGTGCATTCAAAGTTTAGCAAGCAAATATTCATCCCTCTTTGTGAACCGGGAGAAATCCCGTGATTTGCAAAGAGGGCTAACTGATCCCAGTCAGTTGCCCTTAATGATGAACTTTATTTTTATATGTCTCTCTTTTATTTATTTTATCTGCAATTGACTTTTCTTTCTCTTGTTTGTTTTTGCAGATAAAATTCCATGGAGCACTGGAGCAATGGGTGGAAGATGAAGACTTAAGAATTTTCTTAGGATAATTTTGTTTCAATTTTAATTATTGTAATCATTATTAGAATACTTTGTAAATAAATACAGTACTCGAATAAAAATTGTAACAAATAATTAAAGATGAATAAAATCCAATCTTTTATTATTTAATTCCTTTCCTTCCTTTTCAATTATTTATTTATTATTTATAGTTCTTTAAATTAAAATAACTGAAAATTAAATTCCAGCTATTTAATCTTTAGAATAATAAATAATTAACTAAACATTGATTCAGCGTTGATCAATTAATAAACTTGGCGCTTCCAACATCCAAAGCAAAGCACAGTCAAATACAACAACTGATCAGACGCATTCCCCTTTTTACTGATTTTTACCAAACACTGCAAATTCAAACTGAATGTATCCTTTCACTGATTTAATCACACAGTGCGAACTCAATCCAAATGTTCAATCCACATCTCAGCATAACTTGAAAAGTGCTGTAGAATTTAAATCTTTCTGAGAACGCGCTCACAAAAACCCTAATTCCTGATTAAATGCCAAAGAACGTTCGCCTGATCAAAACTGAGCCAAAATCAACCAAACCTTAAACAAACTGTATGAACTGCCCCAGAGCCATGAAAACCAATGAAAACCCTAATTTTGTCTGACTGACGAGAAAAGTCTGTTTAACCGATTCTTGAGCCAGTTTGAAAAATCAGGAAACGCCTGAAGCTGTGATTTCTTGAGGAAAAATGCGAGGGCAAATTTTGGGGTACAACACTAAGCTATTACAAGGCTTTGGGTATTTACATAGCCAAAAACAAACCCTTGAAAAATAAAGCGGTAAACGAAAATAGAAGTCCTAATTTAAACTATTACAACTTGTAGGCAGTTACAATAATAGGGTAAAAATAAATAACAAAAAGCACACGATGAAAATCAGATTGACAAGAAATTAGGGTTTTGACCCTTCTAACCTAATTAAAAAATTTGTTTTTGTTGTTTTTTATAAAAAGGATTAGGTTTTAAAATTAAATATACAAATTAATTAGCAATTAAATTAATTAATAAAAATAATTACATGGCCTATTTTTTGTGTTTTTGTTATTTTTAAGAAAAGGAAATAATTAAACTAGAAATAAAAACCTATTTGTTCTAATTAATTTTAATTATGTAAAAAGAAATTAAAGTTTACCTAAAATTAAAAACTAATTAAATTAATTACTTTTTTTGATAAAAAATTAAATCTAAACCTAATTTGTGAAATTATTTTTTTGTGATTTTTTGATAAAAAGAAAATAATTGATTTGTTAATAAAATAAATAAATATAAATTAAATAAAACAATTAAAAAAAGGAGTAGAGTAAGAGATATGGGCCTGAAAAGGATTCTTGGGGGTGCAAACAGTGATTCTGGGCCCAAGAAGAGTGAGGTCTGTTTGACTTTTTTGGATCCAATGTTGCACGTTGACTGTAGCTCATGGTGCTCCTCTAGATGATGGCCATCAGATTTGGCCATCTGGCCACTTGGCAGATTGGATGGTGAGAGTGCATAATGGTCCTTGGTCCTTGGTGCATGCTGGATTGCCTGAAAGAAAAAAATATGAAGAAATTGGGGGACCTGGGATTCGAACCCAGGTCCTGAAGCATTATCCAACGTTACACTTACCAACTGCGCCACTTGTTCTTTTTGTATATCAAATAAATAATAATGATAATATGGAAAACAACAAAACGTTAAAACTCTGCACGCGGAAGTTTGAACAAGCCAATGGTTGATTGCCAGCTAGTCGTCTCCCTCCTTGGATCCATTGGTAAAAGTTCCAAACTTTTACCTACGGACACTTGGTCGTAGCTACAGCATGCGTTCTCTTAAAATCCACCATGAGCAAGATAAATGACTTCTAATGCCATGGTTGGATTCGTATGGACCTGCTGAATATCATGATGACCTTTTTATGGGCCAATTTTTCCTGCACATAAAACTCCTAATTCAAAGCTACAAACCCTAGCCATGGTGAAATCTTGTATATGACATATAAATGAAATTAAACGATGTAGAAAGCTTGAAAATGTTCTATGGATCAACAATATATGATTAATTCATGCTAACAATGCCTAAATCATGCAAACCGAATTCAAAAATACATGGATGTCGTGGATGACTTACAACGTGATATGGGGCCTGAAAGTGCTTGTTCTGGATTGCTTTAGCTTTCTTACATTCCCAGGAATCGATTGGGATAGCTAGAGGGCCTTGAGGATGCTTGGAAATAGGAATTCGATCCAGCACTTTTGTTGTGATTTTTCAAGTTTGGTTCTCCTTGCTGCGCCTCCTTCTAACCTAGTTTCGGGTCTGCACACGTTCTATATGTATCAAGGAATGGATTAGGGTTGAAAGAATGCACACAATCTTCTTCCATCAATGGATTTGATTTTGATTTGATACACCTTGAATATCTTTCCAAAAATGGCCTAATTCAATATTTTTGTGCACCTCATGCTTTTACACGAATTTGAATACTTGCCAACTGGATTTGAGACCCGAAACAAGTATAAAATCTTGAGTTTTCAATGCTTTATATTTTCTAATGATTTATTTTGATTAAAATTGATTTAAATCAAATAAAAATCAAAATAAATAATAAAAACATGATAATGACAAGTGGAAATGGCTAGAGATCATGGACTATGTTGCCAACTCAAAACAAGTGAAAACGATTGGGCCCATTTGGCAAAAATTGAAGTTTTAGGCATAGTTGACTTTTGGCAATTTTGAAAAAAAGGTCATTTTCACCAATGCATAACTTCCTCAATTTTGACTCTTTGAAGGTGTTCTAGAACTTTTTAGAAAGCTTGAGATGTCCTCTAACCAACCCTTTTGGTGTCATCTCAATTTTATATTCCATGCTCATGTATGAAGCTTTGACAAAAAAGGTGTTTTTGTTGACTTTTCAAAATGACCTATAATGTCCAAATTCATAACTTCTTGTGAGTGCATATTTTGAACTTTGGAGATAAAGATGGATTATAGAGCATGGAATCCTATTCAAAATGAGCTTTGGATGGGTCATTTCGCATAAAGTATGAGAAAGTTATGCTTGGTCAAAGTTGAGTTGACTTTTCCTGCAAAACCCTAATTTAGAAACTTTTGAGTCTTGATGAATTATGAGAAATCCTTGATGAATCATGATCAGCCCTTGATCAAATGATGAAATATACTTCAAAATGAGGATGTTGACCAAAAATCTTGAAGTTTGACTGTATGTAGGCCACAATTGACTTTTGCCCTAGCACAGTCGATTTTTGGGCCTTTGAGCAATTGACTGAGCAAACTTCCTCTGCAAGGCTTGAAACTTGACATGGATGATCTTGAGAACATATTAGGACATTGGTGAGAATATGGAATCCCTTTGACTCAAGTATCTTGATGCAACATGAAACCCTAATTTGAGGTAGACTGCCTTAGGAGAGGGTTTGTCTGGTCAACCCTTGGACTTCCTTGAGCAACTTGAGGATCTTTCTTGAAATGTTTTGAGAGATATGGGAGGGAAAATTTTTGGGTACAATAGCTTCCCCTGTTCAATCTTCTTAAACCTGAGTATGTAGATTGGCTTTCGTGCCCTTTGTGATCTGAAGGTGGGAGATGATTGAACACTAGAGTGCTCAGAAATTTGCACTCGCATGAAGTGGTATTTGTCTTGTGATGTTGGGAATGGGCTTACAGATGCCATTTGGAGACTGATGACGGGGGATGGGCTTAAAGATGCCATCCGAAGGAGTGTCGATCGCATAAGAGATTCCTTAACGAGAGCTTGTATATATGTTGTTGAGGAAGATTCCGCTGGGGAATGCTGTTCTTTGTCTTGAGAGAAATATAATTTTAGGAGCTTCAGTCGTCCGTTATTCTACTAGGGAATAAACTCCGGCTTGAGGAAGCGGAAGTGAACTGCGTATCTAGTCGTGTATAGGCTGCATCGCGACCTACCAGGGAAAGGTGAAACTGATTGTGTTTGATAGGTCCGGGTCTTACAGTGTTGTGGACTGCTGTCTGGAGATAAGAGAAAAGAAACCTGGATGGTAGGGCTTATGGGAAGGAACCTGAGTAAGGTTGCTCCGTGAGGAGTTTGGATAAAACTGCATTTGAACCGAGAAGGAACCTGGGTAAGGTTGCTCCGTGAGGAGTTTGGGTAAAACTGCATTTGAACCGAGAAGGAACTTGGGTAAGGTTGCTCCGTGAGGAGTTTGGGTAAAACTGCATCGGAACCAAGAAGGAACCTGGGTAAAGTTGCTTCGTGAGGAGTTTGGGTAAAACTACATCGGAACCGAGAAGGAACCTAGGTAAGGTTGCTTCATGATGAGTTTGGGTAAAACTACATCGGAACCGAGAAGGAACCTAGGTAAGGTTGCTTCGTGAGGAGTTTGGGTAAAATCACACCAGAACCAAAAAGGAACCTAGGTAAGGTTACTTCGTGAGGAGTTTGGGTAAAACTACATATGAACCAAGAAGGAACCTAGGTAAGGTTGCTTCAGGAAGAGTTTGGGTAAAACTACATCGGAACCGAGAAGGAACCTAGGTAAGGTTGCTCCGTGAGGAGTTTGGGTAAAACTACATCGAAACCAAGAAGGAACCTAGGTAAGGTTGCTTCGTGAGGAGTTTGGGTAAAACTACATCAGAACCGAGAAGGAACCTAGGTAAGATTGCCTCTTGAGGAGTTTGGGTAAAACTAAATCAGAACCGAGAAGGAACCTAGGTAAGGTTACTATGTGAGGAGTTTTGGTAAAACTGCATCTGAACTGAGAAGGAACCTAGGTAAGGTTGCTCCATGATGAGTTTGGGTAAAACTGCATCTGAACTGAGAAGGGACCTAGGTAAGGTTGCTCCATGATGAGTTTGGGTAAAACAACATCTGAATTAAGAAGGAACCTAGGTAAGGTTGCTCCATGAGGAGTTTAGGTAAAACTGCATCTGAACCGAGAAGAAACCTAGGTAAGGCTGCTTCATGAGGAGTTTAGATAAAACTGCATTTGAACCCGGAAGAATCCTAGGTAAGGCTGCTTCATGAGGAACCCGTTTAAAGCTGCATTTGATCGCGTAGATAATTACTCTGTTTAGGTTCAGGAGCTAATCTTGAACTTGCTGGAATTTGTTGATGATAACCATCTTTCCTGAAAAGGTACATGATTAATCGTATATGATGCATGACATGCATTGTATGATGATGTTCTCAAAATAAATGAGATTATGCTGTATACAATATGTATGCGCACGTCATGATATATGAACATGAAATGCTATTGTGGCACGTCCGAGTTTGGGAAAATAAATCCCTGACTGTTGTTGGAGAATAAAGAGTTTCGCTCGCTGGGGATAACAACCGAAGATGATTTGAGAATAACTTGGCTAGAGAATAATTCCGCTGGAGAATAAACTAGCGAGAAAAAAAATGACTCTGTGGGGAAGAGATACTCTATCAGAAGATCCGCTGATTTGGAGCAATAACCTCGGTTGGGGATGAATTACCGTTGCTGGCGAGGATAAACTATGTCGGGGATAAAGTTTCTGTTTGTGAGAGAAATATATTCCGCTGGGGATGATCTTCTAGTGGCAACTTCACTAGGGATAGTCTTCTAGACTCTACTGGGGATAATCTTCCAGTGCTGGTGATGGATAAACTCTGCTTGGGGAGAATAGTGTCCTGTTCGGGACCACTAACATCACTGTCTTTTCTTACTTTGCGGGGAGTGAATGTTACTGGGACGCATGCTGAGGATATGACGATGGCTTTACATCGAGACTTTTCTGCCCCTGTATCTGCGGGAGAAGGTGCATGCGGAGGCCTTGTGGATCGAGTATTATCCCAACCTATGAGGTGATTGATAACTGCCGATCGGAATGATAAGTCCTCTTCTGGTAGGCAAGTGACGAGATGATAGGACATTGTCGTACGCTTTGATCCCTAATTTTTTCCTGGACCACCCTTTCGGGTTTTCAGTCCAACGGGATACCCTTTTTTGCCCAAGCCGCCCTTTCAGGTTTTCGACTTGCCGGGTGTACAGATTTTTTCATTTTTTATCCCTAATTTTTGCCCGAACCCTTTTGGTTCGTCGGGATGCCCTTATTTTTGCTTAGGTGTGTCAACCTAGCGGGTCTTTGTTCATGCGCAATATTTTTTGACTATGTCCACGCTCTCAGGGTGTAGGGAGTTGTCACTATCGTTAGTGTTGTGTTGCCATACTACCAGAAGATGTTCGTTTGATCATACAAGATTTGTTGCTGAAATTCATGTCCAATGCCCCAAGTGATTCAGATGGAGATTTGCCTCTGGCTATTTGGCATCTTTGAGAGATTCCTTGAATCTTGACTTGACTGCCCCAGATGATGGACAATGATCATGTCGTGCCCCTTGGTTGGAAGTGTTTTTTCCACTTGAGGTGATCCTTTTTATTGAGAAGGTTTTTTTGTTCACTAGATATTCGTCGTGCGAATTTCTTTGTTGTTGAACAAATAGTCATATGCAAACAATGTTATTTTAAGAATGCAAAGCTTATGTCTATCTTGAAAATTTTGGAAAATTCATTTTTTAGTAAAACAGGCAAATTTTGTAAAGTGTGATGTCAACTCAGGATTTACAGCAAGTCCTACAGGAGTCAGGATACCTTTTGTAACAATATGCTTTCGAACTAACCCATGCTTCAGCTAGGACTTTTAAGGGTTATAACGTAGCCTGGTTCACGGTTCAAGAAACAAAGGATAAAGGCTCAAATTTTATTTGTATCCACCCATTCTTCGTGATGTTCTTCGGTCCTAAGCTCAACTAATTGTGCATTTAGATCCTGTTTGAGTCTTTGCTCTGATATTCCAGTGATGGTTCGGATACTGACAATTTATTTTGAATAGGCAGTCATTTCCTTTTTTGTTTAGGGTTTGTAGGACCTATTTCTTTTTGATTTTATTATCCCTCTTTTTTGCCTGAACTATTTCTTTTTGTGATTACAGTCAGCGGGATGCCTTAGTTTTTCCTTAAGTCTCCTTCATAGGTTTTGACTTAATGGGCTTTTATTTTGAAAGATAATGACTGCCTGTCTTGACGATTATAGGGAACCATCACCGTCTTTTGTTTCGGAAGGACGTCTTTGATGCCATTCATTGTGCACCTGAATTAACTGAGAGAACTACCCTGCCCCAGGTTGTGATTAAGGGTTTTAATTTGTGTGAAAAGAAAAACTCCTACTTCTTTGTCTCAAAGGGGTTGACGAGGGATTATATTCCTTATAACTCCACTATTTAGGATTTGAAACAACGCCTGTACATCGTCAGCGGGGTCTGTTCAAAAGCATACTGTAAAGATTTTGATATCATTTTCGTCATCCTCCCTCTAAAGGCTTTGAGTTTTTTAATCGAGAGTTGAACATCACAAAAAGGAAAGCAATTTAAATATAGTGAATTCGAATGGATTGATTCAAAACAGACATATGCAATGCATTGATAAAGTAACAAAGTTTGACATGAATAAATATTCGAACATTCAAAAGAAAATTACAAATTGAAAATTCTAATGAACAAAAGCCTCTCTTGTCAGAACTTGTCACTTCAGATGGTAAGCCTTAGAGGATTGACAAAAACATTCCAGTTGACCATCTTGTGTGAATTCCAACGCTCCTTCATCAATCAGGTCTTGAATTTTGTTTTTCAATGCCCAACAGTCATTAGTATCATGCCCCGGGCTGTTGGAATGGTATGCACACCTTGCATCAGGATTTTTAGTTTGGGGAGGCTATGTTGGGATTATGAGGAGGGTCCCTTAACGTCACCAGATTCAATCTCAATAGGTGTAGTAAAGCTTGAGACAACGGCATGTTGAGCTCGGTGATTTGCCTTTTGGGCGTATCTGGCTTACTCTGATTAACCCTTTGCTTTTGGAGAGGTTGTTGTTGGACCCGTGAGGTAGTAGCAACTTGGAGAGGTCCATTATTCACCAACCTAAACCTTTGTCTTCTTGGAGGCTGATTAATGACTTGGTCCCTGACCTCAACTGTTTGCTTCATACTGTTGTATCTGTCTTGATGAAGCTGGTTGATAATGGTTCTCAGCTCTTCTTCTTCCCTGGCTAAGCTTTGGATTAGGGCCATCTGCCCCAGCATTTGGGTTCTTATTGCATCTATCTCAGCTTGCAGTTGTTCCAGCCGCTCGTCCTTATTGTCTTCAGGTCTTTTCTTGACCAAGTTCCCAATGAGGAGTGTTTTCAACTCTTCCTTCCCCTCTGATAGGTTTAGGAATATTTCCCTGAACTGAGTTTCTTGAAGATCTCTATTGTCTTGTTTGAGAGCCATTGCTGAAATAAACAGCGAGAACATGAGAGACCTGCTTTGAAACCTGCTTATGCAATGATATGTATGATATGTATGCAATGTTTTCAAAGATCTCGCGGGGTAAACAAGAAGTTGTCAAAAGTTGAATTTTGTAGTTTGATTGAAGAAACTTCGTGTCGTTGAGAATCCTACTTCAAGAGTCAAGCTCACCATATCAAGTGGGTCATAGCCACTGACTCAAGTTATCGTATTTTGATCTCTAGACGACATTGGCTAGAGGAAAATAAATCCCCTTTGCGCCTTGCTAGACATTTGATTTACCATAACATGCATCACAAACCCTTGAGATCCTTGAAATGGTTAATGAAATGTTAAGGCATGATCTTATGATGTGTATGCTATGCATTTAAGCAAAAGTTCAAGGTAATGCAAGTAAGTAAATCCGACAAGAAATCCAAGTTATTGGATAAGGACTGTAAACAAAACCTGCAAGGAACTCATGTTGTCAGATAATAAAACTATGCAAGTAGTTCAAGTTGAAAGCACACAAGTCACACAAATAGCCTTAGGTTTAGGCTTGCATAAGGTTTAGGTATTACCCTCTTGAAGTTCAGTTGGTTCAACCTGTCCTAATAATAGTAACCGGGTTCTAGAGGTTCTCAATATCACTAACCATCCTCCATCGGTCATAATTCCAGTCACGCAATCTTTTATTGCAGTCGGAACCATCTCGAGAGTATGGTCTCAATGAGTGTAGCATACTGCTATTTTCTATGGCCAAGTTGATCAATTATAGGTTCTAAGGTCAGTTGATGCTTAATGAACCATATAGCAGCCCCATACTCTCCTTGTTCCTCCATAACGGATATCGGTACCAACTAATGTGCCACATCAATGTAGCTACTGCTTCAACCGTATTGGTCTACGCTGTACAGTTCCCTCACAGTCTATTGCTACTTACCTAAAAGGTATCCCAAGATCCGGGTTAGGATCTATAGTAACTCCAATACAAAGCCCCCAAAGATAAAGCAAACAAATCAAACAATTGAAAACAATATGATGAACTAATCCTAAGGTACACCCCACTTATAAACTCCCCAGCAGAGTCGTCAGTTCTGTGAGACGGTGGACAGAACCGAGACGTGTTTCCCTTTTTAAGGAATTTTAGGTTTACATTTTATGTTTGTGTTTGCAAAATGTCGTGGTAAGCAAGAGTCTCCACCGTATTTTATTTTATCCAACAAGGAAAGGAAAAAAGCACAGAAAAATTCCTTTTTCGAGATATTTCTGAGTACGGGGGGTAGATTATAGAAAGGGAAGGTATTAGCACCCTTTCTATCCTTAGTTATCTACGGGCTCTTAGGTACTCGCTCATCATTTTAAAAATTGTTTTCTTTGTGTTTGTGTGATTTGGAAAGCTTTTGTTTTGACTTCGATTTAATTCTTGCTTCTGTCTTCAAGAGTGTAATGAAGTGTTTTTGAAAACTTTGTTTGTAAAGGAGTGTAAGTGTAAAAAGTTTGTTTGGATTGAGCAAGTACTTAAGAACTAATCTACCTACTCGAAAAAAGAATCGTTCTATGCTTGTTTCCTTTAGAAAATGCTATCCCACTATTAGTGAGTAGGTAACATCGTCGTTGGAATTTTGAGGGTCAATTCGAAAAGGAACGTACGGTTACTAAAGCAATGTTAGGACGTCTTAGTAGTAACCCTAATGTCTTAGATCAATTATCTGAGGCAACAATATCCGAGGCAACCATTCCGAGGAAACTTTGATCTTTGGACAGAAGGACGACCACTAAAGCATCCTATACTCAATGACCGTTTACCGAAGGCAACCAAGTGGGAGTGTACCCTAGGAGTGCACATGTGCGAGTGATTCAATTTCAGATTATTTATCTTTGCACATTTTAGGGTTAACTAACTGTTTTAAAGTTTTACATACATTCTTGTCATACATCCTAATATCATACATCTAACAGTTTATATTTTGCGGAATTTAAAGTGCAGAAATTATACTAAGCTATTACAAGGCTTCGGGTATTTACATAGCCAAACACAAACCCTTGAAAAATAAAGCGGTAAACGAAAATAGAAGTCCTAATTTAAACTATTACAACTTGTAGGCAATTACAATAATAGGGTAAAAATAAATAACATAAAGCGCGCGATGAAAATTAGATCGACAAGAAATTAGGGTTTTGACCCTTCTAACCTAATTAAAAAAATTGTTTTTGTTGTTTTTTATAAAAAGGATTAGGTTTTAAAATTAAATATACAAATTAATTAGCAATTAAATTAATTAATAAAAATAATTACATGGCCTATTTTTTGTGTTTTTATTATTTTTAAGAAAAGGAAATAATTAAACTAGAAATAAAAACCTATTTGTTCTAATTAATTTTAATTATGCAAAAAGAAATTAAAGTTTACCTAAAATTAAAAACTAATTAAATTAATTAATTTTTTTGATAAAAAATAAAATCTAAACCTAATTTGTGAAAAATATTATTTTTTTGTGATTTTTTGATAAAAAGAAAATAATTGATTTGTTAAATAAAACAATTAAAAAAAAGAGTAGAGTAAGAGATATGGGCCTGAAAAGGATTTTTGGGGGTGCAAACAATGATTCTGGGCCCAAGAAGAGTGAGGTCTGTTTGACTTTTTTGGATCCAATGTTGCACGCTGACTGTAGCTCATGGTGCTCCTCTAAATGATGGTCATCAGATTTGGCCATCTGGCCACTTGGCAGATTGGATGGTGAGAGTGCATGATGGTCCTTGGTCCTTGGTGCACGCTGGATTTCCTGAAAGAAAAAAATATGAAGAAATTGGGGGACCTGGGATTAGAACCCAGGTCCTGAAGCATTATCCAACGTTACACTTACCAACTGTGCCACTTGTTCTTTTTGTATATCAAATAAATAATAATGATAATATGGAAAACAACAAAACATTAAAACTCTGCGCGCGAAAATTTGAACAAGCCAATGGTTGATTTCCAGCTAGTCGTCTCCCTCCTTGGATCTGTTGGTAAAAGTTCCAAACTTTTACCTACAGACACTTGGTCGTAGCTACAACCTGCGTTCTCTTAAAATCCACCATGAGCAAGATAAATGACTTCTAATGCCATGGTTGGATTCGTATGGACCTGCTGAATATCATGATGACCTTTTTATGGGCCAATTTTGCCTGCACATAAAACTCCTAATTCGAAGCTACAAACCCTAGCCATGGTGAAATCTTGTATAGGACATATAAATGAAATTAAACAATGCAGAAATCATGCAAATGTTCTATGGATCAACAATATATGATTAATTCATGCTAACAATGCCTAAATCATGCAAACTGAATTCAAGAATACATGGATGTCGTGGATGACTTACAGCGTGATATGGGGCCTGAAAGTGCTTGTTCTGGATTGCTTTAGCTTGCTTACACTCCCAGGAATTGATTGGGATAGCTAGAAGGCCTTGAGGATGCCTGAAAATAGGAATTCGATCCAGCACTTTTGTTGTGATTTTTCAAGTTTGGTTCTCCTTGCTGCGCCTCCTTCTAACCTAGTTTCGGGTCTGCACACGTTCTATATGTATCAAGGAATGGATTAGGGTTGAAAGAATGCACATAATCTTCTTCCATCAATGGATTTGATTTTGATTTGATACACCTTGAATATCTTTCCAAAAATGGCCTAATTCAATCTTTTTGTGCACCTCATGCTTTTACACAAATTTGAATACTTGCCAACTGGATCTGATACCTGAAACAAGTATAAAATATTGAGTTTTCAATGCTTTAGATTTTCTCATGATTAATTTTGATTAAAATTGATTTAAATTAAATAAAAATCAAAATAAATAATAAAAACATGATAATTACAAGTGGCAAGGGCTAGAGCTCGTGGACTATGTTTCCAACTCAAAACAAGTGAAAAAGATTGGACCCATTTGGCAAAAATTGAAGTTTTAGGCATAGTTGACTTTTGGCAATTTTGCAAAAAAGGTCAACTTCACCAATGCATAACTTCCTCAATTTTGAATTTTTGAAGGTGTTCTTGGACTTTTAGAAAGCTTGAGATGTCCTCTAATCAACCCTTTTGGTATCATCTCAATTTGACATTCCATGCTCATGAATGAAGCTTTGACAAAAAAGGTGTTTTTGTTGACTTTTCAAAATGACCTATAATGTCCAAATTCATAACTTCTTGTGAGTGCATATTTTGAACTTTGGAGATGAAGAAGGATTGTATAGCATGGCATCCTATTCAAAATTATCTTTGGATGGGTCATTTCTCATAAAGTATGAGAAAGTTATGCTTGGTCAAAGTTGAGTTGACTTTTCCTACAAAACCCTAATTTAGCAACTTTTGAGTCTTGATGAATTATGAGCAATCCTTAATGAATCATGATCAAACCTTGATCAAATGATGAAATATACTTCAAAATGAGGATGTTGACCAAAAATCTTGAAGTTTGACTGTATGTAGGCCACAGTTGACTTTTGCCCTAGCATAGTCGATTTTTGGGCCTTTGAGCAATTGACTGAGCAAACTTCCTCTGCAAGGCTTGAAACTTGACATGGATGATCTTTAGAACATATTAGGACATTGGTGAGAATTTGGAATCCCTTGGACTCAAGTATCTTGATGCAACATGAAACCCTAATTTGAGGTAGACTGCCTTAGGAGAGGGTTTGTCTGGTCAACCCTTGGACTTCCTTGAGCAACTTGAGGATCTTTCTTGAAATGTTTTGAGAGATATGAGAGGGAAAATTTTGGGGTACAACAGGATCACTAATGTATCTACAGTATGCAGCCTAATGATATCAGTTGCTCTCACATCCCCGACGGAGCAAAACTTCCAGTTGCCGCTCCAAAGTTTCCCCAGTGAAAGTCACCCAGCTTCTCAGGATTCCCCAACAGGATTTCACGAAGTCCACAAGAAATGCATGGTGTTTCCATTTCCCAATAGAGTTTATTTCACTAATATTGGAAACCCATCCATCAACGCTTCAACTTCAACAAAATATGAAGATTTACATTCCTTATTCCCAGCAGTACTCAAGAATTTATTTTCCCCGAGTCCAGCAACACTGCGGTAGAACAATTAATATGTTCATACATTGCATTCATACATCATAGCATTGACAAAACAAATGAATATAGCGCAATCTCCTTTATTTTTGGGAAACATCATTATACCATGCATTTCATACATCATGGCATCACATACAACTAACGCTTCACCTTTTTAGGAAAGATCAATCAACATGAAATTATCATCAACATATTTCCGACAGGACAACTATTTGTGGACAAATCAATTACAGATCAATTCCCGAGAAAGGACTGGTTGACCATCTACATAACAGTTACCTCCTTCAGACCTCTGTTGGTTCAGTTTAAATCTCTCAATGGTTTACTCTGATTCTTTCCCGCATAGATCTTCTCTGGTTCAGATAAGCCGCTCCAAAATTTATTCTGATTCTTCTCCAGACCCCTGCTGGTTCAGTTTAAATCTCTCAATGGTTTATTCTGATTCTTTATTGCAGACATCTTTTCTGGTTCAGATAAGTCACTTTAAGATTTATTCTGATTCTTCTCCAGACCCCTGCTGGTTCAGTTTAAATCTCTCAACGGTTATTCTAATTCTTTCATGCATACATCTTTTCTGGTTCAGATAAGTCGCTCTAAGATTTATTCTGATTCTTCTCCAGATCCCTGCTGGTTCAATTTAAATCTCTCAACAGTTTATTCTAATTCTTTTCCGCAGACATCTTTTCTGGTTCAGATAAGTCACCTCAAGATTTATTCTGATTCTTCTCCAAACCCTCACTGGTTCAGTTTAAATCTTTCAATGGTTTATTCTGATTTTTTCCTGCAGACATCTTCTCCGGTTCAGATAAGCCACCTCAAGACTTATTATGATTCTTTTCTAGACCCCTGCTGGTTCAGTTTAAATCTCTGAATGGTTTATCCTGATTCTTTCTTAGTAGACACTTTCTCTGGTTCAGATAAATCACTCAAAGATCTATTCTGATTCTCTCCAGTTAAAGAATACCCAAGACCTCTTTTGGTTCTGTTTAAACCTCTCAACGGTTTATCCTGATACTTTCCAAATAGACATTTTATCTGGTTCAGATAAGTCGCGCCAAGATTTATTCAAATTCTTTCCAGTCGAACAATATTCAAGACTTCAACTAGTTTCAGATGAATCACTCCAAATATTTATTCTATTTCTTTTCCAGTTAAAATCAAGTTCAGGCTTAGTCCAATTTCTGTCAACTATCACCTTTGGATGGCATCTATAAGCCCATCTCCAACGATTCTCAACCACTCCTGGATGGCATCTATAAGCCCATCTCCAACAACTCTCCATCATTTCTCCAAATGGCATCTTTAAGCCCATTCTCGATACAATAGAACCAAGGCATTACTTTGTGAACCAACGAGTGCAAATTTTTGGGCACTCTAGTGTTCAATCATTTTCCACTTTCAAGCTACGAACGACAAACAGGCCAATCTCACTTTTCAAGTTTAAGAAGTTTGAACAGGGGAAGCTGTTGTACCCCAAAATTTTCCCTCCCATTTTTCATTCAAGATATTGTCCTAGGGTTGCTCGAATACTCAATTTGGTTCAGAAGTTGATCAAACAGATCCTCTCCATAGGCAGTAAGTCAACAGTTAGAGTTTGGTATCTCTTAAAGAAAATTGAGTCTTCAAGGTTTCAAATGGTCTTCATAGATCTTCATGTCTCCTCAAGGATGTTCATGCCAAGTTTCAAACCTCGCATTGCAAGTTTGCTCAGTCAATGGTTCAGATGACTTAAAATGACTCAATTGACCCAAAAGTCGACCTTTTGCAAGATCAAGTTCAAACGTTTGTAACTTCTTCATTATTAGATAATTTTGAGCGGTTCTTCTTACGTCTGACTCTTCTTGACGTCATCTCCAATTTCTCTTCACAAATCAAGAGTTGATTACCTATGGAAGATCACCAAAATTCGAATACTTTAGAGGTCACATCATGGACTTTGACCTAATCTTAAGTAACTGTCGCCTGATTTCTAAGAATTGTGATTTCCTCAAATTACAAGATCTTGAGACGATTATTTCTGCATTTGGTCATAAGTGATGTTGCTCACGATTTTATCCTCAAAAATCAAAAGGAAATTGTGTTTGGAGGACTTTGAAAATTATCGAATCGTCGCAAGTCATTTGTTTGATTTCGAATGTTCTTAACCATAATTTGTTTTTCTCAGAACTATGTTTCTCAGGTTGAAGTTTGTTAATTCTACAAGATTTATGAATGTTCTTAAGGCATGTTTGTTTTGGAAAAGAAGTTCCATTTTAATCGAGCATGGCGTGCAAGTTCATTTTGAATGCAAATTTGATTTGGACAAGATGTGAAGATTAAAACTTTCATTTAAACGACCATAGTTTTGGGTTCGAGTTAACCAAGTGGAATTGGATTCTTAAACATTTATTTTGTTTAGGAATTTGATTGGAGTACAAGGCGCATGGTTTATTTGATCATTTGTGATTGCTTGAAGTTCAAGTTACCAAGTCAATGTGTATCATTCAAACCATTCAAATTGAGAATTTCAAAATTCAAACAAAGTTTAAGATTCGTACAATAAATTTCATCATTTTACAATCTTTCTCAAGGTTTTGTGTTCATTACACTACAAATGAAATAAATTACAAATTTTGTTTTGTTTACAAAGAAATAAGTTTTATTTTGTTTCTTCAAGTCTTCATTGCTTCATCTTCAAGAAATCCATCCAATCCTTTCTAGCCATGATTTTCTCTTCACCTTGCCTCGCTTGCCATCCATGAAACAAAAAAAAAAGAAAGTTAGCAAGCAATCAAACAAGAGTGATAAGTAAAAAAGGGAAAAAAATTCATCATTAGGGTTTGTATTTAGGAATCATATTCAAAGGCTTTTATCATAATCCCTCTTGTAATATTTTGCAAATCACAAGGTTGGGCCTTGGTTCACAAAAAGAAAAGGAAATTGACAATCATAACCTAAAGCCCAAGGCTGTCTAAACAGCAAACAAAATACACAAACAAACAAAACAGGCTGCAATACAGCAAGGTCAAACAGCAGCAGGGTAAACAAGCAAAGGCAGGCTGCAAGAAGCATGCAGCAGCTGCTGTAAACCTAGCAACAAAAACAGCCTGCAACTAGCAAGCAAGCTGCTAAACACACAAACCACAGCAGAACCTACAACAAAATATTACAGCAGAACAACAACAAGCAGCATATAAAAACAAGCAAAATGTAGCCCAATAGCCAAAACTGTCCAGCAACAGCAAGTAAAACCAAAGCAATAAGCCTAATAGTCAATAGCATTTCGTTCAAAAACATAACAAGCTTGCTCAACAAACAAGTTACATCATCATTTCCCCTAAATTATACAAACCCTTCAGAAATTTTGTGAGAAAAAGCAAATAGCCTTACATTATCATTGAAAGATAAAAGAGGAAAGAGACAATTTGAAAAGATATCACCTAGCTTACACAACATGCCAAAGTCATATCTGCCTAAATCTCAGCCCAAATGTTGCACAAAATAGGCAACTTAAGGCCTGCACCTCAAGATATTCAAAGTCAGCATATTAGAAAATACTCAAACCCTCAAATTTCCCCCCTACTTTTTCACCATGTTTTCAATATAGTAACACTTAATGTTTCACAAAGAAAGAGGAGGAGAGAGAAAGACAATATACAAACCAAGCCAGCATACCCAAAAACTAGAAAAACTAGCAATATACAAACTAGGCCAGCATACACAAGAAACAAAGAAACTAGAAAAACCAAAGACCTCCAACTCCTGTTCAACATAACACAAACAAATTTCATCTGTTCTAAATAGAAGCATTAGCATGAAGTAAAAGAAAAGAATCAAGAGCAACTACCCATCACCATAACTTGTATTACATCACACACAAATCGTACAAACTTCAACCCAACCAACATTTCCTCCAAGTTCCACACATAAAACACAACATATAATCAAAAACAGAAAAATGATAAACTAAACACAACCTCGTCATTCACAAACCCATTCACATATATACTCCCTCTATCTCACGAACAAACCCTAATCACCTCCACAAATCCAAAAGGCGCACAAAAGTCATACCCAATCAGAAGAAGAGACAAAAGCAAGAGATTCAGAACATACCTTAGGAGCTGAAAAGGAGGTAACTCATTGTTAATTTTTATTCAGTTTGTTCTTACCTTCCCTTTACCATTTCGAATCCCTTTTGCAATTGATGTATCAATTTGATTTGGGGCTTTAGGGTTTCTCTGGGGATGAGAGTAGCTAGAGATAAGACAGATAATAGAGAGGGAGATTGACATGTTGTTAGAACAGAGGGATCGGTTGAGAGTTTGTTGAAGCAGAGAGATGAACAGAGAGACGATAGCGTCCCCTTTCTGTTTAGGGTTTCCCCTTTCCCAAATGAAACAACAACAACGTCCCTTCTATTTAGGGTTTCAAACCCCTTCCACTTCTTTCCAGAATCGGGTTTGGGCCTGGTTTATTTTTCCCCAACCCATCTTTTTAATTTTACATTATATATTTGCAAAGTTAATTAGTATAACAAATGAACATTTGGTGTGATGGTTAAGGCGTTAGTGTTTGGAGATGAGGTCCCGGGTTCATGACCCATTGGGACATTTCTTCCATTTTTTTGATTGTTTACTTCATTTTCTCTTTTTGTTAACCTTGGGCTTAAGCCTCTAAAGCCCGTGCTCCAAAGAAAAAACAACATCACCCCATTTCAGATTTAACACCACCATTTCATTTGTGTTTTGTTTTAATACTTAGTTTTAATTTTACTTGTTTCTACTAATTTAATAACTCATGAATTTTGTTAATTAATTTTCTCAATTAGTTTAGTTCTTAGTTCTAATTTAATTTAGGAAAAAAAACTTTGTAAATATTTTTACTAATTATTTTTTGTATTTAAGTCTTAATTTGTTTATTTAATTTCTTAATAACAAAAAACCCTAAAATATAAAATACATGCATTTGATTTAATTTCTTTAGCTAATTAATAGAATATATTTTTCTATTTTTCTTTTCAAACTTTTAAAACAAAAAACAAGAATTTTATTTCCTTATCTTTATTTTGTTAATTAATTTTTTTAATTTATAAATTTGTTGTAATTTCGATTAATTACTCGATTCGATTTGGTTGTATTGTTTGCCTATTTGGACATTTAATTGCATTAATCCATCCCCATTTGTAAATTTGTACCCCCATTCCCGAAAGCTCTGTAATAGCGTAGAAATTTAATTTCCGCAATTTACTGTTTTCCTTATACTGTATAGTAACTAGGCGTGCATGGCAAGATTTAAAATCAATCGCTAGAGAACCTAACTTCAAAGACAAAATAACATGAAGCAAACACACTTTTTACACACGCACCTCTAGGGTAACCTCGCTCGTTGCGTCAGAAATACAGTCATGTCCCTCGAATATGGGACGCTTTAGCAAAGACCCTTCGATAAAAAAGATTGTAATCCCTCGATGTCCCTCGATGTTGCCTTCGATAAAACTATTTAGTCCCTTACGAAAAATTGCTAAAGCGTCTCGCAAGTTGCTTTCGATGACTGTACGATTGACCCGCGCTTGTCTCTTCACATCCAATGATGGGGCTTCTTACTAAATCAATGGTAAGATAGCAGCATCTAAAGGAGGAATAAAAGCATATTTAAGACCTTTCAAGTAAATAGGTTGCTCTTAGTTGCTCGCTTGCTCACGACAAAAAAATTTTACACACCAAAACTTTCATTTTGAAACATTTTCAAAAGGCAAAAGCTTTTTGTATACGTTCTTATAAAGACGAGAACCATTACAAAATATCTTTTCAAAAATACTTTCATAAAACACTACACGAAGACTTCTTTGAACTAGTTTCCGAACAAACACTTTGTACGCGTTCTTATAGAGACGAGAGCCATTACAAAGACATTTTCAAAATACTTTCAAAGCCCACACCACAAGCATATTATCAAACAAAAGCAAGTGATCTAGGAAGTAACTAAGAGTCCGTACATAACTACGGATGAAAAGGGTGTTAACACCTTCCCTTTTTCATAACCTACCCCCCAAACCCAAGAAATAATCTCAAAAGGTCTCTCCTGTGATTTTTTACCTTTCCTTTTGGATAAAAGAAAAGTCAGTGGCGACTCTTGCTACCCGCATAATTGTCTCAAATGCAAAAACAACCCGAGTCAGTTCTCCCACCATATCACACCACCACAACTTGGTTTTTCAAACACCATGAGATTGAGGCACCGGATACTTGAAAGAAATATCTAGTTGTGCTTCTTCGATCTTCCTTATCTCCACACCAATCAGCATATGAAAAAAATTATCTGTAGCTACTTTTCTTCTCGGGTCTTATCGAAAATAATATTCCACACTTTATCGATCCTTTTAAGTATCTTAGGATTCTTCTTGCAGCCTTCATGTGTGACACTCTTGGTTCACTCATGTATCTGCTTACTAATCCGACTGTGAAACCTATATCAGATCGATTATTGCACATATACCTCAGAGATCCCACAATTTTCTTGAATAAAGTTACATCAACTTTGCGTTCCTCTCCATTCTTCTCCAACTTCATATTTGGTTCGATATGTGAGGATGCAGGATTCGAATAATATATTCTGAATCTCTTGAATATCTCTTTGACATACTTCCTTTGATGTAACACCATACCTTGCTTCAACATTTGAAATTCCATGCCTAGGAAATAAGACAATTTTCCCAGATCCGACATTTCAAATTCCTTCATTATCAACTCTTTGAACTTCGACAAGTTCTCAAAGCTATTTCCAATTACTAGCAAGTCATCGACATATAAGCAGATGATTGTTATATCTTATGCTACAACTTCAACATAGACACGATACTCTAATTTGCATTTGACAAATATCAATTCGACTAAGTATGAGTCGATCTTTTTGTTCTATGCCCTAGGTACCTGCGTGAGGCCATAAAGCACTTTGTGAAACTTATATAATTTTTTCGCTTCCTTTTGAATCACAGGCCCTAGAGGTTGTGTGACATATACCTCTTCATTTAAAGGACCATTCAAAAATGTTGATTTCATATCTAAATGAAATGTCGACCAACCTTGGTTGTATACCAATGCTACCACTAGTCGAATAGTCTCCAATCTTGCTACTGGAGAAAATATTTCAGAGTAGTCGAGTCCTGCTCTCTGAAGAAAACCTCGAGGTACTATTATTTCTTTATGTCTTTCTATCGACCCACCAACACTGTGTTTCAACTTGAACACTCGCTTTACTTTGATAGCTTTTGTATGTGCTGGAAATTCGACTAACTCCCATGTGTTGTTTCTTTCGATTGCCTGTAACTCTTCTACCATATCATACTTTCACTATTTAATCTTTAAAGCCTCACTATAGTTGATTGGTTTAACACCTGCAAGTAAAGCAAAATGAACTAATTCTCCATCTGGTGGTACTTCATCATCACTAGTTACTTTATAGTCTTAAAGTCTAGTTGGACGAACTCTAGTTCTTTGAGGTCTCTGGCTTGTGCTAGCCACACCCTCTTCGACTTTGATTGTGTCGAGAATGTCAGCAAGTGCTTCGACAATGATTGTGGGTGTAATATCTGCAATTTTTTGACTTCGACTTCATCAGTTTCTTCATCGAAACCATAACTCATCAATGTCTTGTTAATTGAATCATTAGAATTTCAATCTCAGACATAATTTTCATCAATCACAATGTCTCGACTCAACACAATCTTCTCATTGATTGGATTGAATAGCCTGTATGCACCAATTTTATGATATCCTACTACAATTATAGGTTCATTCTTGTCATCAAGCTTCCTTCTTCTCGCATTAGGAACATGCTTGTAACACATAAAGCTAAACACCTTCAAATTACTTACTGATGGTCTTTTGTCACTCCACACTTCTTCAGGAACCTTGTTATTTAATTTCTTGGTAGGGCACCTGTTCAAAATATAAGCTGCAATCGAAACAACTTCTCCCCATAAAGATTTTGGCAAATTCTTCTGCTTTAGCATGCATCTTGCCATATCCAATATAGCTCTGTTTCTTCTTTCTACAAATCCATTATGTTGAGGCGCATAAGGAGTAGTTACCTCATTATCGACACCATGTTCTGCACATAAATTTTCAAACATCTTGGATATGTATTCGCCACCTCCATCTGTTCACAAAACTTTAATCCCCTTCTCACTCTGGTTTTCGACAAGTATCTTAAATCTCTTAAATATTTTGAATACTTTGTCCTTTCTCTTGATCATATAGATTCACAACTTTTGAATGTACTCATCGACAAATGAAACAAAATATTTGTTTCCACCAATAGTATGTTCTTTGAATAGACCCCATTCATCTGAATGTTCCACTTCGAGTATGCATGATGATCTCATTGGAATATTCAAAATGAAAGAATTTATGGATTGTTTTCCGACTAAATAACCTTCACGTAGTTTATCGGGCATCTCAAGACTTTGGATACCAGTTACTATATCTTAAGTAATCAGCTGATTGAGTGATCGGAAATTCAAATGTCCGAACCTTAAATGCCACAACCAACTACACTTATGGTCGATAATAGTTTTTAAACATTTTACTTTAATCAAACTGATCATGGTCTTAAATTTCCTATTCTTCGATATAAGAGATTTCAAGACCAAATTATTCTTGGTGCCGAACAATTTTAAAGTCCCATCTTTCATGACAACTGAGAAACCTTTTTCGGTAAGTTGTACAACACTTAGCTGGTTGCACTTCATTCTAGGTACATAACTCACATCTTTGATCACAACTTTCCCTCCATTACTCATTTGAAAAACTATGTTTCCAATACCTTTTGGTTGCAACAAACTATTATCAGTAAGTTTTACTTTGCTCTTGTTCAACTCGTGGAAATCTACCAACCACACCATTTGACCAGTCATGTGATTCAAACAACTTGAGGCAAGGAACCAGATATAGAATTCGACATGGTTATCTGCTACTGCAACCATAACCACCATACCTTCAAAATCATCTGAGTCTTGGCGTGCAAGGTTCGCTCCTTCGTCTTTGCTTGTCGATCCCTTGTCTTTCTTGTACCAACAATTCTTGGTCAAATGACCCCACTTTTCACAGTTATAACACTGTATACCTTTCTTATATTCTTTGTCCTTTCAATAGTTTCTTCCTCCTCTTTTCGAGGATTCAGAAGCTCTATCTTCGACCTGATACTTGTGAGGATTCGACCAATACTTCTTTCCTTGATTCTTGTCGACTTTGCTTTTGAATTTTTTGTAATTACCATTCTTTTTCCATGACTGGACTTGTAGAGCTTGTATTGAGTCTTGAACTCATTTCCTTTTGACAATCCTAATCTCATGCGCTTCCAACAAACCAACTAAATCTTCTAGTTTTTAGGGTTTCAAATTGATTAGATTCTTAAATAGCTACGATAACATGATCAAAGTGAGAGGTCAATGTTCTCATTAAATTCTAAACTATTATCTTATCAATTATGGTTTCACCATAACCCTTCATGAGATGGACGGGTTTCTGGACCTTCGAAACATATTCTGCAACTTTTTTGTCTTCTCCCATTGACAACAATTCATATTATCGATGCAAGGTCTGCAACTTGAAAACCTTGACTTTCTCACCTCCTTCATAATACTTGACCAGAATATCCCATTCGTCATTTGCATTTTTAGCATGAGAGATTCTGTCAAAGTTAGGTGCATCGACTACCATCTGAATGCAATACGCAGCCTTGCAATTTTTCTTCATGACTTTGTTGCGGGCAATTTTTTGTGCTTGGGTTACATCTGCATCCAGCGTAGGAACACCGTAGATAACCACTTCTAGGGTATCTTGGAAGTCAAATAAGGATTACATATGTTTTTTCTATCAGATACAATTTTTGTCGTCAAGCATTGGAAGAGAATTCAGAATGCCCTTATCACCAACCATCTTTGCATCATTTGATTCACTTTCCCTGGAAACACGATATCTGACGTGAAGTTCTTGAAAACACGATCAAGAATAATAACCGAAAGCTTTGGATACCAACTTTTTAGTGCGTGGTGCACTTTTAGTGAGGAGAGAAAGAAAGAATAAAGGAAATAAGGATTATATCATTAACTTGAATTGTACAAATAATGAATAAACTATGACAAAATTTATATACAACCCTAATTGAGCTTGGGCTTACCAACTTGGATTATATTTGATATTATATCTAATGTTTCAACATATCTAACTTGGATTATATTTGATATTATATCAAATATCTAACTTGGATTATATTTGATATTATATATAATATCTCAACACATTGGACATGTCTTCCTATGTCTAGATGTGCATCTTATCTTTAGGAAACTTAAAATCATGTTAGAGATGTTTTACATGTTAAAAATAAAGTGTTTTTGTGAAAAGACATGCATAATTTGACACACATGATATTCAGATCAACCTATACTGAAGTATTTTTTGAAAATTTACATTTTGATTAGTACAAATTGACACGTAGAAGCCACAGGTTGACACATGCTGTATATTTTCAAAACCAAAAGTTTCTATTTTACATGTGTCGACACATACGTGTTACAGGTCAACACATGTTGTAAGTTTTCAAAATCCAGAAGTTTCTGCTTTACATGCGCCGACACATATGATTTTCAGGTCGACAAATAGCACCAAAATTTATAATATGTGTTGACACATAGCTGGTTCAGGTCGACACATACTGCTATTTTTCCAAAACGTGTAAAAGTCTCTAATTTGTTTTTCTGTTATTTTATCACTTAACAAACATCATATAAATATAATTCATGCATCATTTTAACACATTAAAACCTGAAAATATACAAAACATTGCTCATCATCTTAAACCTCTCTCTATTCATACACACAACAATTACACATAATCATTTTTGTTGGTGCAATCTATAACTAGGTTGGTAAGGTCTATTTTAGAATTGGTGTAATCAAATTGGGTGGAGAATTCTTAGGGGGTTTCATGATAAATCTAATTGGAGTTTTCTTCCAAGGTCAAGGATTTATTTGGGTGTTTTTCACAAGATTGTGCAATTTGGATTCTATCGAGTGAAAACTTTGAAGAACGGGGGTTTCTGTCAAAGGAGTAACGGTACCTGTAACACCCTTCTAAATCCACATGTATTTATTATACAATTAATGAAATAAATAAAGTAAATGTCACCACATAAGGGTGTCACACTTCATTCAAAATGTCATAAAATAATCCTGCTCCATAGTACAGGTTATAACAATATCAATTACATCTGTTTATAATTCGACTCACATATTTAAAATACATCGTAACAAAATCATCGTCATAATAACATAATTAACTTATTAAAAGTCATGACATTTAGTCTCCTCAAAAGTTGAAAATTAAAATTTGTTTAACCATCGAAATACTCATAGAGTATATTAATACCAAAAGGAACATAACATTCTCAAAACACAGCGTTCCCAACCCAATGTTACATATCAAAGCAAGACACCTCTAATTAACAGAAACTAATAAGATACTCCAAAGTTAACTTCAACGCTCCTACAAGATACTTCTGAGCATCTGCGTGTTACCCACGTAGAGGCAACATTCAAACAGAAAGAGAGAGTAATCATAATTCGTTATAAAATATATAAGGAAAAATATTAGTAGTTACAATTAACATCACCATATAACAACACATATCATTCCTGAATAATCCATACTCACACATGCATATTATAATTAACACGCATACAACTTTCGTCATAAAATTCATCATATAATCAACTAATCATCCTAAGGTCAACACATCACATCTCATCAACAAAACTCATGTAATTCCACCTAGGATGTTAATGCAACAACACTGATTCAATGAATGTGGTACTAAATTATGAACACCTAGTTCACTGTCCTCCATAATCCCCACCATAGGATTGATTCCCTCTTGGAACCGGAGCACATCATAAATCGTTACCGTCTTCATAAGTAATGCTTCACTAAATCCCCAGACAAGGATCTAGCTACTCACACCCAATATAAACAATGGGATTGAGGCTCATCACAAGCTGACCATCGTTCTAAAATTCCATGAATGCATGGTGCATATCAACATCACATATAAATTCGACCACGACTAGTCAATTGCATCATCATTCACATAATCATCACATAATCATCTTCATATAGCGTGTATTAAACATGTACATCATTAAAACATCATCACAAATAACATCAATTACATCACAACACCATCATAACAACTTCACATCAACCTCAAGTTCTTTATTAAAATATAACATCTTAGCATATTAAACATATAATAATCAAAATTCATAAATACGTAGTGTTGTACCCTAATTTTTGACCTAAGATTCCACCTATTTTTGCACCATTTCATAACATCAAGAGATCATGTCATTCATCTTGGTATCACTAACCTCATAAAAAATCAATGGTTTGCCTTGTTTTGTTTATCTCTTGTACAAAATAGGTGTTTTGGATCAAGAAGCACAAGTAATGGATCGATCAAAGACATATGTATTCCTCAACGATTCAAACTTCTCACTCATTCATGATGTTCATTATCTTCATCACAATCTCATCATGTTTGGGTTTCATCATGAATTCATCAAATGCTTGAAGAGAATTAGGCTTTTTGGTACCCTTAGTTGAAAATCAAGAATTAGGTTTTTGAAGGTTGATCTCCAATGTACATCACTCAAGGTGTTTAAGATTGCATTATGATCACAAGGGTTCACTAAAATTGGAAGATTTAAATTCATCTGGAAAAGTCTACTACTCAAAGTCAAACTTTGACTTTTGATATTTTTAGTCAAATATGGTCTCCTCAAGTTAAATTTCATAAAAATGTGATTTCTATTTGAATTTGATCAAGTGAAATCACAAAATTGGAAGTAACTTGCAAAGCTTGTAACTTCTTCCTCAAGCAATCATTTTTCACGCCCAAAGGATGTACTTGAAGATGATCCTACGTACTTTAACATTATAGAAGCAATTGACTCAAAAGCTCATAAGGATTGAGAGATATGAAATGTTGAAGTTGATGTCTCAAAGTTGTCAAAATACCAAAGACTTAGAAAAATTCTCTTAAGTGTTTTTCAACTTGAAACTCCATTTTTGTGAGGAATTTTTCTTATTGATCCAAGCTGATTCAAGCCAAGTGATCAAAATGAAAATTGTAAAGGATGCTCTCATATTTTCAATGATAATAAGATCATGAATTTCTTTTACTCGAGCAAGGAGTTTCGAAGAGATGAAGTAGCCATAATGAAGATGTTTTACAAGGCAGATTTTTGGTTCAAAGTTCATGTCAAATCTAAACCTAAACACAAGATCTTGCTTTACAGGTCCTCTTGCTTCCAAATCTCAGCTTAATCAATGATTCACACAAACCCTTAATGCATTTCACAAAGATTTGAGCCTTTATCCATTTTACCATACCATTTTTAGAACAAATTGCATAAAGCTTGGTATCCATTTGCATAAAGAATCACTTTTCCAACAATTATTGCTTGGAGCCTATATATTGTCAATTATGAACACACTCCACTTCTAAACTGAGAAAAAACCTCCCATGCCTCATAAGAGCATGCCAATTTCCCTTGAATCACTCTATTCATCACATCGAGACCATAAAGCTTTTTGAAGCATTTTGTAACCAAATGGCCAAACCAGCATTGCAAGTGAACTAAAAACAATTTCATCCACTTATGAAGACCAAATGCTTCCTCTATAAATAGCCTTCAAGGCCTCATAACCAAACACATCTTAAATCGCACAAGAAAACTCCATTATTTCAACTTCAAAACCTTAAACACCAAACTTCCATTTCTATCGTGAATTCTTCAAACTTTAACTTCAAACACCTTCCATACATCCATTATAAGCTAACCATAACATATTTTCACATCTGTAACACCTCCATTACTCTACCAAACCTATGCTCATTCAAAGCAAACTAAAAGTTGTATTGTGTTCCTGAGATATCATACAAGTTAAAGAGATCATTTGTTATCAATGAAAGTGCTTGAAGAAGGCATTGGACCTTGCTCAAATGGATGAGTTTTTCTTGATTTCGAAGTCATTCATACGAGCATCATTTTAAACATTTCTTGATACTATTATGCATGTTTAATTGCCATGAATGGAAGCCCTATGAAAATAGACATTAGTTGAGCTTGTTTTTAATTTAATTTAACTTTGAAAAAACTTGGGGTTTCTAGTTTTATCAAAAATTCGTGAGCTACAGTTAATATAAATTTATGATATGAATATTTTTGGAACCCTCATTATATTCTGAGCAAGTTATGTTTTTACACTTTTGAATTTGATTGAGAAATGAGGAAGTACGAAATTGTACCATTGTTGTTGTTGTCACGAGGAAGAATATGAAGTTGAGGTGACTCCATTTTCATATTTTGATTGATAGTTTATAGTGTATTTAGTAGAATATGTTTTATTAACAAATTGATATTGCGTCACAATGGTCACACACTTGTTTGTGTATTTGTGGGAGCGAAGGATTTGTGGTTCGAATCCTCTCGCCCCAGATCTTTTTACTAATTTCTTTTCAAAACCATTCACCAAAATTTTTCATATTTATTTTGATAGTTATGTATACTTACAGGCCATAACGCGTGACCCAATGGTAGAACTTTTGAGTGGTAAGCACGAGGGCATGAGTTCAACACCCCTTAGCCACAAAACCTCATTTTTACCACTTGTTCTTTAATTGTCTTTCTATGTCATTTTCTTTAATTTTTGTTTTTAGTTTTACTTATTCCCTTAATTCTCTCTTGATTTTATAGTTTTACACAAGTATTAAAAAAAATCAAAAAATAGTTTCTTTGTTTAATTAAATTTTGGTGTTTTCTTTTAAACTTTTGTGAATATTTTTCTTAAATGACTCTCTTAAATACCATGATACTTTAATGTGCTTACTTGTTTGTGATTTTATTTCCATACTATGATTAAGTGTTAATTAAATGAACATTATTTAAAATGTCTTGTTACTTTGAATGAATTATTTTAGGGTTTTGTTTTTACCATGTTTAGTTACTCCTTGCTATTATTTTGAAGTCTTGGTTGATGTTTTGATGGAGTGAAACCCTAATCCATGAAGCTTGCATGTTTATTTGCTTTGGATATTAATTTAAATGTTCATGTGATGATGATTGATGTTTATACTTCATTATATTAGTACTTGTGTCAAAATCCAAAGAAAGGGATAATATTGTTGATTTATTAGTCATGTGCATATATATATATATATATATATATATATATATATATATATATATATATATATATATATATATATATATATATATATATATATATATATATATATATATATATATATATATATATATATATATAGGTTCATTTTTTATGTGTTTACCTTTGTAATTGTTTGTGTTTACCCTTATACTTAAACCCTAATTTCAAATTTATATCACTTTCATTAATAAAAAAAACTTTGACTTTATGTCATTTGTATTTTCAAACTTTATTTCTTTAATAAAATGCTTCAATATACTTAAGCATATTAACCTCCTTTAAAATACTAAAAGAAATTCAACGTCACCTAAACTTTTTTGCAATTTGGTTTTTCAATTTAAAACATTTTTTCAAAGAGATTAGACATGAGTCATCTTTATAGTTAAGATTCAATCCTCCTATCTCCATAGTAATGATTGAATATTGTCGATTCTTTTCCACTCAAGGGAGCTAGTGATATACTTGTTGATTTTATATCCAAGTTGGAGCCCTTCCATTTATGATAATGCAAAGATCCACATTCTAATACTTGTGGTAAAATTATTCGAGTTTTTATCCTTAAAATGGCAACTTGTCTTTTCTCCTAAAATCAATCAACAAATCTTTGTTATTTTTACCCCGAACTACGAGATTTTGATCCTTTGTTGATACGTAGGTATAAGACTTCAAATCTTTCTAAATCAAAAATATAATAAAAAAATATTTCTATTCCCATCTCCTCACTCTTTTTGCAAGCAAACCATTTTAAACAAAAAAAGATTTTACAAAAAATTCTTACAAAGTACTATAGATACATAGCATGCTAATATTTTCCTTTTGTATAACCAACCCGCGTACCTTAGATTTATTTTTTGTGCTTTGCTTTTAGTTTTTCGCTTCTTACATTGCATGATAAATATAAGATTCTGATATTTTTCCTTTCCTTAGAAAAAATAAAGTTTGGTTGTGACTTCTTAATTTTGTGAGCCAAGCTAGTCAATAGTTTGGTTTCTCTGATTTTTGACTGCGACAGAAATGACGACTTCACTGAAGAATACCTCCACGAGGGTTAAGTCTAATTTATATTATCTGTTTTTGTTATTATTGTTTTCTTATATTTATTTATATTTTCTATTCGTGGGGAGTATTTACTACAAGAAAAAAAAAATCAAATTAAGATAAAATTTTGTGACGGAAATATTTTCAGTCTCAAAATAATAAAATTGGGACGGAATTGGCTACAACTTTTTGTCACAAATATTTAATTAAAATTTTATTTAATTTTTTTGGGAGGGAATCAATATTTCGTCTCCCATATGAGACAGATTATGTGCTTCCGTCACAAATATAGACAAATTAAAAAAAATTCTAAAATTTAGGAGGGCGAAAATATTGGGGCCAATTTTATGCTAAAAATTTATTAAAATTTTATTGGGCCAATATTTCTAAAAGTTTTATGGTAAAATAAGTATAATAGTTATTAAAATAAAAAATAAAAAATAACTTAGAGGACAAAAGTTTAAAACAAAAAGTGTGAGAAGAAGTAAATACACAGAGTAAGAAGAACGATATATGGGTTAGAAGAAAGAATGATAGGGTTTCAAGACCAAAAGATCTCGCTTCTCTCGCTCATCTTTCATGGCTCTCTCGCTCGATCGCTCAAATATTAACTCTTTTGAACTGATCTCAAACAAATTAATTCATGGGAGAGGCACATTAATTATTTTGTACTGTATCAGTTGATATGAGTTGTATCAAAGAAACATTGTACCTCAAGTATGTTGCATTAAGAATGGTCAAAATTTCTCATCCATTCAGTAGGACAAAGATTTTAATGTCTTATTCTAGCTAAACATGACTGTTGATGTAAGTGCTCAAACTCAACTCTTCAAAATTTTCGTTCTTCAATTTCAATGACAATGTTTTAACACACCACTTTTTGTTGGAAATGCTATTCATGGAAGTAATTCAAACAATATTACATAAGTTGTTGGTGAGTAATATTCTTGTCTCTGGAATGTAGAAATTGAAAGCCATAAAAAGTATGATTTTTTGTAGCTACCTTCAAATTATAAGAATTTTAACCTTTTTGATATAACGATAAGATTTTGAGACTTACATTTTATTTGAATTACTCTTATGTTATATTTATGATGGAGTGTTTTTTATGTATGCAACTGAATTTGTAGGTTGTGATAAATTTTGAAATTATTACGACAAAGTTTAATGCATCATATAAAAGTATATAATGTGATAACCTAATTCATATAAAATTTGCCACAAAATTTGTTTGGGGCTGAATTAAAGAATTATATCACAAAATTGAAACGAAATTTAAGAATTCTATCGCCTATATTGGGACGGAATTAAAGAATATTTTCAAAGGTATTGGGATAGAATTTAAGTTGCGATATTGAGACGGAATAAAATAGTTGGTTTACAGAAATAATTATATTTCGTCATTGATTCCGTCCCTAAAGTGCGACGAATGTTGAAATTCCATTCCCAAAATTTTGCAACAGTCGAATTACGATGAAAATAGTTTGTCGCAAATTCCGTCCCTGATTTTAATTGGAACAGATTTTTGCAATTTTATGCGACGGAAAATTCCGTCTCAAACTGATTTTTTTCTTGTAGTGTAATTGGTAATCTTTGCAAGGACAAGTCCTACACCCGGATTAAGTAACACTTTAGATAGTATGATGGTATAATTGGAGTTACATGACTAGAGTAATCCTGACCTAAGTAGCATATGATATAATTTCACTCAGTGGAGGCCTCTTTTAGGATAATAGTGATAAATAAGACAATTGTAAAGCATTATTACTTTCGACTTGAGAGTCCGAGAAGCCGAGGACCATAGAATCTTTTAACCCATTTTGGCATTTAAGATGTAGTGCGATGACAATTTAAGTGTAGACTTGGATTAGTCGTTACACAATACTACACCCAGACAAGTTTTTCTTGAAAATGTTATTTAGTACTCACAAGTAGTTATGTAAGTCAGTAATATCCGAAAGAGGAATCAAAACTCTAAGAACTTTTAGAGCCTTGTTCTAAAGGTACAATAAACTCATAGTACATACCTTATGATTGGTTCTTACCCATGACTCCATGCTCGTGACGTTAAACCCTTAAATCTTGTTTGTGACTTTGTTTATGATTGTTCCATAACCATGCATTCATGCATTCATAAAACTATTTTCACTTGGTTTTCAAGGAACTCGTAGATTCTTATTGCAAACATAATAGGTTTTGTGATCATGAATATTGGAAAGAGGAACACTAAGAAGTACAATTTCAAGAAACCTGAGTTACAAGAGTTGAGAAAACTAGGATCTTTGGTATCTAGTCATGAGGATTTTAGAGGACGTTATGGGAGGCTTTTGGGTATTCTCCAGTTTGAGGTTCCATATGGAATTCTTGAAACTCTTGTTCAGTTCTATGATCCCCTCTATCATTGCTTCATGTTCTCTGATTATTAGCTTGTTCCTACCTTAGAGGAATACTCTTTTTGGATTGTGTTTCCAGTGTCAGATGGTTTACCTTTCAGTGGTTTTGAGGAGGTTCCCGAGCCTCTAATTATTGCTAAAGTCCTTCATTTAGAGACGTTTGAGGTGAAAGCAAATCTTACTTTCAGAAAAGGTTTCCAAGGTTTGACTTCCAAATTCTTAATGGAAAAGGCTACTGGCTTAGCCAAAGCAGATAGTAGGGATGTTTTCGAGGAGATTCTTTCCCTACTTATTCACGGTCTTGTGCTCTTCCCAAATGTTGACTGTTGTAACCCAAAATTTGTCCTCCCATTTTTCATTTAAGATGTTATCCTAGGGTTTCTCAAATGCCCAAAATGGCTCAGGAGTTGATCAGAAAGATTCTCCTCCCAAGCATCGAGTCCACGACTATGGTTTGGTGTTTCTCAAGAAAAATTGAGTTTCCAAGGTTTCAAATGGTCTTCATGGTTCTTCATGTATTCTCAAGGATGCTCGTGCCAAGTTTCAAGCCTTGCATTGCAAATTTGCTCTGTCAATGGTTCAGATGACTGAAAATGAACCGCGTTGACCCAAAAGTCGACCTTTTCAAGATCAAGTTCAAACGATTGTAACTTCTTCATTAATCGATATTTTTGAGTGGTTTTTTTGCATACAAATCTCATTGACGTTATCTTCAATTTATCTTTACTATTCAAGAGCCGATTATGTGCGAAAGATCATCAAAATTCGAATACTTTAGAAGTCATTTTCTGGATTTTTGACCTAATCTAAAATAACTGTTGCCTGACTTCCAAGAATCGTAATTTACTCAATTTTCAAGATCTTGAGACGATTATTTTTGCACATTATCATAAGCGATGACGATAACAAGTTCTCTTCAAGAATCGAAGGAAAGTTGTGTTTAGAAGACCTTGAAGGTTATCGAATCGTCATAGGTCATTTGCTTGATTTTAAATTCTCTTTCAATTCATGCTATAATTATTTTCTCAGGACTATGATGTTGAGATCGTTCATGGAACAAGATGTTGATTTCAGAGATTCATGTTGAGTTCGAACAAGATGTTGCTTATAATACAAGTCACCATGTTGGAAATTGAGTTAGGATCTTGGGGAAATAATTTGAGGATTCATTTGAATAAAGTTTTGGATTTCAATTCAAGTTAGCAAAGCATTATGCGATATCACAAGTTTCGTCCAAATTTTCTATGGTTCATTCGCGTGAATTATTTTAAATTCAAGGTATCAAAGAACGAGTTCGCTAAAATTTTCTCAAATTTGTTTGAGCTTTCAATATTCGAGCTTCATTGAAACGCAAACATGATAAAATTATGCTTTGATTCATGGTTTCTCTAAGTTACAATTCTCATGAACCAAATTAAGTATTTCAAACAATTCCATTCAAGATCTTTTCAACTTCATTGCATTATCAAGAGAAATCCCAAACAATTCTCATGGCCTAATTCAAAAATCGATCAAGAGAGTCAAGTATCGTCATTCATCCCAATCAATTGTTTCATTAATTTTCCACTTCAAGTTCTATTCTATTCACCATACTCATGCTGAATACAAAGATCAAGACATTCAAATTCTCAAGGATCATTCGTACGTTCAAGACTACAAAATCCATTTACAATTTTCAAAACAATTCAAGGCTTTATTCAAATATTCAAAAGTTTCACTATCCATTGTTCATCATGATTTCATACAAGATTCGTCATCTTTTCCTACAAAAATAATGGTATTACAAAGAAAATATTTTGAATCCAATTACACAAGCTTCTAAAAATAAAATCCTAAGCCCAATCTTCAACCTTCAATATTCAATTTTCTTCAAGCCATGGCCATAGTTTAACTTTATTTCATCCATTATCCTTCTTTGCAAATTTCCATTAACCATGCCTTGCCCAAACCTTGTTCTAAACCTGTAACTAAATCATAAGGAAAAAGAGAGGGAAAGTGCAAACATCACCACATGAAAAATTAGGAAAAAGTACAAAGATTTGTTTTCCAAAACATGCACAATAACTCCAAAATTTGCTGTCCAAACCTGTTCCAAAACAGCCCATGCACATTGTTGGCCAAAAACCTGCATAGAAGTCCAAAAAATATGATGTCCATACACAAAATTAACAAGACAAAGACTGCACTAGAAAGCTACAAAAGCAGTATACTGAAAAAATTCGAAAACTCATCAAATGTTTCCCCCTTAAAGCCACTGTTGTTGAATATAAAACAGGGCAGCCCTGCATGAGAAAAAGAGGAACTTACCTGAAAATCTTTAAACTTACCTGAAAATCTTCAAACTCAGAACATCTGCAACTGACATGCTCTAGATCTTTTCATCATCTTCATTGATCCTCATCTTCTTCTCCAACAATCTTCACCTCCTCGTGCATATTCATCACAAATCTGTAACATTCAACATTGTATTCATCATTGCCTACATCTTCAACATAATAGTTTCGGTAATATCTCTTCAACTAATTCTGCAATATTGTCCGCACTTCAATCATCTAAACTGCAGCTACAACAACGAACAACAGCTGCACAACGTTCGACATCATCAATATCCATTACTCAACAACAATGACATCTCGCAACAAAAACGCGACGAATAAAGAATTCATGCATACAGAAGGAGAAAAAGAACGTAGAAGCAAAAGAAAACAAGTAGAAGCAGAAGATATGGAGAACGACTGCAAATTCATACCTGAATCGAATGAGCATCAAACATTTTCTCAGGTAGGTAATCGTCCTTCCTTTGTTTTCTATATCGTTTTACTGCTTATGTTTGAAACTGAGAGAGAGTGAGACGAGGACGAATGGAGCAAACAGAGCGGACGGAGGGAGCAGTTGTAAAAACATTAAGTTGTTTCTATTATATCATTGAATAAAAAAATAGAATAAAGAAGAGAGTGAGAGAATCGAAAGAGATAATGAATAGTGAAGAGAGAGAGAGAGAGAGAGAGAGAGAGAGAGAGAATCTTTAATTGGCATTTAATTTGAGTGATTGGGAATAAAAATTGGAATAATTTTTTCCTCTTCCCTCTCTAGCCAGCCACGGCGCTGCAACAACAACATTAGGGTTCGTTCAATTATTTCTTATCCCTTTACATAAACCGGGGTTGGGCCTGTTTGGTTTGGCCCAACCCATTTCACAAATTTTGCTTTTTATATTAATTTGAACCCTGAAATAACGAATGAAACAAATGGTGCAGTGGTTAAGGCGTGATGGTTTGGAGGAAAGGTCCCAGGTTTGAGACCCCCTGGGACATTTTCCTTTTTTTTTTCCTTTCTGATTTCAGTTTCTTCTTTTTTGGTAAACAAAAAAAAACTTCTTGGGCTCTAAAGCCCATTCGAAAAAACAGCACACCCCCTATAAACTGCTTTACACCCTTATTCTAATGTCAAATTTAATTTTATGTCTTTTATTGATTTTCTTAGCTCTTTTATTTTGGTTTAAGGTCAATTAAATAATCATGTAATCTTTTAGTTAGATGGTTTTAGTAATTAGTTTCGACTTAGAATTATTGTAATCATTTTATAATTTTAATTTAGTTAGTAATTTTAGATTTTTAATTTAGTTTAGATTTAACTTAGGGACATTAGAATTTTAACTTAGTTTTAGAATTAATTTAGTAACTTTAGAATTTTAACTTAATTTTAGAATTAACATAGTAATTTTAGAATTTTTAATTTAATTTTAGAATTAATTTGGTAACTTAGAATTTTAAGTTAGTTTAAAATTATTTTAATAAGTTTATTTAGTTTAGATTTAATTTTATTAATCTTTAGTTTCAATTATAAAAATATAATTTCAAATTATTTAATTTTATTAATTAATTTAGGGATTTTGTGAAAAAAATAGTTAATTAACTTTTTTTTGTTTAGTCAACATTCTTTTAAATTGTTTAAATTTCTTCATGATAAACAAAATTTTAAAGGAAATAATAGAATATAATTTTATTTTTCTTTTTAAATTCTCTCACAAACAAAATATCAAAAATATTATTTTGCCAATTAATTTTACTTTAATTGTTTATTTTAGTTTAATTAACTGTTTATTTTTAATTCGAATGGATTGTATTGATTGCTTATTTTAGACTTTTAATCACATTATCAATTCGATCCATCTCCATTTGTAAATTTGTACTCCCCATTCCGGAAAGCTCTGTAATAGCGTAGGATTTTAATTTCTGCAATTTACGGTTTTTTCTTTATATTGTATAGTAATTAGGCGTGTATGATAAGATTCAAAAATTAAACGATAGATAACTCTAACTGCAAAGACAAATTAACTTGAATCAAACACACTTTTCACACACGCACTTCTAGAGTTAACCACACTTGTTGCCTTCGAAAAAATACAATCATGTCCCTCGAATATGGGGCGCTTTACCAAAGACCCTTCGATAAAAAAAGATCGTAGTCCCTCGATGTCCCTCGATGTTGCCTTTGGTAAACGATATAGTCCCTTATAAAAACTGCTAAAACGTCTCACAAGTTGCCTTCTATGCCTGTACGATTGACCCGCGCCTGTCCCTTCACATCCAATAATGGGACTTCTTACCAATCAATGGTAAGATAGAAACATCTAAAGGAGGAGGAAAAGAACAAAGACCTTTTGAGTAGGTAGGACGTTCATAGTTGTTTGCTCACAACATTTTCAAAACAAAATCTTTCAAACACACCAACACTTTCAAACATGAAATATTTTCAAAAAGACAACACTTTGTATACATTCTTATAGAGACGAGAATCATTACAAAGTTCTCCTAAACGAAGGCACTTTTCAAAAATACTTTCAAAAACAATCACAAACACATTTAAAACAAAGCATTTTCAAAGTGAGCTAGCAACTAAGAACCCGTAGATAACTATGGATGAAAAGGGTGCTAACACCTTCCCTTTTCATAACCTACCCCCCGAACTCAAGAAAATATCTTAAAAGGTCTTTCCTGTTCTTTTCACCCTTTCCTTTATTGGATAAAAGAAAAGTCGATGACGACTCTTGCTATCCTCTACAACTGTGATAAAACACAAAACACCTAAGTCAGTTCTCCCATCGTATTACAGAACTGACGACTATGTTGGGGACTAACTTAAAAGTGGGGTTACCTTAGACCTAGATCACATTTAATTGCTTTTATTGTTTGATTTGTTTGATTTACATTTATGGGTCTTTGTTTGGGTTTGTTTTGATCCTCTACCCGGATTTGGGAAAATCATTAGGTAAATAGCAAAAATTATGGAGACTGTACGGTGTAGACCGATATGGTTGAGACAATAACTATGTTAGTGTTACACATTTGTGGGTACCTGTATCCCTTATGGCGAATTAAGAAGAATACGGGGCCGCTGTGTGGTGTCATGAAGCACTAACGAACCTTAGAACCTTTAATTGAACAACTTGGCCATTAGGAAGTAGTGAGGTAGCCAACTTTGGTGCAGTCTGAAGTTGGTTGATTCTACGCTAATTGAGATCGGACTTTTGGGATATTTCGGTCGCCAATAAAGAGGCTTGCGCTAAAACAATGCCCCATGAAGAAAGATCAGTGATATTGAGATCTCCTAGAACCCGATTACTTTCTAGGACAAGTTGAACCAACTAAACTTCAAGAGGGTACTTACCTATGAACTCATCAAGCCTAAACCTAAGAACTTGTTTGCTTTATGCGTATATGTTTACTTGTACATAACATCATGAGATCATACCATTGCATTTGTATTAACTATTTCAAGGACTATGGGATTTATCTTTGTGCTATTTTGTAGGACATGACTTCCCTGTGAAGAAATACCATCCGAATCAACCTTGTGAGAGTGCCTCCTCAACTCAAGGAATTATCATAAAGGGTTCCCAACAATTCTCTGTTCACCAAGAAGTACGGTCGTCTCATCAACTTGGTTACAAAAAACTTTGAAGAGGATATGGTACATGTGCTTTTCAAGTTCTTTGGTCCTAAGCACCATTGCTTTACATTTCCTGATTACCAATTAGTGCCTACTATGGAGGAGTTTTGTCAACTCTTGGGGGTGCATATTCTTGATCAATTACCCTTCACCGGTATTGAGAGAGAACCAAGACCTGAAGAGATTGATCGAGCTTTACATTTGCAACGGTCTGATGTCGTGGCAAATTGGGAAACAAGAAGTGGTGTTAAAGGGTTTCTAGCCAAGTTTTTGTTTGATAAGGCTCAACAATTTTGGGAGGCTCTGGATTTGCAAGCTTTTGAAGAAGTGGTGGCTCTTCTAATCTATGGGATGGTACTGTTTCCTAACCCGGACCAACTCATAGATGTGAATGTAGTCAAAGTTTTTCTATCTCGTAACCCCGTGCCTACCTTGCTTTGAGATATCTTGAATTCTCTTCACAATCGCACCATGAAGAGAAGGGGAATTCTTATGTGTTGCCCTCCTTTATTGGCTAGGTGGTTTATTTCGCACCTACCTCCATATGTTTTGAATAATGAGTAAGGCATGAGATGGTCTAATAGGTTGATATCACTCACGCATTTGGATATTAATTGGTGTTCTCGATCTTTGGAGGATGTTACCATCATTGATCGTTGTGGGGAATTTACTAATGTCCCTCTCCTTGGCATTAGGGGAGGTATCACTTATAATCCTTGTTTGGATTTGCGACAGTTTGGGCATTCTAGGAGGGATGGTGCTCATGATGGACTTGTCCAAGGAATTGCATTTGACTATGAGAATGATGTCTAAGGTTATCGTCAGAGATTCATACGAGCTTGGGGCATGGTGAGCAAAGTTGATAGAAATACATTGGGGCATAAAAACTCCATTCCTCTAGAGCCTTATCTCATGTGGGTGCGAGCTCACCTCAAAACCTCATGATGCCTTATGAGGCCATTCTACCTATCATCATGGAGCCTATTACCGAGGGAGATGTTCCCTACACTATCCTTCATCCTGACATGCCGACTACTCTCGAGGAGTTGCAAAGATCTTGGATTCAACTCAAAGGGGAGCGAGACACCTTTGAAACCCAGTTCTACGCAAGCAAGAAAAAGGTTTTGGAGCTCACCAGACAAATTCATGGAGAGCGGAGTTTGAATACCTACATTGCACCAAAGAGGATGCACTCATGGGAAGCTTGAGTCCTTTTTGTTTTAGGAGTTTATTTTGTATTATATTTGTTTCTTCCATTATAAGACCAAGAGGCATCTTATAACCGTTTGAACATATTAATGCAATTAATGTTTGTTCCCTCTTTGTCTAAACAAATTTAAATCTTAAAAATCCTTGAAATCATTTGCATACGTATTTCACGCATCATAACATAAACAAGTTTTCAAGCACAAGTTTCCGCATCTTTCTACTGTTTATTTCAGTACGATGGATATCGAGAAAACCGTGAAAGACTAGCAAAAGTAGAATTCTCAATTCTAAGAAACCTTGCTGACCCTGGCCAAAGGACAACAAGAGCTAATGTCACTTCTGGTTGCCAAAGAGAAGACCAAGAAGAGGGCACTGATCAACACGGGGAAAAGGTTTAAAGGCCCCGTCCATCAAGTGCAAGTGGTTGAAGAGTCATCCAAGGAAAACGAGAACCAGGAGGAAGACGCAAGGAGAACCCGTGCTGGGGGTGAAAATGATCAAGCGTCTGAGGATGAAGACTACTTTGACTGAACAATATCCATCGGCTGAGGATAAGTACAAGCAACTGGAGGATAGGTTGAAAGCTGTGGAAATTAAATTCGTACCTGGCTTGGATTTTGGGGATTTAGGCTTGGTACCTGGGGTTGTTATCCCACACAAGTTCAAGATTCTAATCTTCGTTAAATATGATGGAGTTTCATGCCCAAAGCTTCACCCGAGGTCCTACGTCTGCAAGATACAACCGTATACCACTGACAAGAAGCTCTGGGTACACTTCTTTCAAGAGAGTCTGTCTGGGACTCATTTAGAATGGTTTTACCAGTTAGAGGGTTCTAACATTCATACTTGGGAAGATCTAGCCACTGCTTTCTACCGTCAATATCAGTACAACACTGATTTGGCACCGACTAGAGTTCAACTTCAAGGAATGACAATGGGTACTAATGAAGGGTTTAAAGAGTATGCACAAAAATGGAGGGACCTTGCTGGTAGAGTTCAACCACCATTGACTGACAGAGAGCTGGTGGACATGTTCATGGGAACATTAACTGGCCCATTTTTCAACTTGCTAATTGGGAGCTCATCGTCCGGTTTCATAGAGTTAATTCTGATTGGTGAAAGAGTCGAGAGTGGTATCAAGAGTGGAAACATTCCCATGGCATCTTCTTCTACATCAAATGTTGTGAAGAAGCCCTTTACCGGAAAAAAGGAAACCAATGTCGTATACGGTTTAAGAAGCCATGTCAAAAAAGACTATCACCAATCTGTTGATGTTGTTTTGATCTCTAATCCTCCATCTACTCAAAGATAACCATAACAAGCCAACCATTAATGACCTGAAGTTCCTAGAAGACAATTCACGAGGATTAAAATGTCACTGTCCCAAGCCTTGCAACACCTGTTGAAGGCCAACTTGGTAACATTGCATGATCCGCCATCAAATCCAAATATTACATCACTGAAGTATAATCCAAATGCCAAGTGCGCGTATCATTCCAACAGCCCTAGGCATGAAACTGATCAATGTTGGGCTCTGAAGAATAAGATTCAAGACCTGATAGACAACAAAAATATTGAGTTCGATCCACCTACAACTCCAAATGTGATAACCGCACCAATGTTGAACCATGGAAAACGTGTCAATATGATTGATGACATTTCTTTTGTTTCCACCGTTGAGGATTTGACTACTCCATTGACTACTGTGAAGGGAAATTTGCTGAGAGATGGGGTGTTCCCTGGCTGTTTAAAAGATTGTGATTGTTGTACTGAACAAATAAATGGATGCAAGTGGCTGAAAAAGGGTGTTTAACGCCTGATAGATAGTCACGAGATCCTGTTTGAAAAAGTTCCTACCATCAAGAGTTTGACCAACAAAGCTGAAGACCTTGCCATAATAACAATATCTAACAAGCCTCTTAAAATCTCCTCAAAGGATCCTATTAGGATTTCAAATGAATCAACAATTGCTCCTTTAATAATCACTGTCCCTGAGCCGATTCCTTGCTCCTCCGACAAAGCAGTTCCATGAAACTATGGTGCCGAAGTTTACTATCATGGAATAAAGCAAGATTCGTGGATCAATGAAGACAAGACCAATGGTGTTACAAATATTGCTAGTTCTAGAAGGGTAACAAGAACGGGGAGGATTTTATCTCCTAACATCTCACCCCCAACTACTACAACGACACTTGTCTGTATTACCATTGATAAGCCTAGTACTGACACTAGGGGTAAAGAGAAAGTAGTTGAGACTTCAAGAATGGAGGCGGCAACCAAGGACGTTACTAATGAGGAAACTTCCACCCATGAGATGGAATAAATCTTGAAGATCATAAAAAAGAGTGATTTCAAGATAGTAGAGCAATTGGGGCAAACCCCCTCCAAAATCTCTATGCTGTCTTTGCTGCTTTATTCCGATGATCATGCCCAAGCTTTAATCAAATTTTTGAAGAAAGAACACGTCCCTCATGAGACCACAACTGATCAATTTGAAAACTCTATGGCGAATCTGACTGCCGGAAATGGAACTACCCTGGCCCATGTCTTGATTGATACCGGTTCCTCTCTAAATGTCTTACCCAAAGGTGCCTTAGACCGGTTAGATTGCAAATGCCTAGTGTTAAAGCCAAGTGACATAATCGTGAGGGCTCTTGATGGGTCCAAAAGGATGGTGCATGGAGAGGTGGATCTCCCCATTAAAGTTGGTTCATAAGTTTTCAATTCTACCTTCTATTTGATGGATATACATCCCGCCTACTCTTGTTTACTTGGGCGCCCTTGGATACATGGGGCAGGGGCAGTGACATCCAACCTTCAGCAAAAGTTGAAGTTCCCAGTCAAGGGGAAGATCGTCACAGTCTGGGGTGAAGAGGAATTTATGGTAAGCCACCTCAATTCCTTCAGATATCTGGAGATGGATGGTGAATTTATAGAGACTCCGTGCCAAAATTTTGAAGTGGTTCCTTCTATGGTTGCTGCCACCAAAATCTCTTTTGATATTCTAAAAACTGATGAAGTTGTACCAAGAATGGTGTCATTCAAAGATGCTCGCTCTGTGGTTGAAGACAAAAATAGTACAATTTGGGTACAACTCCCTGACATTCCATTCAAAGCAGACAAGTTTGGGCTGGGTTTCACTACCAAAACTCAAAAAGATGTTAGACATGCTCACATGAGAAGACCGCCTCTTCGCATTGGTAATCATAAGGTGAATGCTATTGAAGACTCTGAGGATGACTGTGACTTGGATGAATGGATTTACCCAACTTTTGTACCCCAATTTTTGCCTCTAAGATCCCTTCATCATACCATGTTGATTCCATCACAACAAGATCACATTAGGATTCTTGGTTCCCCTCCCTATATTTAGCTTTGCTATTTGAGGAATCACCAAGCACCTTGACTTGTGTCCTTTTGTGATCATGAATATTTTTTGTCTTGATTTCTTATTTTAATTAATAAAATGCAATGTTGGTTTGTCTTGCTTGTTATCCATGTAGGTAAAGGAAATAAGATTCAGCAAATTGCTCCATGGGTTCATGAGTTTATTTCCATGCCCTAGTCAATAAATCTTGAGAAGTTAAAGCCTCACCATTGAATTTGTTTTGGAAGGAATGACATGGGAAGGTTATTTTGGTTCACCACATTTCAAGGTTATAAAATTTGGTTCAAAAGCACAAGGGATTGATTGGAGAAGTTGGCTTGCTTGGACAAGGCTTTGTTCCCATTGGTCACAAATACATATTTATCTAAATTCTCAAGATATGGAAGTGGTTGTGGTTGCTATGAGTTCTCATTATCATCCTCAACAAATTATATTTACAAAACATTTGTGTTGGTACAAGAAGTTTGTTCAAAATTGTCAAAGTTCCTTAAGGCAAGTTTCTTGATCTAGGAGCTAGGGTTTTGAACTTCAAAGGAGTATATCTTGCTCATCTTTTGGTATTTTTGAGTGATTACAAAGAAATCCTTCTCTTAAAAGGGTTATCAACAAATCACTTCAAAAGTTCTAAGGATTTTTCATGTGGAAGAAACTTGATGAAGAAGAAAGATTACAAGTCCTCTAGATGCACCCCCAATTTTCCATGTGTGACTTCAAATGATCATAACTTGGTCAATTTTTATCACCTTAAGCCCATTTTTTTCCAAAATTATCTTGAGCATGTGAACTTTATGCCTTCTTTTATGTGCAAAGTGAGAAAATTGATGGAAGTTTCCTTAAGGATACAAAATATTATAGGTCATTTAATGATTTTTTGCCAACTTCAACAATTTATAACTCTCTCAATTTTTGGATATTTTGAATGGTTAAAGTTTCAAAATGTCATTCAAGAGGTCTATTTCATGCCATCTTTTTTGGTCAAGAGAAAATTCCAAGAGTAAGGCCTTTTTCTCCAACTTTAAATCAATGCAATTTTTATCTCAAGCATCCATTTGATCTCATTATTTTTCCATTGCAAAGCTTGTAACCTCATCTTTCTAAAGCATAAAGAATCATACCCTAAGACCCCTTGAGTTGAGAATGCCACTGGTCAGAAGTTGGCAATTTGAAACTGGATTTTTCACCAAGTCAGAAGTTTGAAATCCTTGATTTGGCTTTTAAACACTTTGTTTATGCGTGTTTATGTCTCTAAACATGTTTAATGAAGTTCCAGAAGTGATTAGAATAGAAAAACGTGCATTTTGGATGAGTTTTGATCAAATTGGAAGTCACACTTTTCTTGTTTGCAACTTCACACGATTTCTCTCGAAACTTCATCATTTCACAAGCTTGGACATTCCATTTGATTCCCTATAAATAGAGGGTCATTCCCCATTCATTTCCTCAAGCTTGGATAGCCAGAATCACCCTGCCAAACTTGTTCCATAACGCAAAATTCAACAACTTCGAAATCCATTCTCAAACCTTTTTCAATCCAATTTTTCTATCAATTCACATTCCTTGATCTTCCCTGAAGCTAACCATATAATTACATTCAAGAATCATGCCCTATATTGCTCCATAAAAGTCCAGTTTCAGAGCTCTACAACTCAACTTCAATAGGTGGATTCCTTCATCAATTCTTCAAAACTTTGATATCATTGTGATGCTCTCATTGCCCTGGTTCTAGTTGAAACACTTGCTTTTTAATGGAAACACATTTTGACCATGAAATTTCAAATCCCTTTTCAAAACTTTCCTTCCAAATTACTTGAGCTACAGTTTATATAAATTTGACGCAAGGGTGTGGTTGTGTTCGTCTCGAAGAGACGAAGAGAGTGGCATAGGTATGAGCTTCTGATTTTACAGTTTGAGAGACTTGCAATTCATCTTCCAACCAATGATGGCGTGCCGCTTGTTTTTTTGGAAATCTAATTTTACTTTTTGATTCTATGCTTTATTCACTAATTACCATGATATGCACAGTGCGGCAGATCCATTGGATTTGATTACTAACGCGTTTTGACTCACATCCAATGGTCCATATATTTTTGACTTTTATTCTCTTTTCTGATTTTTATATTTAATTGTTTTAAACTTCAAAAAATCACAGAAAAATCATTTTTAGTCTAAAAATTCGGAAAAAATTCTAAAAAATATTTTTGATTATTCTCTTTCTGATTTTTACTTTTTCATAATTTAATTTTGTGTTTTGGTATTTTTTTAAATAAATTTTCACTTTATTTGAATTGTTTTAAATGTTTAAAAATACTTTCATGCATTTTTAAATTCTGAAAAAATTATGGAATGATCCTATGACATTATGACAAATATTGGTGACCTCACTTATTTTTTATTTCCGAATTTGGTATTTTTTTATCATTTTAAGTTTATTTTACTCATTTATTTTAATTTTAAAAATAGTTTCTGACTTTAAAAAATTACCAAAAAATTTATGAGATCATTTGAGTCCTTTTCTGATTTTTATATGGTCTTACTTTTTATTTGTTGATCAATTTGAATATAGTTGATATTTTTATTTTTTATTTTTCTTTTAAAACATTTTTTAAACCTATTTTTGTATATATTAAATGTAATATTATTTTGTGACTATTTTCTGGTTGATCTTGGGTTAAATTTTTTATCATGAATTTTATTAACATCATTGGATCCATGGTGTTGAATCTAACTCCACAAAAAATGGATGAATGATTTTAATAATAGTTTGATTAAATTTAATTCAAAAGTGGTTTGTATATTCTCTCCCACCCCTCTTCATCTCATCCCTTTTCTTATTGCACTAAGTGTTATTGGAGCATGATCTCTATATCATGTCTCAAAACAAATGGTGCATAGATTTCTATTGACCGACCTCAAAATAGGTGCGAGTTCTATACAAGTCCACTTATGATTGCTTAACATAGCGCTAAATTTTGTCTCGATTCGAATAAATGATCATTCGTGGCCCAAACTTATGCTTGCAAGCCCAAGTATGTTAATTTGATCTCTTTGATCCAATAACCTTGAGATTCATTATGTGGAGGCTTTGGTTCTACCAATCCTCTAATGGATCTACAACACCTTTGGTCAATGCGGATCACTTAAACATCGCTGATCATTAAATGGTACTCACGAGGATTCCAAATGGATGATATACTTGACAAAAAGCAAACGCAACTTGTTGTGTGGAGGCTTTGGTTCTACCAATCTTCTAATGAGTTCCAAATGCAAGTTTCAAGATGATTATCCAACTAACCACTAATCACTAATAATTGACTTTATCCTTTATTTTTATTATATGCCCCTTTATTTTTATGCTATTTACCTTTAGCATTTACATTTCATGCCATTTCCATCTTTGCTCATTTGAGTATTTACTTTCTTGTCATTTTTATCTTTGCTCACTTGAGCTTTACTTTTCTTCTTCAAAACACCTAATAATCAACATAAACCTTAAAAATCTTTAATGATACTTGGACTATTTGGTTACTATCCTTGGAATTATGTAGCATTGGACTTTTTGGACTTATGATTAGAAACCTTGGCCTATGATTGGAGACCTTGTGACCTTATCTGATTATTTTGTCCGGAGCTCTTGAGGTTTACCTCAAGACATTGGGTTGTTTGTTTGTTTTGTGTGCAGGTTATTGTGATTACACTTTTTTTTGTAATCTAGAATTCACCCGTATACATCCGTTACTCTGCCCAATTTTTGTGAAGACTTAATACATTTAAAGTTTGGTTCTTTCAAGAGGTCCAGTATCATTACTTGTTTGGTTTCAATACAAAGAATGAGAATTCTATCTTGGCTCATAGTGTCAAGTATTGGCTTCTTGTTGGTTATATGGTTCCTATCCCTAGATTTTACCTTATGCTTTAATATAGTCCATTCTTCTCCTCACATCTTCTTTAACTTCAAAAATCTTCTCCCTCCTTTTGAAAACTCTTATTGTTTTTAAACTTGAACCATTTTCATAATAAAATTGGACTTAGGTCCATGCATTTTCAAACATTTTCATAAATAAACTTCAATAAACTTAATAATACTTTGACATTTTTTTGTGAGAAGACTAAAAGTCAATAAATCTCATTTCAAACTATTTTGCCACTTTGGCTTTTACCTTTAAACTTTTCTCAAAAAGATTGGACTCTTGTCAATCATTGTAGTGATGCAAATAACTATACTTCTACAATATGTAGTGAAGAGAGACATTTTCCACTTGGGTGTTGAGTGAGGCATTGTTGATTTTTAAATCCAAGCCATATCCTCCACTTTGAGATGATGCAAAATCTCCTTTCTCATAATTGTGTGTAGTAAGTATGTTTTCCACACTGACAATGACGATGATGTCTTATCTCTTAAAATCAATCAACACACTTGTGTTTTAAAATCTTTAAAAAGAGGAACTACGTGTACCCTGATCCCCTATTGCATGAAAGGTGGTATGTAGGCACTAAAGTTTCATAACCGTGGCGGGTGCAAAAATTATAAATATATTTCTTTTCCCACCTTCACCATCCATTTTCTATACAACATTTTTATAGCCAAAATATATACATTTTTACAAAGAGGTTCCTGCGGAGTAATGTAGATGTTTAGGGTGCTAATACCTTCCCTTTGCATAACCAACCCACTTACCTTAAATCTTTCCTCCCTCTTTTGGGTTATTTGCTCTTTTCCCGTTCCTTTGGAAACAATAAAGCACGGTGACGATTATTTATTTTGATCTGTATAAGTCTAGTCAATCCAATGGCTTAGTCTTAAACATTTCTACCACTACAGAAAAATGGCGACTTCACTGGGGAAAGATTGACCTCTTGCTGGTCCATCCCTAAGTGGGTTAAGCCTATCTTTGTCTATATCTGAATATGTGCTATTGTTGTTTACGTGTTGTGATACGGTGGGAGAACTGACTTGAGGTTTTGCGTTTGTTTTCGCAAATGTTTCGGTTGTGCAAGAGTCGCCACCGACTTTTTATTTTATCCTAAGGAAAGGTTAAAAAGCACAGCAAAAACCTTTGAGATGTTTTCTTGGGTTCGGGGAGTAGATTATAGAAAGGGAAGGTATTAGCACCCTTTCTATCCATGGTTATCCATGGGCTCTTAGTTACTTTCTTAGATCAACTTGCCTTGATTTTCAATTGTTTGAAATGGTGCTTTGTGTGTGGGTTTGAAAAATGTTTTTGAAAAGAGGCCAATGTGGTGGCAACCTTTGTAATGATCCATGTTGGGATGTATACAAAGGTGTATGTCTTTTGAAAGGTTTTCAATGTTTTTGAAAGTTGTTTTGAAAAGTGTTGTGAGGTGTGGTTTTGAAAAATAGGCAAGTGTTTTTGTTTTGCAAATAGGCAAGTAACCAAGAGTTTGTCTACTCCTAAATTTACTCAAAGATATTTGCTATGTTTTAACCCTTTTAACAATTTTGTTCCACCATTGTATTTGGTGGACAATCTTGTGTTAGGATGTTAACGGGACAGGCGCGGGTCATCGTTTGGACCATGATTGCAATGGTGCCAAGTATCTTTGGGTAATTTTTCCTTTAAGGGACTTGATCATTTTTAGGCAACTTTTGAAAGCGCCATCGATGGACTATGATCATTTGATTGTTTTGTTTTTGCCAAAGATACCTAACATGCAATATGGCCCATTATTGAAGGCAACAAGTGGAATACCCTAGGGGTGCAAGTGTGATTAGTGTTGTCCATTTTCATGCTTGTTTATCTTGAAATTAGGTCAAACTATTTGGTTGATTTTTGCATACAAAATCCTAAGTCTATCATGGTATAATTAGAAAGCTTAAAAATGCAAAATTAAAAGTCCTAAGTTATTACACAATGATCATGGGAATGGGGGTACAAATGTTCAAATGGGGATGAGTCTTCATAGGAGGATAGTGTCAAATATTTACAACCAAATCGAATTGCGCAAATGTAAATATAAAGATGCATAAGAATAAAGCAATATGTATGTGAAGGTATTTTTGTGTAAGTGTATATTTTATTCACAAATAAAATAAAAATAATTAAAAGAAAGTTCATTTTTGAATATTTTCAATGTTTAGGGCAAAAAACCCTAATTTTGCTAAATAAAAGGTATTAATTATTTATTATGTATTATATACCATATTTACTAATTATATACAAAAAATAAATAAAAGAGAAGTATATTTGTCAAAAAGGTAATTTTAATGTTAAATATTAATAAAAAAATAAAAATGTATATTTTTGGTATTTTTATCCTAAATATCCTAATAAATATGTAAATATTTATATTATATGATAAATATATTAAATATGTACAAAAATAAAATATTTAATATTTGCAAAAAAAGCATATTTTCATAAAATATTTTCAAAGGATAAAATAAAATGAAAATTAGAAAATAAAATGTATTGGTATTAATTTTAGTATTTTTAAATAAAAGATGTTATGTATTTATTTACATATAAAGCTAAATGAAACAAAATAAATATCAAAAAATGTGAGAAAAATATTTTTTAATATTTTTTATGCTTTGGAAAAAATAAATAAGTTAGAAACAAAAATCAAAAGTCAAAAATAATGAAAATAAAATGCAATGGGCCAAGGGGGTGCAAATGTAAAAACATGGTGCAAAAAGGAAAAAAGAGCCAGGCCCAGCCCAAGAAGACTTTGCCTTCAACCTCTGAACAAAAAAACAGAGCAACACGTGCTTCCTGCTATCTCATGATTCCTGGACTTTTAGCACAAACTTATAACATGAAAAGTGTCAAGCATCAAGCCACGATTCCATACATACCAAAAACTTGATCTAACTCTCAGAAATGAGAGAGAATTTCTCCATCCCTAATTCTTAACCTAAGTTTTTGTCAATGTTCAGGTCTTAAATTCTCCCAGCATATGCAATATAAATGGAAAGTGAGGATATGTATAGCTTCAGGGCCATGAGTAATGCAGTTTCCATTCATAAACTTAAAGCCAACTCTTCCTAGATTGAGAGATAGAAGTCCATGAACTTACCTGTTCAGCTTGGATCGTATCTGGCAATGGAGGCACTTTCAAGGCAAGGTGAGGATTGGTACAACTTGCTTGAAGTCCAGGGATGCTATTCCAACCTTTAGCTTGCTTTGAAACCAAGTGAATCAAGCTATAGCAATCAACCTGCAAAACAAAAAAAGTGAAAATGGTGAAGTTGGTTAGAGGTGTTACAGGTCGTGTCCAATGCTTGGGATAGCTTGTATATGTGGTATGGAGTGTGTATGAACTGGTTTTAGCAACAATGCACGAGCGGATTGAGTTATGGAAGTCCAACTGCAGAGGTGACTCTGTTTTCTGTAGTAGGATGGTGTTTTGATGAATGATGAGGTTTGGAAGGTGTTTTGGTCGTGCCTTAGCTCAGTTATTTTGTTTGGGATGTGTCTAACAAGTTTGTCTAAGCTAGTTCTTGCAGCAATGAGAGTTGGATATCAATATGCCAAGTTTCTTCTAATGTAAGTTAAAAAATGCCAAGTGCTGTTACAGGCTCCTCTAGGCCCCTCAAATGTGCTGCAAAGCTTTGTCTTGATCAGTGGGATATGTCCAATAGCTTGTGTCTAGAAGATATGCATTGTACCTCTTGATTTGCAAACTTGACATAAAGCCATACTTTTCAAAAATGGATAAAGTGCTTTTTCCATTTATGGCTCAATCTTGTATGCAATGGTTAAACACACAAGATAAAGCATAAACACAAAGGATTGGCATTAAATTTATGAGTGTAAATGAGATTAGAGGCCTGTAATGTAGCTTGCATATGCTGAGTTTGAAAATGCACAAGTTATGAACATGCCTTTGGCCATGAATCAAAGTGACTTTTGCTCATATTGCCAAATTCGATTCCCCCTAACCACAAGGTTGTTTGATGAGTTCTTGGACATTTTGGAAAGCTTGGAATGTGTACTACAATCCATCTTTGTAATACAAATTGAAATTCTAAGTGGAAGCATGTGAAAAGTGGCCATGAAGTTAGGCAAAAATCCTGCCTAGAATAGGTCAAAATTTTTCTAAGTTAAGAATGTTTTGCACCCTTGTTCCAAAAATCATAACTTGAGCTACAAGCTTCTTTTGAGGAAACTTTGTGAATCAAAGTTGTATATTTTGCAATGTACTATAACTTTCATGTTTTGAGTTTTCCTTGAATCCAAATGTATCTTGGTGAAAAAATGGGACAAAGTTAGGAAAAAATTAGGGATTTTCATAACTTAGAAAATTTCTAAGTTATGAAAATTCTTCATTTTAAACCCTAATTTGCAATTTTTGATTTCTTGATGAACAAGTTTCATAATTTTGCATGTTTTGATGGAAAATGAATCTTGACACTTGATTTTGATCACAAAGTCAAAGTTTGACTTTTCAGTATACAGTCAAATTTGGCTCAGTTGACTGGAAAATTTATCTGTCAATCTTGTGCATTTGGGATCTTTTGAATTTGTTGAACATGTCAAGACAATGCCATTGAGTCCTTGAGTCCATATGTGATCTTGGTTTGCCATTGGCTGGGTCAAACAGTCAAAAATTGCCCTTGTGCAGTCAAAACCCTAAAAATGACCATTTTGCCCTTTTGGTGATCTGATCAAATTTCTTGTGGAATTGTGATCCAAACTTGATCAAATGGTCCATGTGAGTTCATAATGTTGATGTGGGTCAAATTTCATGAGGTTTGACTGTCAATTGACCACAATTGACTTTTTTTCCCAATTCAGCTGATTTCTAGGTCAACTGTCCAATTGACTGGGCAAAGATTGGAATCAAGGCTTGAAACTTGGTGTGGATAAACTTGGGAGTCCAACATGAAGCATGAAAGTCATCTTAAACATTTTAGGTCAAAACAACTTTGTGCAAACACAAACCCTAATTTGGGTCATCAGTGCAAGGAGGGGTCTTGAGCAGAGCAAACACTAACTTGTTCTTGAGCTCCAAGGGTCTTGTGGTGAGAAAATGTTAAGGAAATGGGAGGGCAAATTTTGGGGTACAACAGTTGCCCCTGTTCAATCTTCTTAGACCTGAAGAGTTAGATTGGCAAGTTTGCCTTTCGCGGCTCGAAGGTAAAAGGAGATTGGACACTAGAGTGCCCGGAAATTTGCACTCGCATGCTGGAGTGTCAGCAATGTGATGGAGGGAATGGGCTTATAGATGCCATTTGGAGAGATGGTGGATATGAGGATGGGCTTATAGATGCCATCTGGAGGTGTTGGTCGCGTAAGAGATTCCTTAGCGAGAACTTGCGTATTTTGAGAAAGGAAGATGTTTCCTGGCCTGTTACAGGTGTTGATCTTCGAATTTTTCATGCAGATATGCCCTGGCTAGATACAGGTATCGAATCTACAATTGGTTGCTCACAGATGTGCCATGGCTGGATACAGGTATTGAATCTGGAATTGTCGTCTACAGATATGCCCTGACTGGATACAGGTATCAAATCTGGAATTGTCGTCTACAGATATGCCCTGGCTGGATACAGGTATCGAATCTGGAATTTTCGTCTACAGATATGCCCTGGATGGATACAGGAATCGAATCCGGAATTAGTTGCTCACAGATGTGCCCTGGCTGGATACAGGTATCGAATCTGGAATTGCAAAAGGTTGGTAGAGATAACTTTCCTGGCTGGATACAGGTGTAGACCTCTAACCTGAGAATGAAAGATAATTTCCTGGCCTGTTACAGGGGTTGATCTTCAAACTCTTCATGCAGATATGCCCTGTCTAGATACAGGTATCGAATCTACAATCAATCACTCACAGATGTGCCCTGTCTAGATACAGGAATCGAATCTGGAATCGCGATAGTTGACAGTAATCATCTCGGGATTGACCTTTTCCTAAAAAGGAAAAACATCAGTTGTATGCAATGTCATGATGTATGAAATGCATGATGTTATGATGCTCAAAATGAGATAGTGTTGTATGCACTCTGTCATATATGTAAGCAGGATGTATGAAATGTGAAATGTCTATGAATGTATTTTTGTCTAGGAAAATAAATCCTTGACGACTGGCCGGGGAATAAAATCCTGGGCTGACGTTGAAGAGTAGAGTTCTTCGTTTCCGCTGGGGATGATGGTTGCAAGAATAAACCAGTAGGAGAAGATGACTCTGTTGGGGAATAAAATTTTTGGAGAGATTACTCTGAGGGGAATTACTCTGTGGGAAGAGATACTTCGCTGAGGTTTTGATGAGAGCTCCGCTGAGGATTTCAATGATGAACTCCGCTGGGGCTATCAATGATAGACTCCGCTGGGGATTCTACTGATAAGTTATGTTGGGTAATTTGATGAACTCCGCTGGGGATAGGAAGAACTTCGCCGAGGACGAACTTTCCGTGGTAATTAGCTGAGGATAACCCAGTTATAAGCTCTTGTGAGGAATAACTTTGAATAAAGTCCGGGATAGACGTCTGTACTTTGCAGGGGATAAGCTTCCAGAATCTACTGGGGATAAGCTTCAAGACCCGCTGGGGATATGGACTCCACTTTCCTGGGGAAACTTTTCAGACTGTACTGGGGTGTTGGTATTCCGCCGGGGAACAATCTTATATTAAGACTGTCGGGGATGCTTGCTGAGGAATGCCTATACTCTGTTGGGGAGTTGATATCTTCTGGGGATGCTCAACTTCCTTTAGGCTGGCCGTGGACTAACTCTGCTTGAGGAGAGTATTGCTGACTTGCTAGGGAAATATTATGCCTTTTCAAGGTTGATAGGAAACCAACTCTACTTGGGGAAAGTAATGCTGAATCTTGTCTTACTCTATGGGGAGTTGAGGTAACTTGGTTACGTTCTTCAGCCTACCTTGACACCTTGGTGGATAGAGCAACTAGACTGCCCGGACAATTCTACATTGCCCCTGTTTCTGATGTCACCTGTAATCAGTCCTTTGTTTCGTATGCAAGTATTTATGATCAGCAATTAATGTCAAATGCATATATCAAAATGAACATTGGACGTTCTTTGCAAAACAAAACAGATAAAGGAAAAACAATTGGCAATTTGTCTGAAAAAGTGAGCTTGTATTGATTTTGAATTTTGCCTGTAAATAGGCGTTTATGTACAGGAGGCTGACGTCCTAGTAAGAGAACGCCTCCGAACAACATAGAGTTCATACAATTTTGAAAAGGAAACAAAAACAGCTATGTGAAAAATAATCCCACTGGGTTCCAACTCCGCTATCGCCTTTATGTCTTCAAGCGTCTCATCATTTTGCTGTTTAGTTGAAGATGAAGCTGATTGATCGATGCCGAAGTCTGAGCCCGATAGTTGATGCCAGATTCTGGATGCAAGGTGATCCAATGAGACATAGTATTACGCTTATCCCTAACTTTTGCCTGGACCGCCCTTTCGGGTTTTCAGTCTACCGGGATACCCATTTTTTTCCCAAGCCGCCTTTTCAGGTTTTCGACTTGCCGGGTGTACAGATTTTTTTCATTTTCATCCCTTATTTTTGCCCGAACCCTTTTGGTTCGCCGGGAAGCCCTTATTTTTGCCTAGGTGTGTCAACCTAGCGGGTCTTTAATTCATGCGTAGTATCTTTTTACTATGTCTGCATTGGCGGGGTGAGGAAGGTCGTCACCATCCATGGTGGTTAGGATCATAGCTCCTCCTTAGAAGATATGCTTAACCACAAATGGCCCTTCGTACGTAGGGGTCCATTTGCCCCTGGGGTCACTTTGAGGAAGAATGATGCGCTTGATTACCAGGTCTCCGACTTGATATTCTTGTCGTCTGACTTTCTTATTGAATGCCCTGATCATCCGTTTTTGGTACGTCTGACCATGACAAATAGCAGTGAGTCTTTTTTCGTCAATTAGGTTTAATTGATCAAGCCGAGTCTGGATCCAGTCATCTTCGCTCAAACCTGCATCCTTCATTATCCGGAGAGAGGGTATCTGGACTTCGATAGGCAAGACTTCCTCCATGCCATAGACCAAGGAAAAGGGAGTTGCCCCTGTTGACGTCCGTGCTGAGGTAGGGTACCCATGAAGAGCAAACGGTAACATTTCGTGCCAATCTTTGTAGGTCATTGTCATCTTCTGCACAATCTTCTTGATATTCTTATTTGCTGCTTCTACAGCCCCATTCATCTTCGGCCGGTAAGGTGAAGAGTTATGGTGTTGTATCTTGAATTGCTCGCAGAGCTCAGTGATCATCTTGTTGTTAAGATTGGTACCATTATCCGTAATGATCCTCTCAGGTACACCGTATCGACAGATCAGGTTATGCCGAATGAACCGTGCCACGACGTTCTTGGTTACGGTAGCATAGGAAGCTGCTTCAACCCATTTCGTGAAATAGTCAATCGCTACCAAGATGAAGTGGTGCCCATTGGATGCCGTCGGTCTGATTTTGCCGATCATATCGATGCCCCACATTGCAAAAGGCCAAGGTGCTGTCAAGACATTCAGAGGAACCGGAGGGATGTGCACCTTATCAGCATAGATCTGGCATTTATGACAAGTTCGCGAGTGCTGATAACAGTCGGCTTCCATTGTGGACCAGAAATATCCTGCCCGAAGGATTTTCTTTGCCATGGTATGTCTACTGGAATGTGTTCCGAATGTACCTTCATGTAGTTCTGCCATGATCTTTTCTGCTTCAGTCTTATCCACACAACGCAGTAAGGTTGAATCATGGTTTCGCTTGTAGAGAATGCCATTGCTGAGGAAGAACTTTACTGCAAACCTTCTCAGGAACTTCTTGTCATTGACCGATGCGCCTTCGGGGTATTCTTGAGCTTCAAGGTACCTCTTCACTTCATGATACCAGGGTTTTTCAGTTACCTCCTCGGTCTCGAGATCGCAACAATATGCAGGTTCATCCAACTTCCAAATGATGATCCGGGGAGCCTCGTTATCCCATTTGACTTTGAATATAGAAGACATCGTAGCCAACGCGTCCGCTAATTGATTCTCCTCTCTTGGGAAGTGTTCAAAACTTATCTCTTCAAAGTGGGGAAGCAATGTCAGCACATACTCCTTATAAGGAATAAGATTTGGGTGTTTCGTATCCCACTAACCTTTGATCTGATTGATCACGAGAGCGGAATCTCCGAAGACACTCAGGAACTTGATCCTTAAATTGATTGCAGCTTGAAGACCCATGATACATGCCTCATACTCCGCCATGTTGTTGGTGCAGTTGAAACATAACCGAGCAGTGAGTGGAGTATGAGTGCCTTTAGGGGATATGATCACAGTGCCGATACCATTACCCAAAGCGTTCGAGGCTCCGTCAAAATGCATAGACCATCAGGATCCTTCCTCAGGTCCTTCATCCGGTCTAGGTACTTCACAATCAGTCACTACCATGATGTCCTCGTCTGGAAATTCAAAGTTCAACGACTGGTAATCATCCACTGGTTGATGTGCCAAATGGTCTGCCAATACACTTCCCTTGATTGCTTTTTGAGTCGTGTACTGGATGTCGTATTCTGTCAAGATCATTTGCCATCTTGCTATTCTTCCGGACAGAGCAGGCTTTTCGAATATGTACTTGATTGGATCCATTTTTGAAATCAACAGAGTAGTGTGAGTCAACATATACTGTCTCAACCGGCGAGCAGCCCATACTAGAGCGCAGCAAGTTTTCTCGAGCAGTGAGTACCGGGTCTCACAGTCGGTAAACTTTTTGCTCAGGTAATAAATAGCATGCTCTTTTCGGCCAGACTCGTCATGCTGCCCCAACACACACCCCATTGAGTTGTCAAGTACTGTCAAGTATAGGATTAGAGGTCTCCCTTCAACCGGTGGCATAAGAATGGGTGGTTCTTGAAGATACTCTTTGATCTTTTCGAAAGCGGCCTGGCATTCATCATTCCAACGTACTACTTGATCTTTCTTCAGCAGCTTGAAGATTGGCTCACAGGTAGCAGTTAGATGCGAGATGAATCGGGCAATGTAATTCAATCGTCCCAGAAAGCCTCTGACCTCTTTCTCTGTCTTGGGAGTTGGCATCTCTTGTATGGCTTTTACTTTGGCAGGGTCCACTTGGATACCTTTGTCGCTTACGATGAAGCCTAGCAATTTTCCAGATCTCACCCCAAAGGTGCATTTGTTTGGGTTCAACCTCAGCTTGTACAACTTCAGACGGTCAAACAGCTTCCGTAGATGGTCAAGGTGTTCCTCCTCAGTTTGGGACCTTGCAATCATATCATCGACATACACTTCTATCTCGTGGTGGATCATATCATGGAATAAAGCAACCATGGCACGTTGGTAAGTTGCCCCAGTGTTTTTCAACCCAAATGGCATGACCTTGTAGCAAAAAGTGCCCCACTGAGTAACAAAAGTGGTCTTCTCCATATCTTCAGGGGCCATCTTGATCTGATTATAACCGGAGAAGCCGTCCATGAAGGAGAAAACTTTATGCTGAGCAGTATTGTCAACCAGAACGTCGATATGAGGCAGAGGGAAATCATCCTTAGGGCTCGCCCTGTTCAAATCCCTGTAATCAACACACATTCGGACCTTACCATCCTTTTTCGGCACTGGAACCACGTTGGTAACCCACTGAGGGTAAGAAGTCACTGCTAGAAACCCGGCATCAAATTGTTTCATAACCTCAGCTTTGATTTTCTCAGACATTTCTGGACGCATACGGCGGACCTTCTGTTTTATCGGAGGGCAGTCTTCCTTGGTAGGCAGGTGATGAACCACAATATCGGTATCCAACCCAGGCATGTCTTCGTAAGACCAGGCAAAGATTTCCATATAGTCGTGCAGCATCTGAATCAACCGTTATTTCACACTGAGCTCTAGATTGGCACCAATCTTGACTTCCTTTCTGTCTGTCTCAGTACCCATATTTACCGTTTCCACTGGCTCTTCATGTGGCTGAATGGCCCTCTCTTCATGGAGTAGCAGTCTTGCAAGTTCACCAGGCACTTCGCAATCATCTTCACCTTCGTCTTCGGCTAAGCTGATCGGATTTTCGAAGTCATAACTGGCAGTAGCAGAGTCGTTACCAGTGAGATCCAGAGTGGATTGGAACCTGTATAAGTGAGTGTGTGTAAATATAGCTATTTTGCAATATATAATAAAGAAAGAAAAGGAGCACAAGATTTGAAATGCAACAAACGTCCAATGTTTTGATTAATGATATATGAAAATGTCATACAAAAGCCCTCACAAATGGAGCCACAGTGCCCCGGGTAGGACACCAAGCCATAAAAGTTTCAACATATTGTTTGTTACAAGTTGAAAACAAAAGAGTTCATTACTGAGTGACAAAAGTAATAGGTGTAAAATCTTTGGCAGTCCAGTTGCTTGGTCCATTGTCGGTTGTCGGGTAGATCCAGCTGTTGAATTCCAATTCCCCCATGTTGTCTTCAATAGCATTCACTTCCGGGTTGGTGATGAACACAGGAGGTCCTCTAATCCTCGCCTTACGAACAGCCTTCTGAGCTTCCGCAGTGAAGCCCAGCCCAAACTTGTCAGTCTTCGGAGTAAAGTCAGGAAGTCGGCCCCAGTTCGCACACTCGCCTTTCTCAATCACAGCCCGGGCATCCTTCAAGGAAGCCATCTTCAAAGGAGGGTCTTCAATCACAGTTTCAGCTGACGCCAACGTCTGAGGCACCTCTTCAAAGTGTTGAAAGGGGGTTTCAATGAATTCCCCATCCATCTCTATGTATAAGAACGAGTTTAAGTGGCTGACCATATACTCTTCTTCCCCTTGCACTGTCACAATCTTTCCTCTGACTGGGTACTTAAGCTTTTGATGTAGTGTGGAGGTCACAGCTCCAGCCTTGTGGATCCATGGACGACCCAGCAAACAAGAGTAGGATGGATGGATGTCCATCACATAGAAAGTAGAATCAAAAACTTGAGAGCCAACCCGGATCAGAATGTCAACTTCACCATGTACCATCCTTTTCGAACCATCAAAGGCTCGAACAACAATGTTACTAGGCTTGAGCTCCAGACCCTCACAATCCAATATGTCTAGGGCCTTCTTGGGCAATACATTTAATGAAGAACCTGTGTCTACCAACACATGGGCAAGAGTAGTGCCCCTGCATTCGATGGAGACATGCAGGGCTTCATTATGGTTTTTTCCTTTGGCGGTCAGATCGGCGTCAGAGAAGCCCAAACCATTATCGGCAGTCAAGTTGGCCACACAATCAGTAAATTGATCAGCAGATGTTTCTTGCGGCACATGGGCCGTCTTCAGGAAGGAGATCAGGGCCTTGGCATGGGCCTCTGAACACAATAACAATGATAGCATAGAAATTTTTGATGGGGTGTGCCCCAACTGCTCAACAACATTGAAATCACTTTTCTTGATAATCTTGAGGATCTCCTCCATCTCTTGCTGGGAGGCTTCAACAGTGGTTGTCTTCGGTGCCTCTGTCAGGGCAGGCAAATCAGTAGCAACCCCTTTTCCCCGAGCGTCAGATGACTCGGCAGCAGGGGTAGAAACAGGAACTTGATTAGGAAGTGGAACATGCACACTTGCAGGTGTGATGATAAGGGGTTTCTGAATAGCTGGCGGCGAAATATCTGGTGAAAACAACCTACCACTGCGAGTAATTTTGGCAGGCCTGGTGATGTTACTGACACCGGTACTTGTATCAAACTCTTGCTTCACTCCAAGCACATAAACATCTGCCCCATAGTGCCACGGGACAGCTTTGTCGGATGTATAAGGGAGAGGCCCTGGGACAGTGATGATGACAGGAGCAATCCTCTGAGTGGGCATGATTTTGACAGGCTTCTTTGAAGGAGCCTTGGGAGATTTGTTGAAAATAGTGACAATAGAAACTTCTTCGGAGGGGACAGCAGGAACAACAATCTTCTCGAACAAGATTTCTTTGCTATCCATCAGGCTTTGGATACCTGATTTCAGCAAAGGACAACCAAAAGGCGAAACAGCACATAGAAGGAAATCTTCACCACATCCCGGAAATAAACCAGCTAGCAACATATTCCTTTTAACAGTTGATAACGGAGTAACAGTCTCTTCCACGGAGGCTACATACCGGTCTTCTTCCACAACATTCACTCCATGCTGGGGCATGGGAGCAGTCACAACATTGGGCCTTTCGGGCGCCTCAAACTGTATTTCCTTAGCATCAATAAGGTCTTGAACCTTATTCCTCAAAGCCCAGCAATCGTCCATAGTATGCCCGGGGCTATCAAAGTGATAAGCGTAACGGGCGTTGGGGTTGTACTTTGGAGAAGCTGTGTTCACTACCTTCGGAGCTTCTTTGACAGTTACCAAATTGGTTGACAGTAGTTGCGGCAAAATCTGAGACAGGGTCATGCTAAGCCGAGTGTACTGCCTTTTGGGTCTCTCACCCCTTTGTTGGTTGTACTGCTGAGGAGCAGCAGCAGGCTTTGAAATTACCAATGCATTGACAGTTTGACGGCGTTCCGGCTTAACTTTTCTTCTAGGACCATAAACAACACTAGCTTCTTTCTTGAAAGGCTTCTTCTCAGTACTCGCGGAGGAACCTTTCTGTATCTTCCCTGACTTGATACCAGCTTCTATCCTCTCACCAGTCAAGATCAAATCTGTAAACCCAGCAGAAGAATTGCCAATCAGATGATTGAAGAATGGACCAGACAGGGTCCCTAGGAACATGTCAACAAGTTCACGGTCAGTCAGTGGCGGCTGCACCCGGCCATCCAGGTCTCTCCACTTTTGCGCATATTCCTTAAATCCTTCGCCCGTCCCAAGTGACATACCCTGGAGTTAGGTACGCGTAGGAGCAAGGTCAGAAATGTACTGATACTGTTTATAAAATGTTGTAGCCAAGTCCTCCCAGCTTCGGATACTGGCTCCATCTAGCTGATAGAACCATTCAAGTTGAGACCCCGAAAGGCTATCTTGGAAGAAATGGATCCAAAGGTTCTTATCTGCAGTGTAAGGTTGGATCTTCCTTACATATGATCTGAGATGCAGCTTAGGACAGGAAGCCCCGTCGTACTTCGCAAAGGCAGGCGCCTTGAACTTGTGTGGGATCACCACCCCAGAAGATAAACCTAGATCTCCGAAATCCAACCCCGACACATTTTGAATCTCCATGGCACTTAAACGGTCCTCTAGTTGCTTGTATCTGTCTACAACAGGAGGGTACTGTTCGTCATTGTAATCTGTCTCGTTGTCGGAGACTGCAGGACTAGGAGCCCTTCCCCCTTAGAGACTGTCTTTCTCAGCAGAGGAAGTAGCCTGATCAGCCTCATTATGTAGTGTATTCCCAAACCTCCATCCAGTGTTGAACAACACAGTCCTCCTCTTCTTCTTCTTCTTCAGGAGCAGAGTCTTCAACTCCTGTTGACCTTGGGCTAAGCTCATGACCAGCTCTTGAAACTGGGCGTTCTGGGCCTGGAGGGCCTTGATAGCTTGCTCATTGGATGATTCAGGATTCATGATGACTGTTCAAATAAACAACGAAGAAGATTAAGCAACCTGTGGGAAAAGGGTACCTGTTGTGCATATGATGCAATGAGATGCGTATGATTTATGTTTTCAAAGACAATCGGAATTCAACTTTGTAGACAAAAAGGAAACACACTTCATTAGATTCAAACTTTAAATTGTTCAACAACTTGCCCTTAGGCATTACAGGAATGAAAATACTGAAAAGGAAATAAAAGCTGTAAAAGGAAACATCCAAAGCTCATCAGTGCTTCCATGGCCTCCTCTTCTCAGTACGGATATAGTCGTTCAGGATCCGCTCTTCCTCCAATTGCTTAGTCAGCTTCTGGATCTTCCGTTCCTGTTCGTTGAACTTTTCCCGATAAAAATCCCGTTCTTCCTGTAGCTGCGCCCAAGATCTCTTTAGGGTATCAACATCAGTGGGTATCTGAGGAGGGAGGACAGTTGGAGGAACCCCGTCTTCATCAGGAGATTCAAGAATGATAGGCCTGACAGCTTCGTATGGCATACCTAAATTCTGAGCACGGAGGCGGACCCATCTGCAATAGGGTTCCAATGGTAGAGAAGTCTTCGGTCCCAACTCACGTGGGTCAGCTTTGTGAATTCTGTCCCAAGCCTTAATGAATCCATGGCGTAGTTTGTCACTGCCTACCTGAAATTCAAAATGGAAGTGAGGAACCAACATCTCATGAGGCCCTACTCTTCTGGCTCTTCCAAACTGAAGGAGAGCTAAACATGGATTATAAGAGATTCCTCCCTGGGTACCGATCAATGGAACATTAGGGTATTCTCCGCAACGATCAATAACAGCTACCTCATCCAAACCTCTGAGAGTCCAAGTGATGTCATTATCAGTGAGAGACATTAACCTATGAGCCCAACCCTTTCCTTCTTCATTCTTCAGCACGAACTTAGGAAGGTGCGAAATAAACCACCTCACTAGCAAAGGAGCACAACACCATGGAGTTCCCCGTCTTCGGGCAGTACGAGCATAGAGTTGTTGTAGGATATCACCCAAAAGAGTGGGTACAGGGTTCCGAGACATGAAGATCCTTATGGCATAGATATTAATAAAGGTATCAGGATTGGGAAACAATACCAGACCATAGATTAAAAGAGCCAGAATGTCTTCGTACGCCTTGAAGTCTAAGTCATTCCAGAAACCATTAGCTTTGCCAACCAGAAACTTAACCAAAAAGCCCTTAACTCCACTTCTAGTTTCCCAGTTAGCCACTACCTCTTCTTTGGTTAAGGGAAGAATTGCAGCAATCTCTTCAGGCCTAAGAGTCTTCTCCCAACCAGTGAATGGAGTCTGCTTCAAAACAGGGATACCAAGCAAATCAGAGAATTCTTCCAGGGTAGGGACCAGCTGGAAGTCTTGAAAGGTGAAGCAATGATACAGGGGATCAAAAAACTGGGTCAGGACACTTATCAGTTGTTGGTCCCACTTTGAAGTGATCAAGCCAAGGAGAGAACCATGCCTCTTGATGAAGGAAGTAGTGTTTGGGATCCTATCAACCAAATCCTTGAGCAAAGTAGGTGGTTGAACAAAGTTGAGCCGGATAGTATTCCTACGCACGGGCATCATGATGTCCTACAAAACAGAGCAAAGATGAAACCCTCTTGTCTTTGAAATGGGTCATTCCTTATGCAGGATACATGCAATGGTATGATGGTATGATGATATGATGAAGCACACCACAAGTATTCACAAAGGCAAGCATGATAAGGCACACAAGTCACACAAGACAACCCTTAGGGTTTAGGCCAGCATGAAGTTTAGGTGTTACCCTCTTTTAGTTTCGTTGGTTAAAACCTGTCATATCAAAAGTAACCGGGTTCTAGAGGATCTCAATATCATTGACTACCCTCAATCGGTCATAACTCCAGCATCGCAATCTTTTCTTGCGGCCAGAACCATCGCGAGAGTTTAGCCTCAATGAGTGTAGCATACTGCTACTGTTCTATGGCCAAGTTTGGTCAATTTAGGGTTCTAAGGTCGGTTGGTGTTTAATGACTCCTTAGAAGACCCATATTCTCCTCGTTGCAACACAAGGGATATCGGTACAGACCAAGGTGCCACACCAACGTAGCCATTGCTTCACCCATGTCGGTCTACGTCGGACAGGTCCCTCACAGATTATGCTACCTAAAAGGGTATTCCCCCAGATCCGGGTTAGGATCTATGAAACTCCGATGCAAAGCCCACAAATGTAAAAGCAAACAAAGCAAACAATTTAAAAACAAAAGTGATCTAAGCCCTAAGGTTACTCCACTTTTAAGTTGTCCCCAGCAGAGTCGCCAGTTCTGTGATACGGTGGGAGAACAGACTTGAGGTTTTGCGTTTGTTTTCGCAAATGTTTCGGTTGAGCAAGAGTCGCCACCGACTTTTTATTTTATCCTAAGGAAAGGTTAAAAAGCACAGCAAAAACCTTTGAGATGTTTTCTTGGGTTCAGGGAGTAGATTATAGAAAGGGAAGGTATTAGCACCCTTTCTATCCATGGTTATCCATGGGCTCTTAGTCACTTGCTTAGATCAACTTGCCTTGATTTTCAATTGTTTGAAATGGTGCTTTGTGTGTGGGTTTGAAAAATGTTTTTGAAAAGAGGACAATGTGGTGGCAACCTTTGTAATGATCCATGTTGGGATGTATACAAAGGTGTATGTCTTTTGAAAGGTTTTCAATGTTTTTGAAAGTTGTTTTGAAAAGTGTTGTGAGGTGTGGTTTTGAAAAATAGGCAAGTGTTTTTGTTTTGCAAATAGGCAAGTAACCAAGAGTTTGTCTACTCCTAAATTTACTCAAAGATCTTTGCTATGTTTTAACCCTTTTAACAATTTTGTTCCACCATTGTATTTGGTGGACAATCTTGTGTTAGGATGTTAACAGGACGGGCGCGGGTCATCGTTTAGACCATGATTGCAATGGTGCCAAGTATCTTTGGGCAATTTTTCCTTTAAGGGACTTGATCATTTTTAGGCAACTTTTGAAAGCGTCATCGAGAGACTATGATCATTTGATTGTTTTGTTTTTTCCAAAGATACCTAACATGCAATATGGCCCATTATTGAAGGCAACAAGTGGAATACCCTAGGGGTGCAAGTGTGATTAGTGTTGTCCATTTTCATGCTTGTTTATCTTGAAATTAGGTCAAACTATTTGGTTGATTTTTGCATACAAAACCCTAAGTCTATCATGGTATAATTAGAAAGCTTAAAAATGCGAAATTAAAAGTCCTAAGTTATTACACAATGATCATGGGAATGGGGGTACAAATGTTCAAATGGGGATGAGTCTTCATAGGAGGATAGTGTCCAATATTTACAACCAAATCGAATTGCGCAAATGTAAATATAAAGATGCATAAGAATAAAGCAATATGTATGTGAAGGTATTTTTGTGTAAGTGTATATTTTATTCACAAATAAAATAAAAATAATTAAAAGAAAGTTCATTTTTGAATATTTTCAATGTTTAGGGCAAAAAACCCTAATTTTGCTAAATAAAAGGTATTAATTATTTATTATGTATTATATACCATATTTACTAATTATATACAAAAAATAAATAAAAGAGAAGTATATTTGTCAAAAAGGTAATTTTAATGTTAAATATTAATAAAAAATTAAAAATGTATATTTTTGGTATTTTTATCCTAAATATCCTAATAAATATGTAAATATTTATATTATATGATAAATATATTAAATATGTACAAAAATAAAATATTTAATATTTGCAAAAAAAGTATATTTTCATAAAATATTTTCAAAAGATAAAATAAAATGAAAATTAGAAAATAAAATGTATTGGTATTAATTTTAGTATTTTTAAATAAAAGACGTTATGTATTTATTTACATATAAAGCTAAATGAAACAAAATAAATATCAAAAAATGCAAAAAATGTGAGAAAAATATTTTTTAATATTTTTTATGCTTTGGAAAAAATAAATAAGTTAGAAACAAAAATTAAAAGTCAAAAATAATGAAAATAAAATGCAATGGGCCAAGGGGGTGCAAATGTAAAAACATGGTGCAAAAAGGAAAAAAGAGCCAGGCCCAGCCCAAGAAGACTTTGTCTTCAACCTCTGAACAAAAAAACAGAGCAACGCGTGCTTCCTGCTATCTCATGATTCCTGGACTTTTAGCACAAACTTATAACATGAAAAGTGTCAAGCATCAAGCCACGATTCCATACATACCAAAAACTTGATCTAACTCAGAAATGAGAGAGAATTTCTCCATCCCTAATTCTTAACCTAAGTTTTTGTCAATGTTCAGGTCTTAAATTCTCCCAGCATATGCAATATAAATGGAAAGTGAGGATATGTATAGCTTCAGGGCCATGAGTAGTGCATTTTCCATTCATAAACTTAAAGCTAACTCTTCCTAGATTGAGAGATAGAAGTCCATGAACTTACCTGTTCAGCTTGGATCGTATCTGGCAATGGAGGCACTTTCAAGGCAAGGTGAGGATTGGTACAGCTTGCTTGAAGTCCAGGGATGCTATTCCAACCTTTAGCTTGCTTTGAAACCAAGTGAATCAAGCTATAGCAATCAACCTGCAAAACAGAAAAAGTGAAAATGGTGAAGTTGGTTAGAGGTGTTACAGGTCGTGTCCAATTCTTGGGATAGCTTGTATATGTGGTATGGAGTGTGTATGAACTGGTTTTAGCAACAATGCACGAGCGGATTGAGTTATGGAAGTCCAACTGCAGAGGTGACTCTGTTTTCTGCAGTAGGATGGTGTTTTGATGAATGATGAGGTTTGGAAGGTGTTTTGGTCGTGCCTTAGCTCAGTTATGTTGTTTGGGATGTGTCTAACAAGTTTGTCTAAGCTAGTTCTTGCAGCAATGAGAGTTGGATATCAATATGCCAAGTTTCTTCTAATGTAAGTCAAAAAATGCCAAGTGCTGTTACAGGCTCCTCCAGGCCCCTCAAATGTGCTGCAAAGCTTTGTCTTGATCAGTGGGATATGTCCAATAGCTTGTGTCTAGAAGATATGCATTGTACCTCTTGATTTGCAAACTTGACATAAATCCATACTTTTCAAAAATGGATAAAGTGCTTTTTCCATTTATGGCTCAATCTTGTATGCAATGGTTAAACACACAAGATAAGGCCTAAACACAAAGGATTGGCATTAAATTTATGAGTGTAAATGATATTAGAGGCCTGTAATGTAGCTTGCATATGCTGAGTTTGAAAATGCACAAGTTATGAACATGCCTTTGGCCATGAATCAAAGTGACTTTTGCTCATATTGCCAAATTCGATTCTCCCTAACCACAAGGTTGTTTGATGATTTCTTGGACATTTTGGAAAGCTTGGAATGTGTACTACAATCCATCTTTGTAATGCAAATTGAAATTCCAAGTGGAAGCATGTGAAAAGATGCCATGAAGTTAGGCAAAAATCCTGCCTAGAATAGGTCAAAATTTTTCTAAGTTAAGAATGTTTTGCACCCTTGTTCCAAATATCATAACTTGAGCTAAAAGCTTCTTTTGAGGAAACTTTGTGAATAAAAGTTGTAGATTTTGCAATGGACTATAACTTTCATGTTTTGAGTTTTCCTTGAATCCAAATGTATCTTGGTGAAAAAATGGGACACAGTTAGGAAAAAATTAGGGATTTTCATAACTTGGAAAATTTCTAAGTTATGAAAATTCTTCATTTTAAACCCTAATTTGCAATTTTTGATTTCTTGATGAACAAGTTTCATAATTTTGCATGTTTTGATGGAAAATGAATCTTGACACTTGATTTTGATCAAAAAGTCAAAGTTTGACTTTTCAGTATACAGTCAAATTTGGCTCAGTTGACTGGAAAATTCATCTGTCAATCTTGTGCATTTGGGATCTTTTGAATTTGTTGAACATGTAAAGACAATGCCATTGAGTCCTTGAGTCCATATGTGAGCTTGGTTTGCCATTGGCTGGGTCAAACAGTCAAAAATTGCCCTTGTGCAGTCAAAACCCTAAAATGACCATTTTGCCCTTTTGGTGATCTGATCAAATTTCTTGTGGAATTGTGATCCAAACTTAATCAAATGGTCCATGTGAGTTCATAATGTTGATGTGGGTCAAATTTCACGAGGTTTGACTGTCAATTGACCACAATTGACTTTTTTTCCCAATTCAGCTGATTTCTAGGTCAACTGTCCAATTGACTGGGCAAAGATTGGAATCAAGGCTTGAAACTTGGTGTGAATAAACTTGGGAGTCCAACATGAAGCATGAAAGTCATCTTAAACATTTTAGGTCAAAACATCTTTGTGCAAACACAAACCCTAATTTGGGTCATCAGTGCAAGGAGGGGTCTTGAGCAGAGCAAACCCTAACTTGTTCTTGAGCTCCAAGGGTCTTGTGGTGAGAAAATGTTAAGGAAATGGGAGGGAAAATTTTGGGGTACAACACGTGTTATATTATTTGTTGTATATATGTTTGCCTGGAATTTCCTGGTTTTTAGGGTGCTTGATGATTACTTATAAGTCCTATACCTGGACTTGGGCAAACTTTAAGATAGGATAGGCGGTATAGTCATGTTAACTTTGAGGGAGTAATATCAAAAAATGAGGCATTAGATCCCCCACTCAGTGGAGGCCCCTTTGAATGTAGTGTCGTTTACCGAGTAATCGAGAAGACGTACTGCTTTCGACCTGGGAGCCTGCTGAAATTGAGGACCGTAGAATACCAAACCCATCTCGGCCTTTTAGGTATAGTGAGGAAGCTATGACAGAGTAATCTAGAAATAGTTGTCACGCGATACTACGCTCAGACGAGTTTTTCTTGAGAATATTACTAATTACCGAGTTAATCGGCAAGTTGGTAATATTCGAAGGAAGGCTGTAGACTTTGGGAACCTTTAGAACCTCGTTCGGCAGATGATAAATTTTAGACCAATACCTTATTGGTAGTACCTTCGATCTCATGCTCGTGACGTTGAACCTATGAACCCTATATGTGTGATCTTATGTGTGATTACTGCATCATGCATCCATGCATCCATAAGCATCTTTTGAATAGATCTTATTTAAAGGGATTTAAAAATTGACCATTTATGAATATCTCAGGTACTTTTTAACCATGGATTCTATAAGGAGAAAGACCGGGAAATACAGTTTCAAGGATCCCAAGATAGATGAGTTGATCAGTCTAATTCCTGAGATCGAGTGTTCTGTAGACTTTCGGAAGAAGTATGGATACATCATTCCTCTCATGAATCTGAAGATGAAGGAGGGTATTCTCTCGACCTTGGTCCAGTTCTATGATATGATATATCATTGCTTTACTTTTCCTGACTATCAGTTGATGCCTACACTGGAGGAGTATTTTTATCTATTGGATTTACTTGTTACCGATCGTGTTCCTTTTACTGGTTTAGAGGGTGATCCAAAACCACATGAGATTGCTGCTTTGATTCATCTGGGGAAGTCTGAGGTGGAAGCCCATATGACTACTAAAGGAGGTATTAGAGGATTACCAGCTCAGTTCTTATTGGAGAAAGCTCTTTACTTTTCCAAGATGAAGAGTACAATCGCTTTTGAGGCTATCTTTGCTCTACTTGCTTACGAGTTGTTCTTATTTCTTAATGTGGACAAGTTTGTTGACGTTCATGCTATCAGTATCTTCATGATTGGAAACCCAGTTCCTACCTTGTTGGGTGATGCTTATTACTCTATTCATCTTCGGAATTCTTATCATGGGGGGATGATTATCTGTTGCACGCCCCTGTTGTACTCCTGGTTTATCTCTCATATGCTTCAGTCTGATGCTTTTTGGGATGTCAATAAGGAACCCCATTGGGATCCTAAGATCATGGCACTTACTCACTCTGATATTGATTGGTATCATCGAGCTTACCAGGATATAGAGATTATTGACAGTTGTGGTAGTTTCCCCAATGTACCTCTTCTTGGTACAAAGAGAGGAATTAACTATAACCCTGTTCTTGCACGACGGCAGCTTGGTTATCCGATGAGGGATAAACCAAATAGTATCCATTTGAGTAGTTTCTTACTAAAGGAAGGAGGAGACCATAGGGAAGCTAGGGAGCAGATTGCGAAGGCCTGGCGTCACATTCATAAGAAGAGTATGAAAGAGTTGGGACCTAGGGGTGCTGTTTCTTTGGAGCCATATCTTCAATGGATCCAAACGAGAGTTATTCAGTTGAAGATGTCGTATTCCCGGGAAACACCTATGAATGATCTATTTGTGAAGACCACTCCTCTATTATTAGATGATCTAGAAGAGCTGCAACTTGCTTTGGTCAGGATGCAACAAGAAAAGGATGCTTGGAAGAACAAGTGCCAAACTTTAGAGATTTCCTATAGAGCAGACTTGAAGAAGAAAGACAACTTGATTGAGATCCTTGAGAGTCGAGCAGTAGAGACTATGGAGAGGCAAGGGGATTTATTTTCTCCTAAGCCTCAATTAGATGCTGATTACTCACTTCTTGATTCAGGTAATTGGAAGGAGGTTGCCACCAGGTATACAGAAGAAAACCAGAGGTTGAAGGCTCAGATTTCCAGGCTCACAGGGAAGCACCAACGTATAGAGTGATCTCCATCAGTTTTACTTCTCAGGGTTTTAAATTTTATTTTCATCTTGTACTTGGGATCATTGAAACTTGTAATCCATTTTGGAGTTGTTATAATGAAATTTTTCAGTATTTCAAATGCGTTATTACTTTGAAATTCGCAATATGTCCATAAATTTTAAAATCCCTTGAAATATTAAATACAATAAAATCATGTGCACTACATATCATGCATCATATTGCACATATTTCTTGCATTTGTTATGCATATCCAAGTGTCTTACCAAGCTTCTTTACTTTGTTCAGTAAGCTGACTCACCACTACAACACTCGGGCTAATTTCAGAAAGAAGATGGACAACTTAGAACAAGAGAATCGCGAGCTACGCGAGGAGGTTTCTGCTTTGAAGACCGGAATGGCTAATCTAACTGCTCTGATGGAATCTCTGGTGGCTGCTCAGAATCAGCCACCGAGTGTCCAACCTCAACTAACAAGGGCAACTACTGAAGCTCCAATTGTTCCCGTATATGCTACTCCAGCTGTTGTTCAAAATCGCATGCCTCAAGGTTATCCTTGGGGAATGCCAGAGAATGTTGCACCTGAAAGTTTCAATCTTGGTCCTCAAGATACTCCGATTGTTTAGACTATTATCACTCTTGCACCTCCTGTGGTGCATGCTGCTCATGCTGCACCTACTTCGATAAATATGGTTCCGTTTATTAATGAAGATATGTGTCTTCCTTTACCTCCACCGAGTGAAGACTTGGTTCTTTATGACAGAATGGATAACTTTTAAGAGCAGTTTAACAAGATGCAAAGAGAGATGAAGGCCCTCAGGGGAAAAGAGCTATTTGGGAAGAATGTGAATGTGTTATGCTTGGTCCCGAATAATAAGATACCTGCTAAGTTTAAGGTCTCAGAGTTTGAGAAGTACAAGGGTAACACTTGCCCTCGTGCTCATCTGGTGATGTATGTAAGGAGAATGTCTACCCATACTGATGATCAGCGTCTGCTGATTCACTTTTTTCAGGATAGTTTGACCGGTGATGCGCTGAAGTGGTATATGAGTTTTGACAGTGTTACCATCCATACTTTCAATGATTTGGGAGAAGCGTTCATCAAAAAATATAAGTACAATATGGGCATGGGGCCTGGCCGTGATCAACTCAGGGCCATGGTTTAGAAAGACAAGGAATCATTCAAAGAATATGAACAGAGATGGCGTGAGGTAGCCGCCCAAGTGATTCCTCTCATGGAAGAGAAGGAGATGACTAAGATTTTCTTGAAAACGCTGGGTGATTTCTACTACGAGAGGATGGTAGTAAGTCCACCAAGTGACTTTACTGAAATGGTAGGAATGGGTATCCGCTTAGAAGAGGCTGTAAGAGAGGGCCGTTTAACGAGAAGTGAAAGCTCTAGAGGTGTGAATAAGCCATCTTACGGGTTTACCAGGAAGAAGGAAGGGGATGCAAATGCTGTTATACAAGAGAGGATGGTTAATACTCCAAGAAGGAATTATCAGCATCATCAGGAAGCCGCCTCAGTTACTCCAGTTGTGGGAGCAGCTCCAACTACCGTTGCTTATCAGAGACCATCCCAGCAGGGGAATCAAGGGTATAATCAGAGAAGGGAGAGTTATGACCCTATTCCTATGAGTTATACGGAGTTACTACTAGCATTGATTCATAAGAAGTTGGTTCAGACCCAACCACCTCCCGCTGTACCATCACCATTGCCTTGGTACTACAAAGCAGACCAAACATGTGCTTTTCATCAGGGAGCACCAGGGCATAATGTTGAGAATTGTTATCCTTTGAAGATTGAGGTGAAGAAATTGGCAAAGTCTGGTATTCTATCTTTCAAGGATGTGGGCCCTAATGTGAAAGACAATCCTCTACCCAAGCATGGAGGAGTAAATGCTATGAATATGATGGCCGGTTGTCCAGGCGACTTCCAGATTTTTAATATCAATCTGGTTAGAGGAGATTTGGTGAAAATGCATGCAGACCTTTGTGAATTTATCTACTATACGCATGGCCATTCCGGTTGTGCTATTTGCAGTACAATCATACAGGGTTGCGATAAGATAAAGGCTGATTTACAGGAGATGATGGATGAGGGCCTCATCCACATAATTAGGCCTATGGCAAAGTGTGAAGAGGAGGTGAATATGGTTTCTGGATGTCCTGGAGAATTAAGAATTTTTGATGTAGAGTATATGAATGAGGACCTTGTGCAATTGCATGCTACTTTCTGCCATATGGCTGGTCAGATAGAACACCAGCATGGGTCTTGCCAAATTTGCTGTCGAGACTCCCGAGGATGTTCAATCGTGAAGAAAGGTGTTCAACTGTTGTTAGATAATGGAACTATCAAGGTTACAGGTCAAAGGGATGATTACCATGAAGTTGATTTGGTTGAGGTTTGTTTGACTGAAGAAGAGTTGGATGGAGAGTATGCCTCTGCAAATGAGTATTTCTCCTTAGATGAGGATTTGTTTTCCAAAAATGACTCATTAATGACTGATTATGTTGAAGAAGGATTAAATGTTATTGTGCCTTGTTTTGGCGCACCTTCCCATTTTGAAGTTGAGTATTATAGCAAGCCAGCTGTTACCCCATTGGTGATTATCCCCTACAAATCAGATAAGGTTGTGCCCTATAAATACAACGCTAGGATATTATAGGATGGAGTGGAAGTTCCTATCCAACTAATGCTTGATGTTAGAAATATTGTTGAGAATAGCAGGGTGACCCGCAGCGGTCGTGTGTTTGCACCAGTTGTTCAAGGTGATATTAGTGCTAGAAAGAAAATTGTTGAGAATGTTGAACCCAAGAAGGCTACGGGTGAGACTAGTGGGGCTACGTTAGAGAAAGAAGTGGATGATATTTTGAAGATAATCAAGATGAGCGACTACAGAATCGTAGATCGGCTACTGCAGACTCCTTCAAAAATATCTATCTTGGCTTTATTGATGAACTCATCTGCTCACAGAGAATCCTTGATGAGTGTATTGGACCAAGCTTTTATGGAGAGTGATATGCCTATAGACCAATTTAGCAGCGTAATAGGGAACATTACATCATGTAATAATTTGAGTTTCTGCGATGATGAATTACCAGATGAAGGAAGGAATCACAACCCGGCCCTCCATATCTCTATGAATTGCAAGAATGATTCACTATCCAATGTGCTGATTGATAATGGATCTGCTTTGAATGTTATACCAAGAAACACTCTTATGAAGTTAAAATATAAAGGAACACCTATGCGCTTGAGTGGCATCATTGTGAAAGCATTTGATGGATCAAGGAAATTTGTTATTGGTGAAGTGGACTTGACTATTCATATAGGACCACATTTGTTTCAGATAACTTTCCAGGTCATGGATATTGTACCCGCTTATAGCTGTTTTCTAGGAAGGCCGTGGATACATGAGGCAGGGGTTGTCACTTCAACTTTACACCAGAAACTGAAGTTTGTACGTGAAGGGAAAGTGGTAATCATAAATGGGGAACATGCATTACTGATATCTCATTTGTCCTCCTTCTGCATTGTGGAGGCAGATGAAGCTGCTATTAGAACTCAGTTCCAAGCTTTATCTATTGACAACATAAGAGGAAATGAGAATTCCATGGTTTCGCTTAAGGATGGGCAGCAAGTTGTGCGAAAGGGTCATAATGAGGTATGGGGACATATTGTGGATCCACCTGTGAACAAGAACAGAGCCGGATTGGGATTCTCTTTGAAAAAATGAAAAAGGTAAGAGCATGAAGCCGAAGTCTGCTACGAGCAAGTATCAAGACATCTTTTGTAGCGGGGGTTATCTTTATCCAACTATTTTTGGGATTAATGCCATTGTGGAAGATGAAGCAGAATAGGAAGTGCCGAATTATGTGACGCACGGAGTTAGGGTTAAGAATTGGATCACCATTGATGTTCCCTCTTGCATACATGTTTCAAAGTAATTTTTTTTGTTAATATTTTTTTAAAAGCTTTCTCTCTGCCCAAGGTGGAAGTATTAATGTTGTAGGGCTTATCTGTTTGCTGTGACTTTTAAAATCAATAATAAAAGTTGTCTTCGTTTCCCAAATTGTGTCTTTATTTTATGCTTTTTCTTGGAAAATGGTAAGCAGAAAGAAAAAAAAACCTTCAAAATCAATAATAACTGAAATTCAATCTGCATGATCACTTGTTATATGTGTCAGTTTCTAAAATAAATCATAAATCATATGTGCAAATTAATTAAAAAACCCATTGAATACAATGACCCTGCACCATCTCCCAACTTTGAATGTCCTGTGTATCAGGCTGAAGAAGAAGATTATGATGAGATTCTAGAAGAGGTCTCACGGTTGCTTGAGCACGAGGAAAATACCATTCAGCCATATAAAGAGCCATTGGAAGTGATCAATTTGGGTTCAGAAGAAGATCCGAAGGAAGTCAAGATTGGAGCATTGCTGCATCCTGATGTGAAGAGCAGGTTGATTGAGGTGTTGAAAGAGTATGTGGATATTTTTGCTTGGTCTTATCAAGATATGTCTGGTCTAGATACAAATATTGTAGAGCACTGTTTACCATTAGAGCCAGAGTGTCCGCCAATTAAACAATAGTTGATAAGAACTCACCCAGGTATGGCAGTGAAGATCAAAGAGGAGGTTCTAAAGAAGATTAATGCTGGTTTTCTTGTGACGTCAGTGTATCCTCAATGGATTGTCAATATTGTCCCAGTACCAAAAAAAGATGGAAAAGTTCGCATGTGCGTAGATTACAGAGATCTAAATAAAGCTAGTCCAAAAGATGATTTTCCATTGCCACACATTGATATGTTAGTGGATAGCACAACAAAATTAAAAGTATTCTCGTTCATGGACGGATTTTCCGGGTATAATCAAATAAGAATGGCTCCGGAGGACATGGAAAAAACAACATTTATCACACCCCGGGGAACATTCTGTTACAGAGTGATGTCCTTCGGGTTGAAGAACGCTGGTGCAACGTACTAGAGTTCTATTACAACCCTATTCCATGATCTGATGCACAAGAAATAGAAGTATATGTTGATGATATGATTTCCAAATCCCAGACTGAAGAAGGGAATGTAGAAGATTTGTTGAAGTTGTTTCAGCGTTTGAGGAAGTACCGTCTCCGCTTGAATCTAAATAAATGCACCTTCGGTGTTTGATCATGGAAATTGTTGGGTTTCATTATTAGCCAGAAAGGAATTGAAGTTGACCCTGATAAAGTTAAAGCAATTCAAGAGATGCCAGCGCCAAGAACTGAAAAGCAAGTCAGAGGGTTCCTCGGGCGTTTGAATTATATTTCCAGATTCATCTCCCACATGACTGCAACATGTGAACTGATCTTTAAGTTGTTAAAGAAAGATCAAGGTTGTGTATGGACGGATGACTGCCAAAGGGAATTTGAAAGTATTAAAGAATATCTGCTTGAACCTCCTATCTTACTCCCTCCTGTCGAAGGAAGACCGTTGATTATGTATCTGACAGTGTTAGATAAATCCATGGGTTGTATTCTGGGACAACAGGATGAAACAGGGAAGAAAGAGTTCGCCATTAATTATCTCAGTAAAAAGTTCACTGATTGTGAGTCGCGGTATTCCATGCTGGAAAAGACATGCTGTGCTTTGGCCTGGGCGGCAAAGAATTTGCGACAGTATATGTTGAATCACACTACTTGGTTGATCTCTAAAATGGATCCAGTCAAGTACATTTTTGAATAGCCTGCTCTTACTGGGAGAATTGGCCACTGGCAGATGTTGTTATCTGAATATGATATCGAATACCACACTCAAAAAGCTATTAAAAGCAGTGTGTTGGCAGATAATCTTGCTCACCAACCAGTGGAGGATCATCAGTCTGTAGAATATGAATTCCCCGATGAGGATGTGATGTTCCTAAAAGTGAAAGATTGTGATGAACCATTTCCTGAGGAAGGTCCTGACCCTGAATCTCGTTGGAGTATTATATTTGATGGAGCTGTGAATGCTTCTGGTAAAGGAATTGGTGCCGTGATTGTCACTCCACATGGATCACACATTCCTTTTACCGCAAGGTTGACATTTGATTATACTAACAATATGACATAGTATGAGGCTTGCATCATGGGTCTCGAAGAAGCTATTGATCTTATAATTAATATTTTAAATGTGTATGGTGATTCAGCTTTGGTAATAAACCATATTAAAGGAGAATGGGATACTCGTCACCCCGACTTGATCCCTTACAAAGATTATTCTAGAAGATTGTTACCCTTCTTTAATAAGGTTGAAATCCATCATATTCCAAGAGATGAAAATCAGATGGCGGATGCTCTGGAAACTCTGGCTTCTATGTACCAAGTAAATACTTGGAATGATATACCTCGAATTATGGTTCAGCGACTGGATAGGCCCGCTCATGTGTTTACAACAGAAGAGGTAGCAAACGAAAAACTTTGGTATTATGACATCAAGCATTTTCTTCAGACTCAGGAATACCCGATTAGTGCATCGAATAAAGATAAAAAGACATTGAGAAGATTGGCTGGCAGTTTCTTCCTCAGTGAAAGTGTGTTGTATAAAATAAATTATGACATGGTCTTGCTCAGATGCGTGGATAGACACGAAGCAGGCATGTTGACGCATGAGGTTCATGAAGGTTCATTTGGAACTCATGCAAATGGATATTCGATGGCTAAAAAGATGCTAAGGGCAGATTATTATTGGCTGACAATGGAATCTGATTGTTATAAATTTGCAAAGAAGTGTCATAAGTGTCAGATTTATGCAGATAAGTTCCATGTGCCTCCGATACTTCTCAATGTGATCTCTTCCCCATGCCCTTTCTCTATGTGGGGTATTGACACCGACAATGGCTTGAATGGACACCGTGTCAGATTTATGCAGAATGGACACCGTTTATCTTGGTAGAAATTGATTACTTCACCAAGTGGGTGGAGGCTGCTTCATATACCAATGTTACTAAGCAGGTGGTTATGCGCTTCATCAAGAATAATCTAATATGTCGGTATGGTGTGCCGAGCAGAATTATCACCGACAATGGCTCGAATTTGAACAATAAAGTGATGACAGAACTGTGCGAAGAATTCAAGATTGTCCATCATAATTCCTCTCCGTATAGGCCAAAGATGAGTGGGGCTGTTGAAGCTGCTAATAAGAATATCAAGAAAATTATCCAGAAAATGGTCGTTACTTATAAGGATTGGCATGAAATTCTCCCTTTTGATTTGCATGGATATCGAATGTCTGTCCGCACTTCAACAGGAGCAACCCCATTCTCCCTGGTATATGGAATGGAAGCCGTACTCCCAGTCGAGGTTGAGATTCCCTCTTTCCATGTGATAATGAAAACCAAGTTGACAGAGGCTGCATGGGTCCAAAACTGGTTTGACCAATTGAATTTGATCGAAGAGAAGAGAATGACAACTTTGTGTCATGGACAATTATATCAGAAAAGAATGAAGAAAGCTTTTGATAAAAAGGTCAAACCTCGTGAATTCAGAGAAGGCGACCTCGTGCTCAGGAAGATCATGTCTTTCAACACTGATTCTAGGGGCAAGTGGACTCCAAATTTTGAAGGCCCAAATGTTGTCAAGAAAGCCTTCTCTGGCGGTGCATTAATTCTTGAAACTATGGATGGCGAGGAGTTCCCACGTCCCATGAATGCTGATGCAATCAAGAAATACTTCACCTAAAGAAGTAAAAGAACATCTCACTAAGTTGAAAACCCGAAAGGGCGGCTTAGGCAAAAAAGAGCGTCTCAGTAGGCCGAAAACCTCAAAGGGCGGTCTAGGCAAAAGTTAGAGACATAAACAGAATAAATTTCCCGCTAAGTTGAAAACTCGCAAGGGCAGCTTAGGCAAAAGTTAGGGACTTTCTTGGCAAGTAACTGCATCATGCAAGATCTGATCATTGAAGCAATGATCTTCTCGAATCCTCATCACACTTCAACGGAAGCTACTGCTCAGGATTTCAAAAATTGTTAGAGGGGATAGTGGTCATTGTATCTTAATGTATCTTTTCCATTATATATTACCATTTCCAAACTTTGTAATCATCTATGGAGTCTCGCCATTTGCAGACTACCATTCTATTAATAAAGTTTGAGCTGTTACCCAATTATTTGTGTTTCTTATTTTATTTAGCTTGCAAAGACTCCATTTATTATTGATGATAACTTTCAAAGCAAAAAGATTAAATAACAAAATCGACTTTTCAAAAAGAATTTATAATTTGCTTTTACTTTAGAATTTGTGATGTGAAAAAAAAATAACAACAAAAATGGTGATCCTAGGAATGGACAAACTCCAGTTGTTTTAAGAAGTTTTTTGTTCCCCTCGGGAAAGTTTACTCAGGATGATTCGCCGTATTTGGTTCGTGACTCCGATATCCTCGGTCAAGTTTGGATTCATTTCTCCTCCTTGTCCGAGTTTTCATGATGTAAGGTTTTAATCCGAGATTTCTCCAATGAAGTTTTCATTCGGTCTAATAGAAGTTATTTTTCCAGAAAAGTCGGTACCGTAATCACTCTTGAAGAACGCATGTCCCTGGTTTCTCTAGTGAAGAACGTATTGTGGTTTTCCCCTTGAGGATATGGTGTTAATCTCCCCATTGAAGTGGGCCTGAATTCCCCAATGAATTTTTTGATGATTTGGTGTCCATCTACTTTAATTGAGATTGGTTTTGCAATCCCCAGTAGAAGTGTTACTTTTGAAAACATCTGTTTCCTCGATGAAGCTTGGAAAAGGATGTCTTATCCCTGTATTTGTATTTTTCTGTCACTTTGATTTGTTTACCTACGGATTATGTTTCTCCTCAGTAAAGGTGAAGCAGGAAGTCAGTTATGTTTCCTCAGCTGGCGCTTACCTTTTTTTTGGAATGATCATCTTGGATGTGATTTAGCCGAGTGTTGTTGGTGTCCGGGGTGGTTTTGACTGATTACTCCCGGTGTTATATATCTGTTTTATCAGCATATGCACGATAACACTCATACATTCATACATACATTATGCATAGCTAAAATTGGCAAATCATTGCTCACTAACATTTGTTAATATTTTTGTTGACATATCACCCTGTTTTGCAGAGTTATATTGTCTGCTCTTCAATAGAGTGTTGGCCTTAACCAGAAAGCATATATTCTTTCAATTTCCCCACTGAGTTATCCCTCGTGGAAGATTTTTTCTTTAGCCTTCCTGTACAGCTCCTTATTTAGATCGATTTGGTTTTCCCTCTTGAGTTTATTTCTCAAAGGTTATATTTTGGTTGACTGTTTCATTCCAGTTTATTTTTGGTTTGAATCTTTGGGTTTCCCATCAATATTATTTACTCTGGATCTCTGAAAGCTTCGAGTTTTGGTTTGTGCATTTATTTTGCACAAGAAGACTTGATCTTCTCAGCAGGAATATCGTGGAATTTCTCCAGAAAGTCATATTTCATTCCCCAGGAAGCCATACTGTTCTCCCCATAAAGTCATTTATTTTTACAATCCTCCAGGACAACAAGTGACATATCTCTTTATTTGAGCAACTTGTGCGTCCCTGTAAAAGTCGACGTAAAATTTTTTTTGCTATCTCCTGTATGAGTGGATAGTTTGCAGTCCGTCATTGGTTTACACTAGCGGATGACAAGACTTTCAAAATTCCCGGAGACAATTCTTTGTGAAATCTTGGCAAGTGGAAGTCTCTTTATTTGAGATAGCTTACCCTTTCCAGGCAAAGTGCCTCGATTAAAGAAGAAATTGAGACCCATTTTAGGTGAAATACCAGAATTTTGGGGAAAACTTGTTATCTTTTTGCTACCTTTAGTGAACGTTGGTAGTTCATCGTCAGTGAATGGAGATGCTATGATATATTCTCTTCCTACCTTCAGTGAAAGTTGGTAGGTCATCGGAAGTGAACGTCGATGATTGTTATCTTTTTGCTACCTTCAGTGAACGTTGGTAGTTCATCGTCAGTGAACGATGATGCTATGATATATTTTTCTCTCTACCTTCAGTGAAAGTTGGTAGATCACCATAAGTGAAAGTTGGTGTTTGTTATATTTTTTCTACCTTCAATGAACGTTGGTAGTTTATCTTCAGTGAACGATGATGCTATGATATATTATTCTCTTCCTACCTTCAGTGAAAGTTGGTAGGTCATCGACAGTGAACATCGATGATTGTTATCTTTTTGCTACCTGCAGTGAATTTTGGTAGTTCATCGTCAGTGAACGATTGTGCTATGATATATTTTCTCTCTACCTTCAGTGAAAGTTGGTAGATCACCATCAGTGAAAGTTGGTGTTTGTTATCTTTTTGCTACCTTCAGTGAACGTTAGTAGTTCATCGTCAGTGAATGGCAATTCTATGATATATTATTCTCTTCCTACCTTTAGTGAAAGTTGGTAGGTCATAGACAGTAAACGTCGATGTTTGTTATCTTTTTTCTACCTTCAGTGAACGTTGGTAGTTCCACGTCAGTGAACGACAATGCAATGATATATTTTTCTCTCTACCTTCACTGAAAGATGGTAGGTCATCGGCAGTGAACGTCGATGGTTGTTATCTTTTTTCTACCCTCAGTGAATGTTGGTAGTTCATCGTCAGTGAACGGAAATGTTATGATATATTTTCTCTCAACCTTCAGTGAAAGTTGGTAGATCACCATCAGTGAAAGTTGGTGTTTGTCATCTTTTTGCTACCCTCAGTGAACGTTGGTAGTTCATCGTCAGTGAATGGTGATGCTATGATATTTTTTTTCCTTCTACCTTCAGTGAACATTGATAGCTCATCGTCAGTGAATGTCGATGTTGTTATTTATTTTCTCTCTACCTTCAATGAAAGTTGGTAGGTCATCGGCAGTGAACATCGACGATTATTTCTCTCAGCCTTCAATAAACATTGGTAGCTTCACCTTCAGTGGAAGTTGGTGTATCCTTTGACTATTTTACCATCCTCTCTGATTCAGGTCTTTTTGATCCACCAGTGATTTATTTTCCTGGTTGGGTTACTCGCTTGTTTCTTTATTTTTTTATTACATCCCCAGTGGCGTTATGTGTCTCTTTGGTCTTGTTCATATGCATTCATGCTCATAAGCATTGCATGAAATATTAGGGACAAAAATAGGGTTTGCTTTTATATTTAGGTATCTTCGATCGCGTCGACACGAAGATTTTTAACCTTCGTATCTTCGGATAGAAGAAACTTAAATAAGGGCAGCTGCTGTACCCCAATTTTCCCCCCTAAGATCCATTCATCATACCATGTTGATTCCATCACAACAAGATCACATTAGGATTCTTGGTTCCCCTTCATATATTTAGCTTTTCTCTTTGAGGAATCACCAAGAACCTTGACTTGTGTCCTTTTGTGATCATGAATATTTTTTGTCTTGATTTCTTCTTTTAATTAATAAAATGCAATGTTGGTTTGTCTTTCTTATTATCCATGTAGGTAAAGGAAATAAGATTCAGCAAATTGCTCCATGAGTTCATGAGTTTATTTCCATTCCCTAGTCAATAAAGCTTGAGAAGTTCAAGCCTCACCATTGAATTTGTTTTGGAAGGAATGGAATGGAAAGGTTATTTTTGTTCACCACATTTCACGGTTATAAAATTTGGTTCAAAAGCACAAGGGATTGATTTGAGAAGTTGGCTTGCTTGGACAAGGCTTTGTTCGCATTGGTCACAAATGCATATTTCTCTCAATTCTCAAGATATGGAAGTGGTTGTGGTTGCTATGAGTTCGCATTATCATCCTGAACAACTTATATTTACAAATAATTTGTGTTGGTACAAGAAGTTTGTTCAAAATTGTCAAAGTTCCTCAAGGCATGTTTCTTGATCTAGGAGCTAGGGTTTTGAACTTCAAAGGAGTATATCCTTCTCATCTTTTGGTATTTTTGAGTGATTCTAAATACATCCTTCTCTTAAAAGGGTTATCAACAAATCACTTCAAAAGTTCTAAGGAGTTTTCATGTGGAAGAAACTTGATGAAGAAGAAAGATTACAAGTCCTCCAGATGCACCCCCAATTTTCCATGTGTGACTTCAAATGATCATAACTTGGTCAATTTTTATCACCTTGAGCCCATTCTTTTTCCATAATGATCTTGAGGATGTGAAATTTATGCCTTCTTTTATGTGCAAAGTGAGAAAATAGATGGAAGTTTCCTTAAGGATACAAAATATTATAGGTCATTTAATGATTTTTTTCCAACTTCAACAATTCATAACTCTCTGAATTTTTTGAGATTTTGAATGGTTCAAGTTTCAAAATGTCATTCAAGATGTCTATTTCATTCCATCTTTTTTGGTCAAGAGCAAATTCTAAGAGGAAGGCCATGTTTGGATGCAAAACATTATAGGTCACTTTTGAAGAAAATTTTGAAATATTTCTAAGTATGGAAAGTCAACCCTTTTCTCCAACTTTGACTCAATGAAATTTTCAGCTCAAGCATCCATTTGATCCAATTATTTTTTCCATTTAAAATCTTGTAACCTCATCTTTCTAAAGCATCAATAATCATGCCCCAAGACCCTTTGATCTGAGAATGCCATTGGTCAAAAGTTGGCAATTTGAAACTGAATTTTTCACCAAGTCAGAAGTTTGAAATCCTTGATTTGGCTTTTAAACACTTTGTTTCTGCGCGTTTATGCCTCTAAACATGTTTAATGAAGTTCTAGAAGTGACTAGCATATCAAAACGCGCGTTTTGGATGAGTTTTGATCAAATTGGAAGTCACACTTTTCTTGTTTGCAACTTCACACGATTTCCTTCAAAACTTCATCATTTCACACGCTTGGACATTCCATTTGTTTCCCTATAAATAAAGTGTCATTCCCCATTCATTTCCTCAAGCTTGGATAGCCAGAATCACCCTGCCAAACTTGTTCCATAACTCAAAATTCAGCAACTTCGAAATCCATTCTCAAACCTTTTTCAATCCAATTTTTACATCAATTCACCTTCCTTGATCTTCCCTGAAGCTAACCATATAATTACACTCAAGAATCATGCCCTATATTGCTCCATAGAAGTCCAGTTTCAAGCTCTGCAACTCAACTTCAATAGGTAGATTCCTTCATCAATTCTTCAAAACTTTGATATCATTGTGATGCTCTCATTTCCCTGGTTCTAGTCGCAACACTTGCTTTTTACTGGAAACAAGTTTTGACCATGAAATTTCAAATTCCTTTTCAAAACTTTCCTTCTAAATTACTTGAGCTACAACTTATATAAATTTGGCGCGAGGGTGCGGTTGTCTTCGTCTTGAAGAGACGAAGCGAATGACATAGGTCTGAGCTTCTGATTTTACAGTTCGAGAGACTTGCAATTCGCGTTAGCTGGAGGCTGAAGATGACCTACGTGTCATCTTCCAACCAATGATGGCGTGCCACTTGTTTTTTTTGAAATCTGATTTTACTTTTTGATTCTATGCTTTATTCACTAATGACCATGATATGCGCCAGCTCCCTTGGATTTGATTACTAACGTGTTTTGACTCTCATCCAATGGTCCATATATTTTTGAATTTTATTTTATTTTCTAATTTTTGTATTTAATTGTTTTAAACTTCAAAAAATCATAAAAAAATTCATTTTTAGTCCATAAATTCTGAAAAATATTTTTGATTATTCTCTTTCTGATTTTTATTTTTTCACAATTTAATTTTGTGTTTTTTTATTTTTTTATAAATTTTCACTTTATTTGAATTTTCTTAAATGTTTAAAAATACTTTTATGTATTTTTAAATTCTGAAAAAATTATGGAATGATCCAATGATATTATGACAAATATTGGTGACCTCACTTATTTTTTATTTCTGACTTTGGTATTTTTTTAATCATTTTTAGTTTATTTTACTCATTTCTTTTAATTTTAAAAATAGTTTCTGACTTTAAAAATTTACCAAAAAATTTATGAGATCCATTTGAGTCCTTTTTTGATTTTTCTATGGACTTACTTTTTATTTCTTGATCAATTTGAATATAGTTGATATTTATCTATTTTATTTTTATTTTAAAACATTTTTTAAACCTTTTTTTTGTATATATTAAATGTAATATTATTTTGTGACTATTTTCTGGTTGATCTTAGGTTAAATTTTTTATTATGAACTTTATTAACATCATTGGATCCATGGTGTTGAGTCTAACTCCACAAAATATGGATGAATAATTTTAATAATAGTTTGATTAAATTTAATTCAAAAGTGGTTTGTATATTCTCTCCCACCCCTCTTCATCTCATCCCTTTTCTTATTACACTAAGTGTTATTGGAGCATGATCTCTATATCATGTATCAAAATAAATGGTGCATATATTGCTATTGACCGACCTTAAAATAGGTGCGACTTCTATATAAGTCCACTTACGATTACTTAACATAGCGCTAAATTTTGTCCCAATTCAAATAAATGACCATTCGTGGCCCAAACTTATGTTTGCAAGCCCAAGTATGTTAATTTGATCTCTTTGATCCAATAACCTTGAGATTCATTGTGTGGAGGCTTTGGTTCTACCAATCCTCTAATGGATCTACAACACCTTTGGTTAATACGGATCATTTAAACATCCTTGATCATTAAATGGTACTCATGAGGATTCCAAATGGATGATATACTTGACAAAAAGCAAATGCAACTTGTTGTTTGGAGGCTTTAGTTCTACCAATCCTCTAATGAGTTCCAAATGCAAGTTTCAAGATGATCATCCAACTAACCACTAATCACTAATAATTGACTTTATCCTTTATTTTTATTATATGCCCCTTTATTTTTATGCTATTTACCTTTAGCATTTACATTTCATGCCATTTTCATCTTTGCTCATTTGAGTATTTACTTTCTTGTCATTTTTATCTTTGCTCACTTGAGCTTTACTTTTCTTCTTCAAAACACCTAATAATTAACATAAACCTTAAAAATCTTTAATGATACTTGGACTATTTGGTTACTATCCTTGGCATTATGGAGCATTGGACCTTTTGGACTTAGGATTAGAAACCTTGGCCTATGATTGGAGACCTTGTGACCTTATCTGATTATTTTGTCTGGAGCTCTTGAGGTTTACCTCAAGACATTGGGTTGTTTGTTTGTTTTGTGTGCAGGTTATTGTGATTACACTCTTTGTTTGTAATCTGGAATTCACCCATATACAGCCGTTACTCTGCCCAATTTCTGTGAAGACTTAAGACATTTAAAGTTTGGTTCTTTCAAGAGGTCCAGTATCATTTCTTGTTTGGTTTAATACAAAGAATGAGAATTCTATCTTGGCTCATAGTGTCAAGTATTAGCTTCTTGTTGGTTAGATGGTTCATATCCCTAGCTTTTACCTTATGCTTTAAGGTAGTCCCTTCTTCTCCTCCCATCTTCTTTAACTTCAAAAATCTTCTCCCTCCTTTTGAAAACTTTTCTTGTTTTTAAACTTGAACCACTTTCATAATAAACTTGGACTTAGGTCCATGCATTTTCAAACATTTTCATAAATAAACTTCAATAAACTTAATAATACTTTGACATTTTTTTGTGAGAATACTAAAAGTCAATCCATCTCATTTCAAACTATTTTACCACTTTGACTTTTATCTTTAAACTTTTCTCAAAAAGATTGGACTCTTGTCAATCCTTGTAGTGATGAAAATAACTATACTTCTACAATATGTAATGAAGAGAGACATTTTCCACTTGGGTGTTGAGTGAGGCATTGTTGATTTTAAAATCCAAGCCATATCCTCCACTTTGAGATGATGCAAATTCTCCTTTCTCATGATTGTAGGTAGTAAGTATGTTTTCCACACGGACAATGACGATGATGTCTTATCTCTTAAAATCAATCAACACACTTGTGTTTTAAAATCTTTAAAAAGAGGAACTACGTGTACCCTGATCCCCTATTGCATGAAAGGTGGTACGTAGGCACTAAAGGTTCGCAAATGCGGCGGGTGCAAAAATTATAAATATATTTCTTTTCTCACCTCCACCATCCATTTTCTATACAACATTTTTATAGTGAAAATATACAGATTTTTACAAAGAGGTTCCTACGGAGTACCGTAGATGTTTAGGGTGCTAATACCTTCCCTTTGCATAACCAACCCCCTTACCTTGAATCTTTCCCCCCTCTTTTGGGTTATTCGCTATTTTCCCATTCATTTGGAAACAATAAAGCGCAGTGGCGATTTTTTATTTTGATCTGTATAAGTCTAGTCAATCCAATGACTTAGTCTTAAACATTTCTACCGCTACACCAACCACAAGTGAAGGACTCGACAATTGGAATGCCAAAGATTTCATCCTCATCTCCTTTAATAAGGAGTAATTACCTTTTACTGTTTTGTCAATTCAAGAACTTTTGTCTGTAATTTTAATTCCAAACAATGACTTTAAGCCACGTGCCTTGCCCGGGGCACCATGGTCAATTTGTTAAAGGTTTGTTCATTTTTCATATGCCATGTGATCATTCAATGAAAAACATTGGACCTTTTTGCATTCAAATTTTGCGCTTATTGTCTTTCTTTTTCTTATTTGCCTTTTCAAAATAGCCATGTATCTTACATGAACACACACACACACACACACACACACACACACTTGCAGATCCTCACCCATTCTGGATCTCATTGCCAACGACTCTGCTATTGCCAACTATGACTTTGAACATCCAATCAACCAAGCCGAAGAAGAAGGCAAAGAAGATTGTGAAATACCAGGGGAACTAGCCAGACTTCTGATGCAAGAGGAGAAGGCTATTCAACCTCATGAAGATCCAGTTGAGGTGATCAACCTAGGTACTGAGGAAGACAAGAAAGAGGTCAAGATCGACGCTAACTTGGAAGACAATGTCAAAGGAAGATTGATACGGATGCTACATGACTATGTTAAAGTGTTTGCTTGGCCGTATAAAGATATGTCGGGTTTGGATACTGATATAGTGGTTCATCGCCTACCAACAAAGCAAATTGCCCTCCAGTCAAGCAAAAGGTTCGTCGTATGTGGCCTGACATGTCTGAAAAGATAAAAGCTGAGGTAATGAAGCAATTCAATGCAGGTTTCTTGGCTGTGACATCATATCCACAATGGGTTACAAACATGGTACCCGTTCCAAAGAAAGATGGGAAGGTTTGTATGTGTGTAGATTATAGAGATTTGAATAGAGCAAGCCCTATAAATGATTTCCCACTATCACATATTGATATCTTGGTTGACAACACAACTCAACACAAAGTCTTCTCCTTCAAGGATGGTTTCTCCGACTATAATCAAATCAAGATGGCTCCCGAGGATATGGAGAAGACCGCCTTTGTCACATAATTGGGCACCTTTTGTTACAAGGTCATGTCGTTCGATTTAAAGAATGCAGGGGAAACATATCAATAAGTTATGGTAGCTTTATTTCATGATATGATCCATCATGAGATTGAAGTCTATGTGGATGATATGATTGCAAGGTCGCAAATTGAAGAAGAACACCTTGATCACTTACACAAGCTATTTGAAAGGGTGAAAGAATACAAGCCGAGGCTGAATCCCAAAAAATGCACCTTTGGGGTAAGGTCTGGAAAACTCCTAGGGTTTGTCATCAGTGGAAAAGGTATTGAGGTTGACCCTACAAAGGTCAAAGCTATCCAAGAAATGCCAGCTCCTCGTACTGAGAAGGAGGTCAGAGGTTTCTTAAGTTGACTTAACTACATTGCCCGATTCATATCTCACTTAACTGCCACTTGTGAGCCATTCTTCAAGCTGCTGAAGAAGGATCAAATAATCAGATGGAATGACGACTGCCAAGTAGCTTTTGACAAAATCAAGGAGTACCTACAATAACCTCCAATCTTAATGCCTCCATTCGAATGAAGACCTCTGATTATGTACTTGACTGTATTAGAAAATTCAATGGGGTGTATGCTGGGCCAACATGACGAGTCTGGCCAAAAAGAGCATGTAATATACTACCTGAGCAAAAAGTTTACCGACTGTGAAACAAGATATTAACTGCTCAAGAAAACTTGCTGCGCTCTGGCATGGGCTGCTCACCGGCTAAGACAGTATATGTTAACTTACAACACTTTGTTTATTTCTAAGATAGACCCTATCAAGTATATGTTCGAGAAGCTAACTCTCTCCAGACGAATAGCTAGATAGAAAATGATTTTAATTGAATATGATATCTAATACACTACACAAAAAGCAATCAAAGGAAGTGTATTGGCGGATCATTTGACACATCAAGCTGTTGACGACTACCAATCTATGAACTTTGAATTCTCGGATGAGAATATCATGCTGATAACTGACTGTGAAAAACATGGAGCGTATGACGGACCTGAACAAGGATCCTGATGGACTATGGTTTTTGATGGAGCTTCCAATGCTTTGGGTAACGAAATTGGTGATGTGATTGTTTCTCCCAAAAGGTTTCTATACACCTTTCACTGCTAGATTATGCTTCGACTGTATGAATAACATGGCTGAGTACGAGGCGTGCATCTTGGGTCTAAAGGTTGTCATTGAGCTGAGGATCAAGTTCTTGGATGTATACGGAGATTCTACTCTAGTAATTAGTCAAGTTAAGGGAGAGTGGGATACCAAACATCCTAATTTGATTCCTTACAAAGAGCTTGTGCTAACTTTGATCCCATACTTTGAGGAGGTTACTTTTAAACAATTCCTAAGAGAAGAAAATCAGTTGGCTGATGCTTTGGCAACAATTTCGTCCATGTTCAAGGTCGATTGGGACAACGAGGCTCCTAGAATCACAATTGAAAGATTTGAAGAACTATCGCACTATTGTGAGCTTGACACAGACAAAGAGACGCCTTGGTACCACGTGGTGAAGAGATATCTTGAAGCACCAGAGTATCCTGAAGGAGCTTCCATCAATGATAAGAAATTTTTGCGAAGATTTTCGGCCAAATTCTTCCTAAGCAATGAAATCCTATACAAACGCAACCATGATTCTACTCTACTCCGGTGTGTTGACAAGAAAGAGGCAGATAAAATCATGGAAGAAATGCATGATTGTATCTTTGGAACTCACTCTAGTGGACACATTATGGCCAGGAAGATTATGAGGGCTGGGTACTATTGGTCGACTATGGAAACTGATTATCACCATCACTCAAGAACTTGCCATAAGTGTCAGATTTATGCTGACAAGGTCCATGTGCCTTCAATTCCCTTGCGTCACGACTGCTCCATGGCCATTCGCAACGTGGGGCATTGACATGATCAGATAGATCAAACCTACTGCCTCTAATGGACATCGTTTCATCCTTGTTGCCATTGATTATTTCACCAAATAGGTCAAAGCTGCTTCATTCACCTCAGTCATAAAGAATGTTGTGGCCAAATTTATCAAGCATAACCTTATCTACCGTTATGGTATCCCTGAAAGGATCATCACCGACAAATGAACCAATCTCAACAATGCTATGATTACTGAACTCTACACACAGTTCAAAATCAAGCATCACAATTCTTCTCCATACAGACCTAAGATGAATGGCGCTGTGGAAGCTGCCAATAAAAACATAAAGAAGATTGTGCAAAAGATGGTAGTAACCTACAAAGACCGGCATGAGATGCTACCGTTTGCTCTTCATGGATACCATACTTCAGCTCAAACATCAATTGGGGCAACTCCTTTCTCTTTGGTCTATGGATTGGAAGTTGTCCTGCCTGTCGAAGTTCAGATTCCTTCTCTAAGGATTATGAAAGAAGCAGACCTAGGCGAAGATGAATGGATTCATACAATATTGGATCAGTTGAACTTAATTGATGAGAAGAGACTGGCTTCTATTTGTCATGGTCAAATGTATCAAAAGCGTATGATCAAGGCTTTCAACAAAAAGATCAAGCCTCGAGTGTATCAGACTGGCGACTTGGTAATAAAGCGCATCATTCTTCCACAAGGCGATCTCAGGGGAAAATTGACTCCCACTTACGAAGGACCATTTGTTGTTAAGAAAGTGTTCTCTGGCGCAACCATGATGCTGACTACTATGGACAACGAAGACTTCCCGCATCCCGTTAACACAAACATAGTCAAAAACTACTATGCATAAGAATGACCTGCTAGGTTGACATACCTAGGAAAAAATAAGGGCATCCTGGTGAACCAAAGAGGTTCGGGCAAAATTTAGGGATATATATAAAAGATTGTACACCCGGCAAGTCGAAAACCCGAAAGGGTGGCTTGGGAAAAAATGGGTATCCTGATGGACGGAAAACCTGAAAGGGTGGTCCAAACAAAAGTTAGGAATTAAAGCGTACAACTATGTCCCGTTGGATCTCTACAGCCAGTTTTATTACCAAGGTCCAAGTTCAATGGTACTAGATTAATCCAATCAACTTCTTTCAACGACAAGGGATGATGTTCGAAGACATAGGGTAAATAGCGGAGTTGGAACACAATGAGATCACTTCCACATGGCTATTATTTTTGCTTTGACTTTGTACTCTTTTCATTTCTTTCAACGATTTCCTCTTACTAGGATCTCTGTCTCCTTGTACAAAAACACTTGTTTATAGGCAAACATCAATACAAATATACGTTGAAGTGCAAACTTTTTGTTTTTATGTTTCAAGTGAAAAAGTGTCCAATGGCTAAAATTGAATGAACATATGCATATGAACATGATTAACCTTTAACAAATATATGAAAACAATAATAAGTATCTCCTTAAGCATTTGAATTATCCCTATAGAGTTACTTCAATAAAATCATCCCCACAGACTTGGATTCATGCAATCCCCAGCTAAAGTTTCAATCTAAAAAAAAAACTCTCCCCATATGAGTTGGTATAAAAAAGGGCCTTATAGATTTCTCCCTAAAGGAAGCACCTCTCGAGCAGGTCGTCAAAATTTCTCTTCAATAGGGTTTATTTCCCCAACAAACTGTAAATTTCCCAGCTTGAGTTTGCCTCTCAGACTATTACAAATCAATGGACAAAACCCCTTAATCCCCGGTAGAGTCATTGCAATCCCTAACAGAGTTGTTACTATCCCCGAAAGTGGCTGTGAAGCCTGGAACCCGACCAGATAACAATTGGCTCCATTCCTCCAAAGCAAGTTATTGCGAAGTCTGGAATCTGACCAGATAACAGTTAATCTCAATTTTAAGTTGATGAAACTTTGACCCAACCAGATAACAGTTTGAGTTGCTGAAACCTGGACCGGACCAGATAACATTTAATCTTATTTTTAAGTTGCTGAAGACTAGACCTGACCAGATAACAGTTTGAGTTGTTGAAACTTGGACCTGACCAGATAACAATTAATCTCGATTTTAAGTTGCTGAAACCTGGATCCGACCAGATAACAGTTCGAGTTGCTGAAACCTGGACCCAACCAAATAACAGTTAATCTCAATTTCAAGTTACTGAAGCCTGGACCCGACCAGATAGAAGTTTAACTTCCTCAAATAATTGTTGAAATCTGGACTCGACCAGATAAAAGTTCAAATTGCTAAAACCTGGAACCGACCAGATAACAGTTAACCTCAAGTTCAAATTGCTGAAACCTGGACCCGACCAGATAACAGTTAACCTCAAGTTCAAGTTGTTGAAACCTGAACCCTACCAAATAATAGTTAACCTCAAGTTTAAGTTGTTGAAGCTTGGACCCGACCAGATAACATTTTAACTTCTTCAATCACTATGAAGCCTGGAATCCGACCAGACAACAATTGATTCAATTTACTGCGAAGCCTGAAATCCGACCAGATAATAGTCTAAGTTACTGCGAAACCTGGAATCTGACCGGATAACAGTTTAACCTCTTCAATTTTCTATGAAGCCTGGAACGTGACTAGATAACAGTTAATTCTAATTTTCTGCGAAGCTGGAATCCGACCAGATAACCATTAATTTCATCTTCCCCAGTAAGTTACTGGAAAGCCTGGAATTCGACCAGATAATATTTAATATTTTTTTTATCCCCAGCGAGTTGTTGTGAAACCTGAATTTCAACCAGATAACGGCTAACTTTCATTCTCTCCAATCAAGATATAACTCCCCAATAGAGCAATGGACAACTAAAACTCCTGAACTCTAGTTCCCAAGAAGAAATCAACACTCTCCATAGAGTTTTCTCAAGCCAAAGCGAATATTCCCCAACGGAGTTCTCCTCAACAAAACAGGAATCCCTGGCGGAAACATCCTAAACAAAGTCTGAAGATACACATATTCTTCATCCCCGACAGCAGTCCAAGATTTAATTTCCCGAAGGCTCCCCAACATTTGTCAAGGATTTATTTTCTAAAACAATGATACATCTCAACAATATTTCACATTCATACATCATGTTACATACATACATCACAATATCATTTATTTTGAGAACATCATTATGCCATGCATACATCTGCATGCAACTAACCCTCTTCCTTGAAGGAAAAGTCAATAAACAAAACAAAAGTCCTCTTCTGGATAGGTTCACTTCTACAGGTTAATAATAGGCAATCAAGACCTCTTCTGGTTAGATTGACTTCTTCCAGTTAAAGACAAGCAAAGGACATCTGTTGTTTCAGTATAAATCAGTCAAAGATTTATTCTGATACTTCTCCCAGATAAAGATTTGAAGACATCTGCTGGCTCAGATTAAATCGACCAAAGATTTATTCTGATAATTCTCTCAGTAGACTTTTTCTGGCTCATATTAAATCGACCAAAGATTTATTCTGATACTTCTTCTAGCTGAAGTCAAGCACTATACTTAGTCTAATTTATCTATCAACAGCCACTTCTGGATGGCATCTATAAGCCCATCTTCGATGATTCTCAACCACTTCTGATGGAATCTATAAGCCCATATCCGAAAATATTCTGTCACTCCCCAAAAGGCATCTATAAGCTCATTTCCGATCTAATAAATCCAAAGCGTTACTTCTTGCATAAGAGAGTGCAAATTTCTGGACACTCTACTGTTCAATCATCTTCTACCTCCGAGTCACGAATAACAGACATGACAATCTAACTCTTCAAGTTTAAGAAGATTGAACAGGGGCAACTGTTGTACCCCAAAATTTTCCCTCCCGCTTTTCATTCAAGATGTTATCCTAGGGTTTCTCAAATGCTCAAAATGGCTCAGGAGTTGATCAGAAAGATTCTCCTCCCAAGCATCGAGTCAACGACTATGGTTTGGTATTTCTCAACAAAAATTGAGTATCCAAGGTTTCAAATGGTCTTCATGGTTCTTCATGTATTCTCAAGGATGCTCGTGCCAAGTTTCAAGCTTTGCATTGTAAGTTTGCTCAGTCAATGGTTCAGATAACTGGAAATGAACCGCATTGACCTAAAAGTCGACCATTTCAAGATCAAGTTCAAACAATTGTAACTTCTTCATTAATCGATATTTTTGAGCGGTTCTTTTTTGCGTATGACTCTCATTGACGTCATCTTCAATTTCTCTTTACAAGTCAAGAGCCGATTATGTGCGAAAGATCATCAAAATTCGAATACTTTAGAGGTCACTTTCTGGATTTTTGACCTAATCTAAAATAACTGTTACCTGACTTCCAAGAATCATAATTTCCTCAATTTTCAAGATCTTGAGATGATTACTTATGAACATTATCATAAGCGATGTCGTCAACAAGTTCTCTTCAATAATCAAAGGAAAATTGTGTTTAGAATACCTTGAAGGTTATCGAATTGTCATAGGTCATTTGCTTGATTTTGAATGCTCTTTCAATTCATGCTATAATTGTTTTCTCAGGACTATGCTGTTGAGATCGTTCATGGAACAAGATGTTGAGTTCAGAGATTCATGTTGACTTCGAACAATATGTTGCTTATAATACAAGTCACCATGTTGGAAATTGAGTTAGGATCTTGGGGAAATGATTTGAGGATTCATTTGAATATAGTTTTGGATTTCAATTCAAGTTAGCAAAGAGTTATGCGATATCACAAGTTTTGTCCAAATTTTCTATGGTTTATTCATGTGAATTATTTTAAGTTCAAGGTATCTGTTGTACCCCAAAATTTGCCCTCTCATTTATCAAAACTTTTCTCACAAGATCTCTTTGACTCAAGAATGGATTAGGGTTTGGTCAGCTCAAGACATCTCATCTTGCACTGATAACCCAAAATTAGGGTTTGAGTTTGCACAAGGATTTTTGGACTATCATTGCTTCATATGACTTTCAAACATCATTAGGGATCCCTAAGGTCACTCATGACAAGTTTCAAGCCTTGAATCATATTTTTGATCAGTCAATTGGACATTTGACCTAAAAGTCACCTGTATTGGGGAAAAAGTCAACCATAGCCAATTTACAGTCAAACTTCATATTTTTGATCCACATCAACATTTTAAACTCATATGTATCATTTGGTCAAGTTTGGATCATAATTCCTCAAGAAATTTGATCAAATCACAAAAAGGTCAAAATGGTCAAAATTAGGGGTTTGACTAAGGAAGAGCAATTTCTGATTTTTAACCTAGCGAATGACCAATTGAGTTCAAGAATGATTTCAAGGATTCAATGGCATCATCTTGGCTTAATTACATGGCTCAAAACATCTCAAATTCATTAGATTGACAGATGAAATTTGTAGTCAACTGATCAAAAGTCAACTGTACACTGAAAAGTCAAACTTTGACTTTTTGATCAAAATCAAGTACCAAGGGTCATAATTCATCAAAAAATTTCCAAATGTGAAACTTGTTTGTTGTACCCCAAAATTTTCCCTCTCATATTTCCCAAGACATTGCAAGAATAATCTCCAAGTGGTTCAAGATTGCTCAAGAGTTGGACAGTCAAGCTATCTCCTAAGGCAGTCAACCTCAAATTAGGGTTTTGTGTTGAATCAAGGTCCTTGCATCCAAATGACCTCAAGAGCTCCCCAATTTCCTAATATGTTCTCAAGTTCATCCATGTCAAATTTCAAGCCTTGCAGAGGAAGTTTGGTCAGTCAATTGCTCAAGAGGTCCAAAAATCGATTGTGCTAGGGCAAAAGTCAATTGTGACCTATAAACAGTCAAACTTCAATATTTTTTGTCAAAATTCTCATTTTTAAGGATATTTAATCATTTTATCAAGGGTTGATCATGATTCATCAATGATTTCTCAAAATTCATCAAGACTCAAAAGTTGCTAAATTAGGGTTTTGTAGGAAAAGTCAACTCATATTTGACCAAGCATAACTTTCTCATACTTTATGCGAAATGACCCATCCAAATCTCATTTTGAATAGGATGCAAATTCCTACAATCCATCTTCACACCCCAAGATAAAGAAATGCACTCACAAAAAGTTACAAATTTGGACATTATAGGTCATTTTTGAAAGTCAACAAAAACACCTTTGTTTCCAGAGCTTATAACTTTAGCATGGAATATCAAAATGAGATGATACCTAAAGGGTTGGTTAGAGGACACCTCAATCTTTCTAAAAAGTAAAAGAAAACTTCCAAAAGTTCAAAATTGAAGAAGTTATGCATTGTTGAAGTTGGGCATTTTTGCAAAATTACCAAAAGTCAACTATCCCCAAAACTTCAAATTTTGTCAAATGGGCCCATTCTTTTTCACTTGATTTGATCTTGTCAAACTACACACGTGTCCTAGATTCAGCCTTGTGTCCATTTATTAAATTTTCTATTTTATTTGTTTTTTATTGAATTAATTCATTTTAAATCAATTTAAATCAAATAAAATCTAAATATTGATGACTTAGGATCTTTTTGGTTGTTATAGGTCTTAATTATCATCATGATCATGATCAAATCCGTATCAAGCTTTTCATGTACAAAAATATTGGATTTTGGACCAAATTGGAAGGTTATCAATGGTGAATCAAATCATATCTCCAAGCATTGATTTACAAAGATTCAAGACCAAAAACTTGACCTAATCCAATGCAGCATACATATACAATGCAAAGGCACATGAATCAGAGGTGAGAGGCTGCAAAATCACAAGAACCAAACTTGAGAAAACTTGGAAAAAGTGTGAATCTGAAATCGTGCTTAGAGGCAGTTTCAACACAAAATCTCAACACCATTCCATTGCGGGGAGATCACTGAGTGAGAAGCAATCAAAAGCAAGCTATCATACCCTCTCAATCGCGCTGTAAGTCTCTCACAAAACCGCTATGCACTTGAAATTGCAACTCCATATTTTGGCATCTTTTAAACAAATCCTTGGTATATTCATGATGCTCATTTAATTTGCAAGCTTTCCGCATTAACCAATTGTGTTTATATGACCTGTAGTGCCATACCCGAATCTAGGGTCTTGGTTTTTGTTTTTTGGGCGTTTTATTTTCAGGAAAAATCAGTGCAAATAATGGATATAGACGTGCTCAAGAGACCTAGACGAGCATGACTATGGTCTTGGAATTAATTTCTATGGCCTAGGATAGATTTTAGGATGCAGCTACGGATTTAGCTGCGGATGTAAATCCGCAGGTAAATAACCAGGTCCAACGAAGAAGATGAATACATGCCCCTCCCCATTGGACCATTAATAATTCGCGCGCTTTGTTTTATATTTTCTGGAATATTACGCGTTTTCGTATTTTATTATTATTATCCATTATGTATACAACTAACGTTCAATGGTCCAGTGGCAAAGGCGTGTATGCAAAGTCCAACAGGACCTGGGTTCGAATCCCAGGTCCCCCATGTATTTGCTATGTTTTTTCTATAGATTATCCAATGCCTTTCCAAGCGCGTAGTACATGTTACTCCCTCACTCCAATGCTTGCCAGATGGCCCCAGGCCAGATCTGGTGGTCCATATTGGAGGTCCATCATAAGACCAAGTCAAAGGCATACAAGGAACCAGGAAAGTCAACCAGGCCAGTGGACAAATGGGCCTTGAAATTGCTAAACAAACCTCCCAAAAGCAGGCTCAAATCTCTAACTCTCTCTATTTTTCATTTTATTTATTTGTTTTGTTTAATTATTATTTTTATTTAAACTAATCAATTAAACCTTTTTTCCTCATAAAATCAAAAACCAAAAAATATATTTTATTTATTAAAATTAAATTCAGCACTTTATTTTTGTAAATAAATATTAATGTAATTAATTTATTTTAATTAGGAATGGCTTTAAATTCTTTTTGCAATAATTAAAACTGATTTAGACAATTAGGTTTTATTAACATTAATCAATTTATTTTTATTTCTTTAAATATCAAAAACCCAAAAATATTATTTTCATTAATTAATTAATTTGTTTATTAATTTAATAATTAACTTAATTTAATTTCTTTCCTAATTCAAAAAATAACCAAAAAAATGCTTTCTTTCAAAAAAGGGTCAAAACCCTAAAAAACTCGCCCGATTTAATTTCTCGCACGCGTTCCATATTTATTTCAATATTGTATCTGTTTCCCGGAATGTAATAGTTTAATTAGGACTTTAAATTATTTTATCGCTTTATTTACTTTCCTCATTTTAATTTCAAGGGTTGTTTTTGGCGATGTAAATACCCGACGCCTTGTAATAGTTAGTTTTAATTTCCGCAATTTAATTTCCGCAACTTATAAACTGTTAGATGTTTGGTAATAGGGAATGCATGACAAGATCAAATGTTTAAACCTAAAATCAACATAGATAACCATTGACATGTACAAAGATAAAATTAACCGAAACAACACACTCGCACATACGCACTCTTAGGGTACACCTCACTTGGTTGCCTTCGAATGTGGTCATTGAGTATAGGAAGTTTTAGAGGTCGCCCTCTTGTCAAAAGATCATAGTTGCCTCGAAACGGTCGCCTCGGAAAAATGATCTAAGACATTAGGGTTATTGCTAAAGCGTCCTAACATTGCTTTAGTGACCACACGTCCCTTAATCGAATTGACCCTTAAAACTCCAACAACGATGCTACTTACTCATCAATAGTGGGATAGCATTGTCTAAAGGACATTAGCACAGATTGATTCCTTTTTTGAGTAGGTAGATGGTTCTTAGATGCTTTCTCTCTCAAGAACGAAAACTTTTCACACTTACACCTTTCAAACAAAAACTTTTTCAAACCCACAAACACAAAGAAAGAAATTTTTGAAAACTTTGAGCAAGTACCTAAGAGCCCATGGATAACCACGGATAGAAAGGGTGCTAACACCTTCCCTTTCTATAATCTACCCCCCAGACCCGAGAAACATCTCGAAAAAGGAATTTTTCTGTGCTTTTTTCCTTTCCTTGTTGGATAAAATAAAAGACGGTGGCGACTCTTGCTTACCGTGACATTTTGTGAAAACAAACTCAAAATGCAAACCAACATTCCAAAAAACAGTCAGTTCTCTCCCACCGTATCACAGAACTGGCGACTCTATTGGGGATATTATAAGTGAGGTGTACCTTAGGATTAGATCATTGTGTTTTCAATTGCTTTCTTTGTATGATTTATATTTGTGGGCTTGTATCAGAGTTACTATAGATCCTAACCCGGATCTGGGGGATACCCTTTAGGTAAGTAGCAATAAACTGTGAGGGAACTGTACGGCGTAGACCGATACGGTTGAAGCAGTAGCTACGTTGGTGTGGCAATTTAGATTGTGTCGATATCCCTTGTGTTGGAACGAGGAGAATATGGGTCATCTAAGGGGTCATTAAGCACCAACTGACCTTAGAACCTTTAAATTGACCAACTTGGCCATAGAATAGTAGCAGTATGCTACACTCATTGAGACTAAACTCTCGCGATGATTCCGGCCGCAAGAAAAGGTTGTTAAACTGGAATTATGACCGATTGAGGGTAGTCAGTGATATTGAGATCCTCTAGAACCCAGTTACTATTTTTAGGACAGGTTTAAACCAACTGAACTGAAAGAGGGTAGTACCTAAGCTCCTTGCCATCCTGAAATCTAAGGGCTCTCTGTGTGACTTATGTGCCTTTACCATGTTTGCTATTTGTGGATACTTGTGATGTGCTTTCTATCATGACATCATGACATCATAACATTGCATACATCTTGCATTGGACTAACCTATTTCAAAGACAGGAGGGATTCATCTTTGTTCTGTTTTGTAGGTCATGATGCCCATGCATAAGAATACCATCCGGATCAACTTTGTCCAGGTTCCCACTATGCTTAATGAGTTGGTAGCAAAGATGCTTGATACTACCTCATTCATCAGAAGACATGGGTATCTTCTCAGTCTGGTCACCTCCAAATTGGACGAGCAGATGATGAATGTTTTGGTCCAATTCTATGATCCGCTGTGCCATTGCTTCACTTTTCAAGACTACCAGTTGGTTCCCACCTTAGAAGAGTTCTCCGATCTGCTCGGTATCTCTATTCTGGAGCAAACCCCGTTTACTGGTTGGGAGAAGACCCTTAGGCCAGAAGAGATTGCTTCAGCCCTTCATTTGACAAAGGATGAGGTAATGGCTAATTGGGAGACTAGAAGTGGAGCAAAGGGCTTTCTGACTAAGTTCTTGGTTGGTAAGGCTAATTATTTCTGGGATAGTCTAGACTTCAAGGCATTCGAAGATATTCTGGCTCTTCTGATATATGGCTTGGTATTGTTTCCTAACTTTGACTCTTTTGTTGATGTGAATGCGGTGAAAATCTTCATCTCTCGTAATCCTGTACCCACTCTCTTGGGTGACATTCTTCATCAGCTTTATGCCCGTACTGCCTGAAAGCGGGTGTGATACGGTGGGAGAACTGACTATGGTTTTGCGTTTGTTTTTGCAAATGTTTCGGTTGAGCAAGAGTCGCCACCGACTTTTTATTTCATCCTAAGGAAAGGTTTAAAAAGCACAGCAAAAACCTTTGAGATGTTTTATTGGGTTCGGGGAGTAGATTATAGAAAGGGAAGGTATTAGCACCCTTTCTATCCATGGTTATCCATGGGCTCTTAGTTACTTGCTTAGATCAACTTGCCTTTAATTTTCAATTGTTTGAAATGGTGCTTTTGTGTGCGTGGATTTGAAAATGTTTTTGAAAAGAAACCAATGTGGTGGCAACCTTTGTAATGATCCATGTTGGGATGTATATAAAGGTGTATGTCTTTTGAAAAAGGTTTCCATTTGTTTTTGAAAGTTTGTTTTGAAAGTGTTGTGAAATGTGGTTTTAGAAAATAGGCAAGTGTTTTGTTTTGCAAGTTTGATTTAAGTAACTAAGAGGTTATCTACTCCTAAATTTCTCAAAGATTATTGCTATGTCTTAACCCTTTTAACAATTTTGTTCCACCATTGCATTTGGTGGACAATCTTGTGTTAGGATGTGAAAGGGACGGGTGCGGGTCATCGTTTAGACCATAATTGCAATGGTGCCAAGTATCTTTGGGCAATTTTTCCTTAAGGGACTTGATCATTTTTTAGGCAACTTTTAAAAGCGTCATCGAGGGACTATGATCATTTGATTGTTTGTTTTGCCCAAAGAGACCTAACATGCAATATGGCCCATTTATTGAAGGCAACAAGTGGAATACCCTAGGGGTGCAAGTGTGATAAGTGTTGTCCATTTTCATGCTTGTTTATCTTGAAATTAGGTCGAACTATTTTTGTTGTTTTTGATTCGCATACAAACCCTAATTCTAACATGGTATATTTAGAAAGCATTAAAGTGCGAAAAATAAAATTACTAAGCTATTACAACACAATATATGGGAAGGGGGGTACAAATGTTCAAATGGGGTTTTTTTTGACAAGGAATTTAAACATAGACTATTACATCAATATTGAATTATTTACAAGATAATTGATTGCACAAATTAAATGGAAATAAAATAAACATGCAAGATGCAAAAAGGTTTTTTTTTATATGTATGAAAAAAAAAGGTATTTTTATATGTCAAATAAACAAAATAAAAAGGTATTAATTTTTGGATTTTTTATGTTTAGGGCAAAACCCTAATTTTATTAAGTAAAATGTATTAATTATTCAATATGTACAATGTTTATTTATTATATACAAAAATAAAATAAAATGAAGTATATTTATCAAAAAGGTATTTTTTAATGTTAAATATTAATAAAAATAAAAATGTATATATTTTGTATTTTTTCCCTAAATATTCTAATAAATATATATGTATTATTAATATTTACTAAATATATATTATATGTACAAAGATAATAATATTTAATATTTAAAAAAAAAAGGTATATTTTATATAAAATATTTTCAGAAGATAAAATAGAATGAAAATGGAAAATGAAATGTGTTTGCATTATTTTAGTATTTTTTAAATAAAAGTATGCTTATATTTATTTATGTACAAAAACTAAAAGAAACCAAATAAATGCCTAATAAATTCAAAAATGGTGAGAAAAATATTTTTTATATTTTTAATATTATAATAAAAAATAAATAAGTCAGAGCAAAAAAGAAAAAGTCAAAAAATCATAAAAATAAGCCAAATGGGCCTAGGGGGTGTGAAAGCAAAAAAGTGGTGTAAACAGAAATAACCAAACAGGCCCAGCCCACGTGGAGCTTCTTCAACCTCCAACCATTCTTTGTCCAAAAACACGCGTTTTGTAACCTGATTCTAACACCTTGATTCCTGGCTTTTTAATGAAAACTCACAACATCAAAAATGTTCAGCATCAAACAACGAATCCATACATACCTAAAACTTGATCTAACTCTAAAAAATGAGAGAGAATTTCTCCATTCCCAAATCTTAACCTAATTTTTTATCAATGTTCATACATCAAATTCTCATGACACACGTAACATAAATGAAAACTAACTACATGGGCATGTTCAGGGCTATGAATGTGACATATTTTCTTCACAGACCTAAAGCTAACAATGCCTGGATAGAGAGATACGAATTCATGAACTTACCTGTTCAGTTGAAGTTGTATCTGATGATTGAGGTACTTTCAGTGCAAGGTGATGATTGGTACAGCTTCCTTGAGGTCCAGGGATGCTATTCCAAGCTTTACCTTGCTTTGAAACTAGCTGAATCGTGTTATGGAACTTCAACTGCAAAACAAGAAAATGAAAATGGACAAACTGATTAGAGGAGTTACAGTCCACTTCTAATGCTTTGGATAGTTTGCATTGATGGTAGGGAAGGTGTTTGAAGTGGTTTTAGCAAGAATGCACGATGAAAATGAGTTGTGGGATTCAATCTGCAGCAGGCCCTGTTTTTGTGCAGTTCAATGGTGATTTTGTGAATGAGAGTGTTTGGGACTTGGTTGGCTCGTGTTCTAGCTCAGAATAGATGTTTAGGATATGTTTGACAAGTTTGCTTAAGCATGTGTTAGCTGATATGAGAGTTGTTATGTGATATGCTATGTTTCTTACACTTTAAGCAACAAAAGGCAACTTGGTGTTTCTAGCCTGTACAGGCCCCCAAGCTATGCTGCTATCCTTCCCCTTGATCAGTGTGTTTTGTTCATAAACTTGTGCCTCAGAGATTTTCTTTGTACCTTCTTGATTTACCAATTGACATAAAGTGCAACTTTTCAAGAATGGCTAATTTACTTTTTCTATAAATGGCTTAGTTCAACATGTAATGCTTAAAATCATAAAACAAGGCCTTGGCACAATGAATTAGAATTAAATTATTGAGTGCAAATGGGATATAGGACCTGTAATCAAGGGAAGCATGCTGAATTCAAAATGGCACAAATGTATGAACATGTAAATTGGCAAAATCAAAAGTGAGTTTTTCCCAACTTGCAAAATTCGATTCTCCCTAACCATGAGGTTGTTTGATGAGTTCTTGGACATTTTGGAAAGCTTGGAATGTTTACTACAATCCATCTTTGAAATGCAAATTGAAATTCCAAGTGGAAGTATGTGAAAAATGGTCTTGAAGTTAGGTAAAAACCTTGTCTAAAATAGGTCAAATTTTCTCTAAGTTAGGAATGGTTTGGTACCCTTGTTCCAAAAATTGTAACTTGAGCTACAAGCTTATTTTGGGAAAACTTTGTGAATCAAAGTTTTAGATTATGCAATAGGCTACAACTTTCATGTTTTGACTTTTGCTTGAATCCAAATGAATCTTGGTGAGAAAGTGGGACAAAGTTAGGAAAAAATTAGGGTTTTTCATAACTTAGAAAAATTCTAAGTTATGAAAAATCTTCATTTCAAACCCTAATTTGCAATTCTTGATTTCTTGATGAACAAGTTTCATGATTTGGCATGTTTTGATGAAAAATGAATCTTGACACTTGATTTTGACCAAAAAGTCAAAGTTTGACTTTTCAGTATACAGTCAAAATTGATCAATTGACTGGGAAAATTCAACTGTCAATCTTGTGTATTTGGGATCTTTTGAACTTGTTGAGCATGTCAAGACAATTCCATGGGGTCCTTGAGTCCATATGTGAGCTTGGTTTGCCATTGGCTAGGTCAAACAGTCAAAAATTGCCTTTGTGCAGTCAAAACCCTAAAAATGACCATTTTGCCCTTTTGGTGATCTGATCAAATTTCTTGTGGAATTGTGATCCAAACTTGATCAAATGGTCCATGTGAGTTCATAATGTTGATGTGGGTCAATTTTCATGAGATTTGACTGTTAATTGGTCACAGTTGACTTTTTCCCCAATATAGTTGATTTCTAGGTCAACTGTCTAATTGACTGGGCAAAATTTGGAATCAGGACTTGAAACTTGGTATGGATAAACTTGGGAGTCCAACATGAAGCATTAAAGTCATCTTAGGCATTTTAGGTCAAAATATCTTTTTTCAAACACAAACCCTAATTTGGGTCAACAGTGCAAGGAGAAGTCTTGAGCAGAGGAAACCCTAATTGGATCTTGAGCTCCAAGGGTTTTGTGATGAGAAAATGTTGAGGAAATGGGAGGGCAAATTTTGGGGTACAACAGTTGCCCCTGTTCAATCTTCTTGAACCTGAAGAGTTAGATTGGCAAGTTTTCCTTTCGTGACTCGAAGGTAAAAGGAGATTGGACACTAGAGTGCCCGGAAATTTGCACTCGCATGTTGGAGTATCAGCAATGTGATGTCGGGAATGGGCTTATAGATGCCATTTGGAGAGATGGTGGATAGGGAGATGGGCTTATAGATGCCATCTGGAGATGTGACCAAACCTTATCGGGAATGGGCTTATAGATGCCATTTGGAAGTGTTGATCGCATAAGAGATTCCTTAGAGAGAACTTGTGTATTTTGAGAAAGACAGATGTTTTCCTGGCTTGTTACAGGTGTTTTGATCTTCAATCTCTTCATGCAGACATGCCCTGGCTAGATACAAGTATCGAATCTGGAAATAGTCGTCAACAGATATTCCCTGGCTGGATACAGGAATTGAATCTGGAATTGTTGCCAACAGATATGCCCTGGCTGGATACAGGAATCGAGTCTAGAAATGTGGTCAACAGATATGCCCCGGCTGGATGCAGGAATCGATCTGGAATTGTGATAGTTGCTTAGATATGCCCTGGCTGGATACAGGAATCGAATCTTCAAACTCTTCAGACGTGCCCTGGCTAGATACAGGAATCGAGTCTGGAAATGTGGTCAACAGATATGCCCTGGCTGGATACAGGAGTCAAATCTGGAATTGTGATAGCTGCTAGATATGCCCTGGCTGGATACAGGAATCGAATCTTCAAACTCTTCAGACGTGCCCTGGCTAGATACAGGAATCGAGTCTGGAAATGTGGTCAACAGATATGCCCTGGCTGGATACAGAAGTCGAATCTGGAATTGTGATAGTTGCTAGATATGCCCTGGATGGATACAGGAATCGAATCTTCAAACTCTTCAGACGTGCCCTGGCTAGATACAGGAATCGAGTCTGGAAATGTGGTCAACAGATATGCCCTGGCTGGATACAGGAGTCGAATCTGGAATTATGATAGTTGATAGATATGCCCCGGCTGGATACAGGAATCGAATCTTCAAACTCCTCAGACGTGCCCTGGATAGATACAGGAATCGAGTCTGGAAACTGATCACTCACAGATGTGCCCTGGCTAGGTACAGGAATCGAATCTGGAAACTGTGACAGTTGAAGGTAGTTGTCTTTTGGGTTGTCTTTTTTTCTGAAAAGGCAAAAACATCAGTTGTATGCAATGTCATGATGTATGAAATGCATGATGTCATGATGTTCAACATGAGATAGTATTGTATGCACTTTATCATGTATGTAAGCAAGATGTATGAAATGTGAAATGTTTATGAATGTATCTTCGTTTAGGAAAATAAATCCTTGACAACCGGACGGGAAATTAAATCCTGGGCTGACGTTGAAGAGTAGAGTTCTTCGCTTCCGCTGGGGATGACGGTTGTAAGAATACACCGGTAGGAGAAGATGACTCCGTTGAGGGATACACTTGCTGGAGAGATTACTCTACGGGGAATTGCTCTGTGGAAGAGATATTTTGCTGAAGTTTTGACGAGAGGCCTGTTGAGGATTTCAATGATGGATTCCGCTGGGGATAATGATGATAAACTCCGCTGGGGATACCAAAGATAAACTCCGCTGGGGATTGTGTTGATAAGTTATGTTGGGGAACTTTGATGAACTCCGCTGGGGATAAGAATTCCTACTTTCTTGGGGAAACTTTTGGAATTGCACTGGGGTATTGATATTCCATCGGGGAATCATCTTAGGTCAAGACCGCCGGGGATGCTTGCTAATGAATGCCTATACTCCACTGGGGAATGTTGCTATCTTGTCTTACTCTGCGGGGAGTTGAGATAATTTGGTCACATTCTTCAGTTGAATCTACCTTGGTACCTTGGCGGACAAAGCAACCAGACTGCATCAGACAACTTTACATTGCCCCTATTTTTGATGTCATCTGTAATTAGTCTTTTATTTCATATGCAAGTATCAGCAATTTAATGTCAAATGCATATATCAAAAATGAACATTGGACGTTCTTCGCAAGACAAAACAGAAAAAGGAAAAACAATGGGCAATTTGTTTGGAAAAGTGAACTTGTATTGATTTTGAAATTTGCCTGTGAATAGGCGTTTTTGTACAAGAGGCTGACATCCTAGTAAGAGAATGCCGCCGAATAGCATAGAGTTTATACAATTTTGAAAAGGAAACAAAACAGCTATGTGCATAATATTCCCGCTGGGTTCCAACTCTGCTATCGCCTTTATGTCTTCAAGCGTCTCATCACTTTGCTGCTTAGTTGAAGATGAAGCTGATTGGTCGATGCCGAAGTCTGAGCCAGATAGTTGATGCCAGATTCTGGATGCAAGGTGATCCAATGAGACATAGCGTTACGCTTTATCCCTAACTTTTGCCTGGACCGCCCTTTCGGGTTTTCAGTCCACCGGGATACCCATTTTTGCCCAAGCCGCCTTTTCAGGTTTTCGACTTGCCGGGTGTACAGATTTTTTTCATTTCATCCCTTATTTTTGCCCGAACCCTTTTGGTTCGCCGGGAAGCCCTTATTTTTGCCTAGGTATGTCAACCTAGCGGGTCTTTTATTCATGTGTAGTATCTTTTTACTATGTCTGCATTGGCGGGGTGAGGAAGGTCGTCACCATCCATGGTGGTTAGAATCATGGCTCCTCCTGAGAACACATGTTTAACCATAAATGGCCCTTCGTATGTAGGGGTCCATTTGCCCCGGGGATCACTTTGAGGAAGGATGATGCGTTTGATTACCAGGTCCCCAACTTGATACTCTTGTGGTCTGACTTTCTTGTTAAATGCCCTGATCATCCGCTTTTGGTACGTCTGACCATGGCAGATAGCGATGAGTCTCTTTTCGTCAATCAGGTTTAATTGATCAAGTCGAGTCTGGATCCAGTCATCTTCGTTCAAGTCTGCATCCTTCATTATCCGGAGAGAGGGTATCTGGACTTCAATCGGCAAGACTGCCTCCATGCCATAGACCAAGGAAAAAGGAGTTGCCCCGGTTGACGTCCTTGCTGAGGTACGGTACCCGTGAAGAGCAAACGGTAACATTTCGTACCAATATTTATAAGTTACTGTCATCTTCTGCACAATCTTTTTGATATTCTTATTAGCTGCCTCTACAACCCCATTCATCTTCGGCCGGTAAGGAGAAGAGTTATGATGTTGTATCTTGAATTGCTCGCAGAGCTCAGTGATCATCTTGTTATTGAGATTGGTACCATTGTCCGTAATGATTCTTTCCGGGACGCCGTACTGACAGATCAGATTATGCCGGATGAAACGCGCCACGACGCTCTTGGTTACCGTGGCGTAGGAAGCTGCCTCAACCCACTTCGTGAAGTAATCGATCGCTACCAAGATGAAGCGATGCCCGTTGGATGCCGTCGGTCGGATCTCACCGATCATATCAATGCCCCACATTGCAAAAGGCCAAGGTGTCGTCAGGACGTTCAGAGGAACCGGAGGGATGTGCACCTTATCAGCATAGATCTGGCATTTATGACAAGTTCGAGAATGTTGGTAACAATCGGCTTCCATTGTGGACCAGAAATATCCTGCCCTAAGGATTTTCTTTGCCATGGTGTGTCCACTGGAATGTGTTCCGAATGTACCTTCATGCATTTCTATCATGATCTTTTCTGCTTCAGCCTAATCCACACAACGCAGTAGAGTTGAATCATGATTTCGTTTGTAGAGAATGTCGTTGCTGAGGAAGAATTTTGCAGCAAACCTCCTCATGAACTTCTTTTCATTGACAGATGCACCTTCAGGGTATTCCTGAGCTTCCAACTATCTCTTCACCTCATGATACCAGGGTTTCTCAGTCACCTTTTCGGCCTCAAGATCGCAGCAGTATGCAGGTTCGTCCAACTTCCAGATAATGATCCGGGGAGCCTCATTGTCCCATTTGACTTTGAACATTGAATACATCGTAGCTAGTGCGTCCGCTAGCTGATTCTCCTCTCTTGGGAAGTGCTCGAAAGTTATCTCTTCAAAGTGGGGAAGCAAAGTCAGCACATACTCCTTGTAAGGAATAAGATTTGGGTGTTTCGTATCCCACTCGCCTTTGATCTGATTGATCACGAGAGCGGAATCTCCGAAGACACTCAGAAAATTGATCCTTAAATCGATTGCAGCTTGAAGACCCATGATACATGCCTCATATTCTGCCATGTTGTTGGTGCAGTTGAAACACAATCGGGCGGTGAGTGGAGTATGAGTTCCTTTAGGAGATATGATTACAGCGCCGATGCCGTTACCCAAAGCGTTGGAGGCTCCGTCAAAATGCATAGACCATCGGGATCCTTCCTCAGGTCCTTCATCCGGTCCAGGCACTTCACAATCAGTTACCACCATGATGTCTTCGTCCGGAAATTCAAAGTTCAATGATTGGTAATCGTCCATAGGTTGGTGTGCCAAATGATCTGCCAATACACTTCCCTTGATTGCTTTTTGAGTTGTGTACTGGATATCATATTCTGTCAAGATCATTTGCCATCTCGCTATTCTTCCAGACAGAGCAGGCTTTTCGAATATGTACTTGATGGGATCCATCTTTAAAATCAACAGAGTAGTGTGAGTCAGCATATACTGTCTCAGCCGGCGAGCAGCCCATACCAGAGCGCAACAAGTTTTCTCGAGCAGTGAGTACCGAGACTCACAGTCGGTAAACTTTTTGCTCAGGTAATAAATAGCGTGCTCTTTTCGGCCAGACTCGTCATGCTGCCCCAGCACACACCCCATTGAATTGTCAAGTACTGTCAAGTATAGTATCAGAGGTCTCCCTTCCACTGGTGGCATAAGAATGGGTGGCTCTTGGAGGTACTCCTTTATCTTTTCAAAAGCAGTCTGACATTCATCGTTCCAGCGTACTACTTGATCTTTCTTCAGCAATTTGAAGATTGGCTCACAAGTAGCAGTTAGATGTGAGATGAATCGGGCAATGTAATTCAGTCATCCCAGAAAGCCTCTGACTTCCTTCTCTGTCTTTGGAGTTGGCATCTCTTGTATGGCTTTTACCTTGGCAGGGTCCACCTGAATACCTTTATCGCTTACAATGAAACCTAGCAATTTTCCGGACCTCACCCCAAAGGTGCATTTGTTGGGATTCAACCTCAACTTGTATAACTTCAATCGGTCAAACAGCTTCCGCAGATGATCAAGGTGCTCCTCCTCAGTTTGGGACCTTGCAATCATGTCATCAACATATACCTCAATCTCATGATGGATCATATCATGAAATAAAGCAACCATGGCGCGTTGGTAGGTTGCCCCAGCATTTTTCAACCCGAATGGCATGACCTTGTAGCAGAAGGTGCCCCACTGAGTTACAAAGGTAGTCTTTTCCATATCTTCCGGAGCCATCTTGATCTTATTATACCCTGAAAAACCATCCATGAAGGAGAACACCTTGTGTTGAGCAGTATTGTCAACAAGAACGTCGATGTGAGGTAGGGGAAGTCATCTTTGGGGCTGGCCCTGTTCAAATCCCTGTAGTCGACGCACATTCTGACTTTACCATCCTTCTTCGGCACTGGCACCACATTAGCAACCCACTGAGGGTAAGAGGTCACTGCAAGAAACCCGACATCGAATTGCTTCATAACCTCAGCCTTGATCTTTTCGGACATCTCTGGGCGCATACGACGGACCTTTTACTTTACCGGAGGGCAGTCTTCCTTGGTAGGCAGGTGATGAACTACAATGTCGGCATCCAACCCAGGCATGTCTTCGTAGGACCAAGCAAAGATCTCCATGTAATCATGTAGCATCTGGATCAATCGTTGCTTCATGCTGAGCTCTAGATTGGCCCCAATCTTGACTTCTTTCCTATCTGTCTCAGTACCCAGGTTCACTGTTTCCACCGGCTCTTCATGTGGTTGAATTGCCTTCTCTTCCTGGAGTAGCAGTCTTGCGAGCTCACCAGGCACTTCGCAATCATCTTCACCTTCGTCTTCGGCCAAGTTGATCGGATTCTCGAAGTCATAACTGGTGGTAGCAGAGCTGTTACCAGTGAGATCCAGAGTGGATTGAAACCTGTATAAGTGAGTGTGTGTAAATATAGCTGTTTCGCAATATATAACACAGAAAGAAAAAGAGCACAAGATTTGAAATGCAACAAACATCCAATGTTTTGATTGATGATATATGGAAATGTCATACAAAAAACCCTCACAAATGGAGCTACGATGCCCCGGGTAGGACACCGAGCCAATAAAAGTTTCAACATATTGTTTGTTACAAATTGAAAATCAAAAGAGTTAATTACTGCGTGACAAATGTAATTGGTGTAAAATCCTTTACCGTCCAGTTGCTTGGTCCGTTGCTGGTGGTTGGATAGATCCAACTGTCAAATTCTGCTTCCTCTACGTCCTCCTCGATAGCATTCACCATTGGGTTGGAAATGAACACCGAAGCCTTTCTGATCCTCTCTTTGCACACAGCCCTCTGAGCCTCTGCAGTGAAGCCCAGCCCAAACTTGTCATTCTTTTGAGTGAAGTCAGGAAGCTGACCCCAGTTTGCACATTTGCCTTTCTCGATTACAGCCCGGGCATCCTTCAAGGACGCCATCTTCAACGAAAAGTCTTCTTCAACCACTGTTTCAGCCGATGCCAACGTTGGAGGTACTTCCTCAAAATGCTGAAAGGGGGTTTCAATAAACTCCCCGTCCATCTCGATATATCGGAATGAATTCAAGTGACTAACCATGTATTCCTCCTCACCCTGCACAGTAACAATTTTCCCTTTGACAGGGTATTTGAGCTTTTGGTGTAGAGTGGATGTTACTGCCCCAGCCTTGTGAATCCAGGGTCGACCCAACAAGAAGGAATAAGATGGACGAATATCCATTACATAGAACATTGAGTCGAAGACTTGGGAACCCACACGAATAGGAATGTCTACTTCACTGTGCACCATCCTCTTAGAACCGTCGAAGGCTCTAACAATGATGTTACTAGGTTTCAATTCCAGGCCCTCACAATCCAGGCGATCCAATGCCTTCTTGGGCAAAACATTCAGGGAAGAACCGGTATCCACCAACACGTGTGCAAGAGTAGTGCCCCTGCACTCTATAGAGACATGCAGGGCATCATTGTGATTTTTCCCTTTGGCGGTAAGGTCAGCATCCGAGAACCCCAAACCATTGTCAGCTGTCAAATTAGCCACACAGTCAGTGAATTGATCCGCAGAGGTCTCTTGCGGCACATGGGCTGTTTTCAGAAATGAAATCAGGGCCTTTGCATGGGCCTCTGAGCATAGCAGCAATGATAGCATAGAGATTTTGGAGGGGGTATGCCCCAACTGTTCAACAACATTGAAGTCACTCTTTTTAATGATTTTAAGGATTTCCTCCATCTCTTGTTGGGAGGCTTCAACAGCAGTCTTTTTTGGTGCCTCTGTCCTGGCAGGCAAATCGGTAGCAACTTCTTTGCCCTGAGCATCAGAGGACTCGGCGGCAGTAGTAGACACAGGAACTTGATTTGGAACATTCACACTTGCGGGTGTGATGATAAGAGGCTTTCGGATAAATGGCGGTGCAATGTCAGGCGAGAAGAGCCTTCCACTGCGAGTAATCTTGGCGGGACCAGTGATGTTACTGATACTGGTACCAGTGCTAAACTCCTGCTTCACTCCAAGCACATACACGTCGGCCCCATAATGCCATGGGACAACTTTATCAAACTCATAGGGGAGAGGCCCCGGAACAGTAATAGTAATGGGTGCAACAGACATAATTTGGACTGGCTTCCTTGGGGGAGCTTTGGTAGGATTGTAAATTGTGACAACATATACTTCTTCAGCGGAAACAAATGGAACAGCAGTTTTCTTGAACAGAATTTCTTTGCTATCCATCAGGCTTTGGATGCCTGATTTCAGCAGCGGACAACCGGTAGGGATAACAGAGCACGGGAGGAAACCCTTGCTACAGCCCGGAAATAAACCGGCTAGTAGTAAGTTCCTTTTAACAGTCAAAAGAGGGGTAGCAACATCATTCATCGAAACAGCATACAAATCTTCCTCGACGGCATTTACTCTATGCTGGGGCATAGGAGCAGTTACAACATTTGGCCTCTCAGGCGCCTCAAACTGAATTTCCTTCGCATCGATAAGGTCTTGCACCTTATTTCTCAGGGCCCAGCAATCATCAGTAGTATGCCCGGGGCTATCAGAATGATAAGTACAACGGGCATTTGGGTTATATTTAGGAGAAGCAGTATTCACGACCTTCGGGGCCTCTTTGATGGTCACCAAGTTGGTTGATAACAGTTGCGGTAAGATTTGTGACAAGGTCATACTCAGTCGAGTATACTGCCTCTTGGGCCTTTCACCTCTTTGTTGATTGTACTGCTGAGGAGCAGCAACAGGCTTTGAAATGACCAAGGCATTGACGGCTTGGCGGCTTTCTGGCTTGACTTGTCTTCTAGGACCATAGACGACACTTGCTTCTTTCTTGAAAGGCCTCTTCTCAGTACTTGTGGAGGCAGCTTTTTGTATCTTTCCTGACCTGATGCTAGCTTCTATCCTTTCACCCGTCAGAATCAAATCCGTAAACCCAGCGGAGGAGTTACCAACCAAATGATTGAAAAATGGACCAGACAAGGTCCCTAGAAACATATCAACCAGCTCACGATCGGTCAATGGAGGCTGCACCCTGCCAGCCAAATCTCTCCATTTTTGTGCATATTCTTTGAACCCTTCGCCCGTTCCTAGAGACATACCCTGAAGTTGGGTACGCGTAGGAGCGAGATCAGAATTGTATTGATATTGTCTGTAAAATGCGGTTGCCAAATCTTCCCAATGTCGGATACTAGTTCCATCTAGTTGATAGAACCACTCAAGCTGTGACCCCGAAAGGCTATCTTGGAAGAAGTGGATCCAAAGGTTCTTATCTGCCGTGTAAGGTTGGATCTTCCTTACGTACGACCTTAGATGCAGCTTTGGACAGGAGGCCCCATCATATTTGGCAAAGGCAGACGCCTTAAACTTGTGTGGGATTACTACCCCAGAAGATAAGCCCAAATCTCCGAAATCCAGCCCCGGCACATTCTGAATCTCCATGGCGCTCAAGCGGTCCTCTAATTGCTTGTATCTGTCAGCAGCAGGTGGGTATTGTTCGTCATTGTAGTCCGTCTCGTTGTCAGAGACTGCAGGACTAGGAGCTCCTCCCCCTTGGGGACTGTCTTTCTCTGCAGAGGAAGTAGTTGGATCAGCCTCATTATGGAGTGTGTTCCCAAACCTGCGTCCGGTGTTGAATAAAGCAGTCCTCTTTTTCTTCTTCTTCTTCAGGAGTATAGCCTTCAACTCTTGCTGACCTTGGGCCAGGCTTAGGACCATCTCTTGAAACTGGGCACTTTGGGCCTGAAGGGCCTTGATTGCTTGCTCACTGGATGAATCTGGATTCATGATGACTGTTCAAATAAACAGCGAAGAAGATTAAGAAACCTGTGGAAAAAGGGTACCTGCTATGCATATGGTGCAATGAGATGCGTATGTTTTATGTTTTCAAAGACAAACAAGATTCAACTTTGTAGTAAAAAGGGAAACACACTTCATTAGATTCAAATTTTAAATTGTTCAACAACTTGCCCTTAGGCATTACAGGAATGAAAAATACTGAAAAGGAAATAAAAGCTGTAAAAAGAAATATCCAAAGCCCATCAGTGCTCCCATGGCCTCCTCTTCTCAGTGTGGATGTAGTTATTCAGGACCCGCTCCTCCTCCAATTGCTTAGTCAGCCTTTGGATCTTCCGTTCTTGTTCGTTGAACTTTTCCCGATAAAAATCCCGTTCTTCCTTTAGCTGCGCCCAAGATCTCTTCATTGTGTCAAAATCAGTGGGTATCTGAGGAGGGAGGACAGTTGGAGGAACCCCATCTTCATCAGGAGATTCAAGAATGATAGGTCTGACAGCTTCGTACGGCATACCTAACTTCTGAGCACGGATGCGGACCCATCTGCAATAGGGTTCCATTGGTAGAGAAGTCTTTGGTCCCAACTCATGTGGGTCAACTTTGTGAATTCTGTCCCAAGCCTTAATGAATCCATGGCGTAGTTTGTCATGTCTACCTGAAATTCAAAATGGAAGTGAGGAACCAACATTTCATGAGGCCCTACTCTTCTGGCTCTTCCAAACTGGTGGAGAGCTAAGCATGGATTATAAGAGATTCCTCCTTGGATACCAATCAATGGAACATTAGGGTATTCTCCACAACGATCAATAACAGCTACCTCATCCAAACCTCTGAGAGTCCAAGTGATGTCATTATCAGTGAGAGACATTAACCTATGAGCCCAACCCTTTCCTTCTTCATTCTTCAACACGAACTTAGGAAGGTGCGAAATAAACCACCTCACTAGCAAAGGAGCACAACACCACAGAGTTCCCCGTTTTCGGGCAGTACGAGCATAGAGTTGTTGCAGGATATCACCCAAAAGAGTGGGTACAGGATTCCGAGACATGAAGATCCTTATGGCATAGATACTGATAAAGGTGTCAGGATTTGGGAACAATACCAGACCATAGATTAAAAGAGCCAGAATGTCTTCGTACGCCTTAAAGTCTAAGTCATTCCAGAAATCATTAGCTTTGCCAACCAGAAATTTGACCAAAAAGCCCTTAACACCACTTCTAGTTTCCCAGTTAGCCAATACCTCTTCTTTCGTCAAGGGGAGAACTGCAGCAACCTCTTCAGGCCTAGGAGTCTTTTCCCAAACAGTGAATGGAGTTTGCTCCAAAACAGGGATACTGAGCAAATCAGAGAATTCTTCCAGGGTAGGGACCAGCTGGAAGTCTTGAAAGGTAAAGCAATGATACAGGGGGTCATAAAACTGGGTCAGGACACTTATCAGTTGTTGGCCCCACTTTGCAGTGATCAAGCCAAGGAGAGAACCATGCCTGTTGATGAAGGAAGTAGTGTTTGGAATCCTACCAACCAAATCCTTGAGCAGAGCTGGTGGTTGAACAAAGTTAAGCCGGATAGTATTCCTACGCACGGGCATCATGATGTCCTACAAAACAGAGCAAAGATGAAACTTTTTTGTCTTTGAAATGGGTTAGTCCTTATACAGGATGCATGCAATGGTATGATGGCATGATGCTATGATGAAGCACACCACAAGTATGATAAGGCACACAAGTCACACAAGACAACCCTTAGTTTTTAGGTCAGCATGAAGTTTAGGTATTACCCTCTTTTAGTTTCGTTGGTTAAAACCTATCCTATCAAAAGTAACCGGGTTCTAGAGGATCTCAAATCATTGACTACCCTTAATCGGTCATAACTCCAGCATCGCAATCTTTTCTTGCAGCCAGAACCATCGCGAGAGTTTAGCCTCAATGAGTGTAGCATACTGCTACTGTTCTATGGCCAAGTTTGGTCAATTTAGGGTTCTGAGGTTGGTTGGTGTTTAATGACTCCTTAGAAGACCCATATTCTCCTCGTTGCAACACAAGGGATATAGGTACAGACCAAGGTGCCACACCAACGTAGCCACTGCTTCACCCATGTCGGTCTACGCCGGACAGGTCCCTCACATATTATGCTACCTAAAAAGGGTATTCCCCAGATCCGGGTTAGGATCTATGAAACTCTGATGCAAAGCCCACAAATATAAAAGCAAACAAGGCAAAAAATTGAAAACAAAGGTGATCTAAGCCTTAAGGTTACTCCACTTTTAATTTTATTCCCCAGCAGAGTCGCCAGTTCTGTGATACGGTGGGAGAACTGACTATGGTTTTGCGTTTGTTTTCGCAAATGTTTCGGTTGAGCAAGAGTCGCCACCGACTTTTTATTTCATCCTAAGGAAAGGTTTAAAAAGCACAGCAAAAACCTTTGAGATGTTTTCTTGGGTTCAGGGAGTAGATTATAGAAAGGGAAGGTATTAGCACCCTTTCTATCCATGGTTATCCATGGGCTCTTAGTTACTTGCTTAGATCAACTTGCCTTTAATTTTCAATTGTTTGAAATGGTGCTTTTGTGTGCTTGGATTTGAAAATGTTTTTGAAAAGAAACCAATGTGGTGGCAACCTTTGTAATGATCCATGGTTGGATGTATACAAAGGTGTATGTCTTTTGAAAAAGGTTTTCATTTGTTTTTGAAAGTTTGTTTTGAAAGTGTTGTGAGATGTGGTTTTAGAAAATAGGCAAGTGTTTTGTTTTGCAAGTTTGATTTAAGTAACTAAGAGGTTATCTACTCCTAAATTTCTCAAAGATTATTGTTATGTTTTAACCCTTTTAACAATTTTGTTCCACCATTGCATTTGGTGGACAATCTTGTGTTAGGATGTGAAAGGGACGGGCGCGGGTCATCGTTTAGACCATAATTGCAATGGTGCCAAGTATCTTTGGGCAATTTTTCCTTAAGGGACTTGATCATTTTTTAGGCAACTTTTGAAAGCGTTATCGAGGGACTATGATCATTTGATTGTTTGTTTTGCCCAAAGAGACCTAACATGCAATATGGCCCATTTATTGAAGGAAACAAGTGGAATACCCTAGGGGTGCAAGTGTGATAAGTGTTGTCCATTTTCATGCTTGTTTATCTTGAAATTAGGTCGAACTATTTTTGTTGTTTTTGATTCGCATACAAACCCTAATTCTAACATGGTATATTTAGAAAGCATTAAAGTGCGAAAAATAAAATTACTAAGCTATTACAACACAATATATGGGAAGGGGGTACAAATGTTCAAATGGGGTTTTTTTTTGACAAGGAATTTAAACCCAGACTATTACATCAATATTGAATTATTTACAAGATAATTGATTGCACAAATTAAATGGAAATAAAATAAATATGCAAGATGCAAAAAGGTTTTTTTTTATATGTATGAAAAAAAGGTTTTTTTATATGTCAAATAAACAAAATAAAAAGGTATTAATTTTTGGATTTTTTATGTTTAGGGCAAAACCCTAATTTTATTAAGTAAAATGTATTAATTATTCAATATGTACAATGTTTATTTATTATATACAAAAATAAAATAAAATGAAGTATATTTATCAAAAAGGTATTTTTTAATGTTAAATATTAATAAAAATAAAAATGTATATATTTTGTATTTTTTCCCTAAATATTCTAATAAATATATATGTATTATTAATATTTACTAAATATATATTATATGTACAAAGATAATAATATTTAATATTTAAAAAAAAAGGTATATTTTATATAAAATATTTTCAGAAGATAAAATAGAATGAAAATGGAAAATGAAATGTGTTTGCATTATTTTAGTATTTTTTAAATAAAAGTATGCTTATATTTATTTATGTACATAAACTAAAAGAAACCAAATAAATGCCTAATAAATTCAAAAATGGTGAGAAAAATATTTTTTATATTTTTAATATTATAAGAAAAAATAAATAAGTCAGAGCAAAAAAGAAAAAGTCAAAAAATCATAAAAAATAAGCCAAATGGGCCTAGGGGGTGTGAAAGCAAAAAAGTAGTGTAAACATAAATAACCAAACAGGCCCAGCCCACGTGGAGCTTCTTCAACCTCCAGCCATTCTTTGTCCAAAAACGCGCGTTTTGTAACCTGATTCTAACACCTTGATTCATGGCTTTTTAATGAAAACTCACAACATCAAAAATGTTCAGCATCAAACAACGAATCCATACATACCTAAAACTTGATCTAACTCTAAAAAATGAGAGAGAATTTCTCCATTCCCAAATCTTAACCTAATTTTTTATCAATGTTCAGACATCAAATTCTCATGACACACGTAACATAAATGAAAACTAACTACATGGGCATGTTCAGGGCTATGAATGTGACATATTTTCTTCACAAACCTAAAGCTAACAATGCCTGGATAGAGAGATACGAATTCATGAACTTACCTGTTCAGTTGAAGTTGTATCTGATGATTGAGGTACTTTCAGTGCAAGGTGATGATTGGTACAGCTTCCTTGAGGTCCAGGGATGCTATTCCAAGCTTTACTTTGCTTTGAAACTAGCTGAATCGTGTTATGGAACTTCAATTGCAAAACAAGAAAATGAAAATGGCCAAACTAATTAGAGGAGTTACAGTCCACTTCTAATGCTTTGGATAGTTTGCATTGATGGTAGGGAAGGTGTTTGAAGTGGTTTTAGCAAGAATGCACAATGAAAATGAGTTGTGGGATTCAATCTGCAGCATGCCCTGTTTTTGTGCAGTTCAATGGTGATTTTGTGAATGAGAGTGTTTGGGACTTGTGTGGCTCGTGTTCTAGCTCAGAATGGATGTTTAGGATATGTTTGACAAGTTTTCTTAAGCATGTGTTAGCTGATATGAGAGTTGTTATGTGATATGCTATGTTTCTTACACTTTAAGCAACAAAAGACAACTTGGTGTTTCTAGCCTGTACAGGCCCCCAAGCTATGCTGCTATCCTTCCCCTTGATCAGTGTGTTTTGTTCATAAACTTGTGCCTCAGAGATTTTCTTTGTACCTTCTTGATTTACCAATTGACATAAAGTGCAACTTTTCAAGAATGGCTAATTTACTTTTTCTATAAATGGCTTAGTTCAACATGTAATGCTTAAAATCATAAAACAAGGCCTTGGCACAATGAATTAGCATTAAATTATTGAGTGCAAATGGGATATATGACCTGTAATCAAGGGAAGCATGCTGAATTCAAAATGGCACAAATGTATGAACATGTAAATTGGCAAAATCAAAAGTGAGTTTTTCCCAACTTGCCAAATTCGATTCTCCCTAACCATGAGGTTGTTTGATGAGTTCTTGGACATTTTGGAAAGCTTGGAATGTCTACTACAATCCATCTTTGAAATGCAAATTGAAATTCCAAGTGGAAGTATGTGAAAAATGGTCTTGAAGTTAGGTAAAAACCTTGTCTAAAATAGGTCAAATTTTCTCTAAGTTAGGAATGGTTTGGTACCCTTGTTCCAAAAATTGTAACTTGAGCTACAAGCTTCTTTTGGGGAAACTTTGTGAATCAAAGTTGTAGATTATGCAATAGGCTACAACTTTCATGTTTTGACTTTTGCTTGAATCCAAATGAATCTTGGTGAGAAAGTGGGACAAAGTTAGGAAAAAATTAGGGTTTTTCATAACTTAGAAAAAATTCTAAGTTATGAAAAATCTTCATTTCAAACCCTAATTTGCAATTCTTGATTTCTTGATGAACAAGTTTCATGATTTGGCATGTTTTGATGAAAAATGAATCTTGACACTTGATTTTGACCAAAAAGTCAAAGTTTGACTTTTCAGTATACAGTCAAAATTGATCAATTGACTGGGAAAATTCAACTGTCAATCTTGTGTATTTGGGATCTTTTGAACTTGTTGAGCATGTCAAGACAATTCCATGGGGTCCTTGAGTCCATATGTGAGCTTGGTTTGCCATTGGCTAGGTCAAACAGTCAAAAATTGCCTTTGTGCAGTCAAAACCCTAAAAATGACCATTTTGCCCTTTTGGTGATCTGATCAAATTTCTTGTGGAATTGTGATCCAAACTTGATAAAATGGTCCATGTGAGTTCATAATGTTGATGTGGGTCAATTTTCATGAGATTTGACTGTCAATTGGCCACAGTTGACTTTTTCCTCAATACAGTTGATTCTAGGTCAACTGTCCAATTGACTGGGCAAAATTTGGAATCAGGACTTGAAACTTGGTATGGATAAACTTGGGAGTCCAACATGAAGCATGAAAGTCATCTTAGGCATATTAGGTCAAAATATCTTTGTTCAAACACAAACCCTAATTTGGGTCAACAGTGCAAGGAGAAGTCTTGAGCAGAGGAAACCCTAATTGGATCTTGAGCTCCAAGGGTTTTGTGATGAGAAAATGTTGAGGAAATGGGAGGGCAAATTTTGGGGTACAACAGCGGGGAACCTTGATGTGCCATGCTCCATTATTGGCGAGGTGGTTTATTTCGCACATCCCCAAGTCAGTGCTGAAGAACAAAGAAGGCATGGGTTGGAGCTATAGGGTCATGTCTCTCTCTCATAATGACATTATCTGGACTATCAAGGGTATGGACGAGGTGGATATCATTGATCATTGTGGGAAGTACCCCAATGTTCCATTGATAGGAACCCATGGAGGAATTTCTTAAAATCCGTGCTTGGCCTTACGTCAGTTTGGGAGAGCCAAAAGAGAAGGACCTCATGAGCTGTTAATGCCTAGTATCATCTTTGATTTTCAAGGGGATAGCGACGAGCAACGCCGCAGATTCATAAGGGCTTGGGATAGAGTTCACAGATCTGATCCACATGAGCTGGGTCCAAAGACTTCTCTTCCAATGGAGCCATATCTCAGATGGATCCGTATCCGTGCCCAAAATCTGGGTATGCCATATGAAGCCGTCCGGCCCATCATTGTTGAAGTTGCTAATGAAGAGGGGGTTCTTCCTACCATCCTCCATCCTTACATGCCCACTGACATTGGGGAACTGAAAAGGTCTTAGATGCATTTGAGAGAGGAACAAGATGCTTACCAAGAAAAGTTCAACGAGCAAGAGAAGAAGATCCAGAGGTTGACTAGGCAGCTGGAGAACAAGCGGATTCTCAATGACTATGTCTGCACCGACAAGAAGATACCATGGGAGCATTGATTGTCCTTTGATTATTTCCTTTCCAATTTTTATTTACTTTTCAATATTTCCATTCTTGTAACGCCTTAAGGGCAATGTTTTTGAACAATTTGAATTTCAAAGTTTACCTAATAAAAGTGTGTTTCCTTTCTTGTTTACAAATTTGAATCTCTCGATTGTCTTTGAAATCATGTCATACGCATTTCATCCCATGCACTTCATAACAGGTACCAATTACAGGTCTCTTATCTTCTTCGCTGTTTATTTCAGCATTCATCATGTCTGCTGAACCTTCAACTGAGCAAGCAATCAAGGCCCTCCAGGCCCAGAATGCCCAATTCTAAGAGATGTTCGTGAATCTAGATAAGGGTCAACAAGATCTGAAGACCCTGATCCTGAAAGAGAAGAAGAAGAAGAAGAGGACAGTCCTGTTTAACACAGGGCACAAGTTTGGAAACAGGCTACGGGATGAAGTTAATTTGACCACCTCATCTGGAGGGAAATATAGTCAGGAAGAAAGGAGGGCTCCTAGCCCTGTGGTCTCCGACAACGAGGCGGACTTTGATGAAGACCAGTATCCTCTGGCTGAGGATATATACAAACAACTGGAAGACCGGTTGAGTGCGATGGGAGTTCAGAAAGTGCCTGGTATGGACTTTGGTGATCTGGGTCTATCATCTGCGGTAGTGATTCCACACAAATTCAAGGCACCAACCTTTGCTAAGTATGACGGGGTTTTTGTCCGAAGCTGCACCTCCGGTCATATGTAAGGAAGATTAAGCCGTACACCGCTGATAAGAACCTATGGATCCGCTTCTTTCAAGACAATCTCTTAGGGACTCAGTTTGAATGGTTTTACCAGTTGGACGGAGCCAGTATCCGCAGTTGGGAAGATTTGGCTACTGCTTTCTACAGGAAGTATCAATACAACTCCGACCTCGCTCCCACGCGTACCCAACTCCATGGTATGTCAATGGGAACGAGTGAAGGATTCAAAGATTATGCTCAGAAGTGGAGGGACCTCGCCGGAAGGGTGCAACCACCCTTGGCTGATCGGGAGCTTGTGGATATGTTTCCGGGGACCTTGTCTGGTCCATTTTTCAACCACCTGATTGGATGCTCTTTATCTGGGTTTACAAAGCTTATTATGACTGGGGAAAGGATTGAGGCTGGTATTAAGGATGGTAAGATACAAAAGGGTGCTTCATCAAGCACCGAGAATAAGCCTTTTATGAAGGAGTCCAGTGCTGTCTACAATTCGAGAAGCCAGAGTAGACCTGAACGCCACCAAGCTGTTAATGCGGTTGTAATTTCAAAACCTACTGGTGCTCCTCAGCACAACAATCAACAAAAGGACAAGAAACCTCGAAGGCAATTCACCCGTCTCAGCATGACTTTGTCTCAGATTCTGCCACAGTTACTGAAAACCAACCTAGTGATTCTAAGGGAAGCCCCGAAGAATCCAAATATCACATCACCTAAGTACAACCCTAATTCCCGCTGTGCTTATCACTCTGATAGCCCGGGGCATAATACAGATGATTGTTGGACTTTGAATAATAAGATACAGGACTTAATTGATGTTAAGGAGATTGAGTTCGAGGCACCCGAAAGGCCTAATGTTGTGACTGCTCCTATGCCTAAGCATGGAGTGAATGCTATAGATGAAGACTCGTTTGTGGTTTCTGTGAATGATATTTCTAACCCTTTGATGACTGTGAAGAAGAACCTTTTTCTAGCCGGTTTATTTCCGGGCTGTGACGAAGGTTGCCGCGTGTGTTCTGTTCTACCTACCGGTTGCCATCTCTTGAAGTCAGGTGTCCAACGCCTGATGGATAGTAAAGAAATTCTGTTGGAGAAGACTGTTGTTCCCGTAGTTCATACTGAAGAAGTTGCTATTATTACCATTTTCGAGAATTCTTCCAAGGCTCCCTCGAGGAAGCCTGTTAGGATTACATCTGTTCCAAGAATCGCACCTGTAATCATCACTGTTCCTGGGCCTATCCCCTACACCTCTGATAAAGCTGTCCCTTGGCATTACGGGGCCGATGTTTATTTTCATGGAGTTAAACAAGAGTTGAATGCTGATACTGACATCAACAATATTGTTGGACCTGTCAAAGTCACCCGCAGCGGAAGACTTTTCTCACCTGATATCTCTCCACCAACTACCCGAAAGCCTGTTGTTATTACACCTGCCAGTGTACCTGCTACTATTCTTGTTCAAGTTCCTATTCTTACCCCTGTCGCCGAGTCATCTAACACTCGGGGCAAAGGGATCACCAGTGAGCCTGCCCAGACGGAGGCACCGAAAGCGATTACTGTTAAAGCTTCTAAACAAGAGATGGAAGAGATTCTGAAAATTATTAAAAAGAGTGACTACAATGTAGTTGAACAGTTGGGGCAAACCCCGTCCAAGATTTCTATGTTGTCACTGTTTCTATGCTCAGAGGACCATGCCAAGGCTCTGATTACATTTCTGAAGACTGCACACGTACCACAAGAGACATCAGCTAATCAGTTTAAAGATTGCATGGCCAATCTGACTGCTGATAATGGTTTGGGTTTCTCTGACGCCGACTTGACTGCTAAAGGGAAGAATCACAACGATGCCCTGCATGTCTCCATTGAATGCAGGGGCACTACTCTTGCTCATGTGTTAGTGGATACTGGTTCCTCATTGAACTTTTTGCCTAAGAAAGCTCTAGACCGGTTAGACTGTGAAGGGTTGGAGTTGAAACCAAGCAACATTGTCGTCAGGGCATTTGATGGGTCTAAAAGAATGGTGCATGGGGAAGTGGATATTCCGATCAAAGTTAGTTCTTAGGTTTTCAACTCTACATTTTATGTGATGGACATTCGGCCATCTTATTCTTGTTTGCTGGGTCGCCCATGGATCCACAAAGCTGGGGCCGTAACCTCAACGCTCCACCAGAAGCTGAAATACCCAATCAAAGGAAAGATTGTGACAGTACAAGGAGAGGAAGAGTACATGGTGAGATACCTCAACTCTTTCCGATATGTAGAGATGGATGGGGAGTTCATTGAGACCCCGTTTCAGCATTTTGAAGAGGTTCCCCAGACACTGGCGTCAGCTGAGACTGTTGTTGAGGATTCTCCTATGAAGATGGCTTCCTTCAAGGATGCCCGGGCTGTTGTCGAGAAAGGTGGGTGTGAAAATTGGGGCCGACTCCCTGATTTTACACAGAAGACTAACAAGTTTGGTTTGGGTTTCACTGCAGAAGCTCAAAAGGCTATTCGGAATGCACGGATTGGAAGACCTTCCGTGTTCATCAGCAACTCGGGAGTGAATGCCATTGAAGATGATGTGGAAGAGTCTGAATTCGACAGCTGGATCTATCCTACGACCGACGGTGGACCAAGCAACTGGACAGCAAAGGACTTTATCCCTATTTCTTTTGTTACCCAGTAATGAAACTTTTTGTTTTGAATTTGTAACAGACAATGTTTTAAAACTTTATGGCCCGGTGTCTTACCCGGGGCACCGTGGCTTCATTTGTGAGGGCTTTTGTGTGTCATTTTCATATATCATTAATAAAAGCATTGGACTTTTCTTGCATTTCAAATATTGCTCTCCTTGTTTTTCTTTTATTATATATTTCAAAACGACTATTTTACACACACTCACATATACAGGTCTACATCCGCTCTGGATCTCATTGGTAACGACTCTGCTACTGCCAGTTATGACTTCGAAAATCCGATCAACTTAGCCGAAGACAAAGGTGAAGATGATTGCAAAGTGCCTGGTGAACTTGCAAGACTGTTACTCCAAGAAGAGAGGGTTATTCATCCGCACGAAGAGCCAGTGGAAACAGTGAATCTGGGTACAGAGACAGACAAGAAGGAAGTTAAGATCAGTCAAAATCTGGAGGTTAGTGTGAAACAACGATTGATTCAGATGCTGCATGACTATGTTGAGATCTTTGCCTGTTCTTACGAAGATATGCCTGGGTTGGATACTGATATTATCGTTCATCGCCTGCCTACCAAGGAAGACTGCCCTCCAGTGAAATAGAAGGTCCGCCGAATGCGCCCAGAGATGTCTGAGAAGATCAAGGCTGAACTTATGAAACATTTTGACGCCGGTTTTCTAGCAGTTACTTCTTACCCTCAGTGGGTTGCCAATGTGGTTCCTGTGGCGAAGAAGGATGGTAAGGTTCAAATGTGTGTTGACTATAGGGATCTGAATAGGGAAAGCCCCAAGTATGATTTCCCTCTACCTCATATTGATGTCTTGGTTGACAACACCGCTCAACACAAAGTATTCTCCTTTATGGATGGTTTCTCCAGTTATAATCAGATTAAAATGGCTCCCGAAGACATGGAGAAGACAACTTTTGTTACTCAGTGTGGTACCTTTAGCTACAAGGTCATGCATTTTGGATTGAAGAACGCTGGGGCAACGTATCAACGTACCATGGTTGCTTTGTTTCATGACATGATCCATCATGAGATTGAGGTGTACGTCGACAATATGATTGCAAGGTCCCAGACTGAGGAGGAACACCTTGACCATCTGCAGAAGCTATTTGACATATTGAAGTTGTACAAGCTGAGGTTAAACCCGAACAAGTGCACCTTCGGAGTGAGATCTGGCAAGCTGCTAGGTTTCGTCGTAAGCGATAAGGGTATTCAAGTGGATCCGGCAAAGGTGAAAGCTATACAGGAAATGCCAGCTCCCAGAACAGAGAAAGAAGTCAGAGGCTTCCTGGGACGTTTGAACTACATTGCCCAATTCATCTCACATCTGACTGCTACTTGTGAGCCAATCTTCAAGCTGCTGAAGAAAGATCAAGTAGTACGTTGGAATGATGAATGCCTGGCCGCTTTCGAAAGAATCAAAGAGTATCTCCAAGAGCCACCTATTCTGATCCCAACAGTTGAGGGGAAACCTTTGATCTTATACTTGACAGTACTCGACAACTCAATGGGGTGTGTGCTGGGTCAGCATGACGAGTCTGGCCAAAAAGAGCATGCTATTTATTACCTTAGCAAAAACTTTACCGACTGCAAGACCCGATACTCGTTGCTTGAGAAAACTTGCTGCGTTTTGGCATGGGCTGCTCGCCGGCTGAGACGGTATATGCTGACTCACACTACTCTATTGATTTCAAAAATGGATCCAATCATGTATATCTTCGAGAAGCCTGCCTTGTCCCGAAGAATAGCAATATGGCAGTTGATCTTGACTGAGTATGACATCCAATATACGACCCAAAAGGCAATTAAGGGAAGTGTGTTGGCAGACCATTTGGCACATCAGGAAGTGGATGATTACCAGTCTATGAACTTTGAATTCCCGAACGAGAATATCATGTTGGTAACTGATTGTGAGACACCTGGACCGAATGAAGGACCTGAGGAAGGATCCCGATGGTCTATGTACTTCGATGGAGCTTCGAACACTTTGGGCAATGACATTGGCACCGTGATCATATCTCCTAAAGCCTCTCATACTCCATTTACCGCCCGACTATGTTTCAACTGCACCAACAACATGGCGGAGTATGAAGCATGCATCATGGGTCTTCGAGCAGCAATTGACCTGAGGATTAAGTGTCTAAGTGTCTTCGGAGATTCCGCTCTCGTGATTAGTCAGATCAAAGGCGAGTGAGATACGAAACACCCAAATCTTATTCCTTACAAGGAGTATGTATTGACGTTGCTTCCCCATTTCGAGGATATAACCTTTGAACACTTCCCTAGAGAGGAGAATCAGTTGGCGGACGCGCTAGCTACAATGTCTTCTATGTTCAAAGTAAATTGGGACAACGAAGCTCCCCAGATTATCATTGAAAGACTGGACGAACCTGCGCATTGCTGTGACATTGAAACTGAAGAGGGAGCGGATAAACCCTGGTTTCATGAGGTAAAAAGGTATCTTAAAGCTCAGGAGTACCTCGAGGGTGCACCCGTTAATGACAAGAAGTTTCTGAGAAGGTTCGCAGCAAAGTTCTTCATCAGCAATGGCATCCTTTACAAGCGCAACCATGATTCGACCTTACTGCGTTGTGTGGATAAGAATGAAGTAGAAAGGATCATGGCGGAGTTACATGAAGGTACTTTCGGAACTCATTCCAGTGGACATACCATGGCAAAGAAGATCCTTTGGGCAGGATATTATTGGTCCATAATGGAAGCCGACTGTTATCAGCATTCTCGGACATGTCACAAGTGCCAGGTCTATGCTGATAAGGTGCACATACCTCCAGTTCCTCTGAACGTATTGACAGCTCCGTGGCCTTTTGCAATGTGTGGCATTGATATGATCGGCGAGATCAGACCTACGACATCCAATGGGCACCGTTTCATCTTGGTAGCAATTGATTACTTTACGAAGTGGGTTGAAGCAGCTTTCTTTGCTACTGTAACCAAGAACTTCGTGGCACGGTTCATTTGGCACAATCTGATTTGTCGATACGGTGTACCAGAGAGGATCATTATAGTCAATGGTACCAATCTCAACAACAAGATGATCACTGAGCTCTGTGAGTAATTCAAGATACAACATCACAACTCTTCTCCCTACCGGCCGAAGATGAATGGGGTTGTTGAAGCGGCTAATAAGAACATTAAGAAGATTGTGCAGAAGATGACAGTGACATACAAAGACTGGCATGAGATGTTACCATTTGCTCTTCATGGGTACCGTACCTCAGCGCGGACGTCAACATGGGCAACACCCTACTCCTTGGTATATGGCATGGAGGCAGTCTTGCCCATTGAAGTTCAGATACCCTCTCTTCAGATCATGAAGGGTGCAGGTTTGAGTGAAGATGACTGGATTCAGACCCGGCTTGATCAGCTAAACCTAATCGACGAAAAGAAACTTACTACTATTTGTCATGGTCAGACGTACCAAAAACGGATGATCAAGGCATTTAACAAGAAAGTTATACGACAAGAGTATCAAGTTGGGGATCTGTTAATCAAGCGCATTATCCTACCTCAAGGTGATCCCAGGGGAAAATGGACCCCTACTTACGAAGGGCCATTTGTGGTTAAGAACATTTTCTCAGGAGGAGCTATGATTCTAACCACCATGGATGGTGACGACCTTCCTCACCCCGTCAATGCAGACATAGTGATAAAATACTATGCATAATCAAAGACCCGCTAGGTTGACTGGCCTAGGCAAAAATAAGGGCTTCCCGGCGAACCAAAAGGGTTTGGGCAAAAATAAGGGATGAAAATGAAAAAATCTGTACACCCGGCAAGTCGAAAACCTGAAAAGGCGGCTTGGGAAAAAATGTGTATCCCGTTGGACTGAAAACCCGAAAGGGCGGTCCAGGCAAAAATTAGGGATCAAAGCGTAACACTATGTCTCATTGGATCACCTTGCATCCAGACTTCGGTATCAACTATCAAGCTCGAACGACACTAATCAATCTGATCTACTTTCGACTAACAGCAAAGTGATGAGGTGCTTGAAGACATAAAGGAAATAGCAGAGTTGGAACCCAGTGGGATTATTCACATAGCTGTTTTGTTTAGTTTTTCACAAATTGTGTAAATTCTATTTGTTCGGCGGCGTCCTCTACTAGGACGTCAGCCTCTTGTACAAAAACGCCTATTTACAGGCCAAACTTCAAAATCAATACAAATTCATTTTCAAAGAAATTTCAAACTGTTTTACCTTTATCTGTTTTGATTTGCAAAGAACGTCCAATGTTCATTCTTGATCTATGCATTTGACATTAATTGCTGCTCATAAATATTTACATGCGAAACAAAAGATGAATTACTTGTAATATCAGAAACAAGGGCAAATAAAAATGATCCAAACTGTATAGTTGCTTTGTCCACCAGGTACCGGGTAAATTCATTTGAAGAATATGGATAAGATACCTTCAGTCCCCGCAGAGTAAGACAATAATGGTAGCTCTCCCAGCTGAGACTTGCAACTATGAATAAATCAATAATACTCTCCCCAAGCGGAGTTGATCTACCATCAACACTAAAAAGGCTTAATATCCCTGACAGTCTTAATATTCCCTAGCGGAGTATAAGAATGTTCCCCGGCAGAATACAAGATACCCCCCAGTGGAGTCAATATTTCCCCAACACGGTCTGAAAAAGCTTCCCCAACGGAGTTGAATCATCATTCCCAGTAGACTCTGGAAGTTTATCCCCAGCGGAGTACAAAATAAATCTCCCCCAGCCGAGTTCAAAGGATCATTCCCAACAGAATTCAGAAGATTATCCCCACAAAAGTCTAACAGGGTTATCCCCAGCAAGTTGCAACTGAAAGATTATCCCCAGCGGAGTCCTTTCCTTTCACAAACAGAAATTTGATCCTCAACAAATTCAATATCACCAGCAATGATAATCCATCCCCGGCGGAGTTTACCAGTGGAATCCTCAGCAAAGTATCTCTTCCCCGCAGAGTAATCTCCTCATCAGTTTATTCCCCAATAGAGTTATCTTCTCCTGAAGGTCTATTCTCACAATCATCTTCGTTCGTCATCCCCAGCGGAAACGAAGAATTCAACTCTACTCTCCAGCAGCTATCCGAGATTTATTTTCCCCAGCTAAAGCATTACATTTCCATACATCATGATACATGCATATACGCATCATACCACACAATCTCATTTATTTTGAGAACATCCTTGCTTGATCTATATCATGCATTGCATATGACTGACCTTTACCTTTCAGGAAAGATGCAGTTAAATTCTCAGCTATGTCAAAAGACCTTGTCTGGTCCAGTTAAATCGATTCCTAAAGATTTTTCTGATGTCGATCCAGTCAAAGTTATTCCAAGACCTTGCCTGGTCCAGTTAAATCGATTCCTAAATATTTTTCTGATGCCGATCCAGTCAAAGTTATTCCAAGACCTTGTCTGGTCCAGTTAAATCGATTCCTAAAGATTTTTCTGATGCTGATCCAGTCAAAGTTATTCCAAGACCTTGTCTGGTCTAGTTAAATCGATTCCTAAAGATTTTTCAGATGCCGATCCAGTCAAAGTTATTCCAAGACCTTGCCTGGTCCAGTTAAATCGATTCCTAAAGATTTTTCTGATGCCGATCCAGTCAAAGTTATTCGAAGACATTATCCGGTCCAGTTAAATCGATTCCTAAAGATTTTTCTGATGCCAATCCAGTCAAAGTTATTCCAAGACCTTGCCTGGTCCAGTTAAATCGATTCCTAAAGATTTTTCTGATGCCGATCCAGTCAAAGTTATTCCAAGACCTTGTCTGGTCCAGTTAAATCGATTCCTAAAGATTTTTCTGATGCCGATCCAGTCAAAGTTATTCCAAGACCTGTCTGGTCCAGTTAAATCGATTCCTAAAGATTTTTTTGATGCCGATACAGTCAAAGTTATTCCAAGACTCTTGTCTGGTCCAGTTAAATCGATTCCTAAATATTTTTCTAATGCTGATCCAGTCAAAGTTAATCCAAGACCTCCTCTGGTTCAGTCAGATCGCCGAAGATCTCCCTGATTCGTATTCCAGCTGAAGTTCAAACCACCTACCAACAGTCTCCAAATGGCATCTGTAAGCCCATTCCCGACATCACCAGTCTAATACCACTTCATGCGAGTGCAAATTTCTGGGCACTCTAGTGTTCAATCATCTTCCACCTTCGGATCACGAAAGGCCCGAAATCCAATCTATATCCTCAGGTTTAAGAAAATTGAACAGGGGAAGTTGTTGTACCCCAAAATTTTTCCTCTCATATTTCCCAAGACATTGCAAGAATAATCTCCAAGTGGTTCAAGATTGCTCAAGAGTTAGACAGTCAAGCTATCTCCTAAGGCAGTCAACCTCAAATTAGGGTTTTGTGTTGCATCAATGTCCTTGCATCCAAATGACCTCAAGAGATCCCCAATGTCCTAATATGTTCTCAAGTTCATCCATGTCAAATTTCAAGCCTTGCATAGGAAGTTTGGTCAGTCAATTGCTCAAGAGGTCCAAAAATCGATTGTGCTAGGGCAAAAGTCAACTGTGACCTATAAACAGTCAAAATTCAAGATTTTTTGTCAACATTCTCATTTTGAAGTATATTTCATCATTTTATCAAGGGTTGATCATGATTCATCAAGGATTGCTCAAAATTCATCAAGACTCAAAAGTTGCTAAATTAGGGTTTTGTAGGAAAAGTCAACTCAACTTTGACCAAGCATAAGTTTCTCATACTTTATGAGAAATGACCCATCCAAATCTCATTTTGAATAGGATGCAATTTCCTACAATCCATCTTCACACCCCAAGATCAAGAAATGCACTCACAAGAAGTTACAAATTTGGACATTATAGGTCATTTTTGAAAGTCAACAAAAACACATTTGTTTCCAGAGGTTATAACTTGAGAATGGAATATAAATACTATATGGGACCAAAAGGGTTGGTTATAGGAAATCTCAAGCTTTCTAAAAAGTCAAAGAACACTTCCAAAAGTTCAAAATTGAAGAAGTTATGCATTGTTGAAGTTGGGCATTTTTGTAAAATTGCCAAAAGTCAACTATCCCCAAAACTTCAAATTTTGTCAAATGGGCCCATTATTTTTCACTTGATTTGATCTTGTCACACTACACACGTGTCCTAGCTTCAGCCTTGTGTCCATATATTAATTTTTCTATTTTATTTGATTTTTTATAGAATTAATTCATTTTAAATCAATTTAAATCAAATAAAATCCAAATATTGATGACTTAGGATCTTTTTGATTGTTATAGGTCTTAATTATCATCATGATCATGATCAAATCCGTATCAAGCTTTTCATGTACAAAAATATTGGATTTTGGACCAAATTGGAAGGTTATCAATGGTGAATCAAATCATATCTCCAAGCATTGATTTACAAAGATTCAAGACCCAAAACCTGACCTAATCCAATGCAGCATACATATACAATGCAAAGGAACACGAATCAGAGGTGAGAGGCTGCAAAATCACAAGAACCAAACTTGAAAAAACTTGGAAAAAGTGTGAATCTGAAATCGTGCTTAGAGGCAGTTTCAACACAAAATCTCAACACCATTCCATTGTTGGGATATCACTGAGTGAGAAGCAATCAAAAGCAAGCTGTCATACCCTCTCAATCGCGCTATAAGTCTCTCACAAAACCGTTCTGCACTTGAAATCGTAACTCCATATTTTGGCATATTTTGAACAAATCCTTGGTATATTCATGATGCTCATTCAATTTGCAAGATTTCTGCATTAACCAATTGTGTTTATATGACCTGTAGTGCCATACCTGAATCTAGGGTTCTTGGTTTTTGTTTTTTGGGCGTTTTATATTCAGGCAAAATCAGTGCAAATAATGGATATAGACATGCTCAGGAGACCTAGACGAGTATGACTATGGTCTTGGAATTAATTTCTATGGCCTAGGATAGATTTTAGGATGCAGCTACGAATTTAGTTGCGGATGGAGATCCGCAGGTAAATAACCAGGTCCAACGAAGAGGATGAATACGTGCCCCCTCCCCATTGGACCATTCATAATTCGCGCGCTTTGTTTTATATTTTCTGGAATATTACGCATTTTCGTATTTTATTATTATTATCCACTATGTATACAACTAACGTTCAATGGTCCAGTGGAAAAGGCGTGTATGCAAAGTCCAACAGGACCTGGGTTCGAATCCCAGGTCCCCCATGTATTTGCTATGTTTTTTCTACAGATTATCCAATGCCTTTCCAAGCGCGTAGTACATGATACTCCCTCACTCCAATGCTTGCCAAATGGCCCCAGGCCAGATCTGGTGGTCCATATTGGAGGTCCATCATAAGACCAAGTCAAAGGCGTACAGGGAACCAGGAAAGTCAACCAGACCAGTGGACAAATGGGCCTTGAAATTTCTAAACAAACCTCCCAAAAGCAGGCCCAAATCTCTAACTCTCTCTATTTTTCATTTTATTTATTTGTTTTGTTTAATTATTATTTTTATTTAAACTAATCAATTAAACCTTTTTTCCTCATAAAATCAAAAACCAAAATATATATTTTATTTATTAAAATTAAATTCAGCACTTTATTTTTGTAAATAAATATTAATGTAATTAATTTAGTTTAATTAGGAATGACTTTAAATTCTTTTTGCAATAATTAAAACTGATTTAGACAATTAGGTTTTATTAACATTAATCAATTTATTTTTATTTCTTTAAATATCAAAAACCCAAAAATATTATTTTCATTAATTAATTAATTTGTTTATTAATTTAATAATTAACTTAATTTAATTTCTTTCCTAATTCAAAAAATAACCAAAAAAATGCTTTCTTTCAAAAAAGGGTCAAAACCCTAAAAAACTCGCCCGATTTAATTTCTCGCACGCATTCCATATTTATTTCAATATTGTATCTGTTTCCCGGAATGTAATAGTTTAATTAGGACTTTAAATTATTTTATCGCTTTATTTACTTTCCGCATTTTAATTTCAAGGGTTGTTTTTGGCGATGTAAATACCCGACGCCTTGTAATAGTTAGTTTTGATTTCCGCAATTTAATTTCTGCAACTTATAAACTGTTAGATGTTTGGTAATAGGGAATGCATGACAAGATCAAATGTTTAAACCTAAAATCAACATAGATAACCATTGACATGTACAAATATAAAATTAACTGAAACAACACACTCGCACATGCGCACTCTTAGGGTACACCTCACTTGGTTGCCTTCGAACGTGGTCATTGAGTATAGGAAGTTTTAGAGGTTGCCCTCCTGTCCAAAGATCATAGTTGCCTCGAAACGGTCGCCTCAGAAAAATGATCTAAGACATTAGGGTTACCGCTAAAGCGTCCTAACATTGCTTTAGTGACCACACGTCCCTTAATCGAATTAACCCTTAAAACTCCAACGACGACGCTACTTACTCATCAATAGTGGGATAGCATTGTCTAAAGGACATTAGTACAAATTGATTCCTTTTTCGAGTAGGTAGATGGTTCTTAGATGCTTGCTCTCTCAAAAACGAAAACTTTTCACACTTACACCTTTCAAACAAAAACTTCTACAAACCCACAAACACAAAGAAAGCAATTTTTGAAAACTTTGAGCAAGTACCTAAGAGCCCGTGGATAACCACAGAGAGAAAGGGTGCTAACACCTTCCCCTTTCTATAATCTACCCCCCGGACCCGAGAAACACCTCGAAAAAGGAATTTTTCTGTGCTTTTTTCCTTTCCTTGTTGGATAAAATAAAAGACGGTGGCGACTCTTGCTTACCGCGACATTTTGCAAAAACAAACGCAAAACACAAACCAGCATTCCAAAAAATAGTCAGTTCTCTCCCACCGTATCACATTGTTCATCAAGAAAACCAAAATTGAAAATTAGGGTTTTGAATTTGAAAATTTTCTAACTTAGAAATTTTCTAAGTATAGAAAATTTTCTTATTTTTCTCAACTTTACACCACTTTTTCACCATGATGCATAATGATTCAAGAAAAGGTCCCAACATGAAAGTTGTAGACCTCCATGAAGTCTACAACTTTGCTTCACAAACATTTCCCTAAATATGCTTAGATCTCAAGATATAAATTTGTGAATACATGGTCATGAACTTGTTAACTTAGTGAAATTTTGCCCTAATTTAGGCAGGTTTTGGACCCAACTTCATGGAAACTTTTCAACTAGGTCCAAGAGGTATCTCAAAATGCATTTCAAATATGAATTATAGATCACATTGGAAGCTTTCCAAAATGTCTAAGAACTCCTTAAGATCATTTTTGAGTAAGGAGAATCGAAGAGATGAAGTTGGCAATTTCTCACTTTTTGTCCAAGCCATTTCATGAAGAACAAAGTTGCAAATCAATCCTATGCTGGCTAATTCATGCTGTACAGGTCCTAAACTTGTTCCACACCCCTTAATTAAAGGCTTAATCAGCTGACAAATCTTTGATCCATGCTTTTGAACCTTTATCCAACTTGTAATTCCATTTATGGCAAAAAGGTTCCATTGCCATTTTGAAAAAGAGCAACTTTTGCAAACTTTGCAATCTTGAGCATTGGACTTGTCCCCTTGATATATGTAAGTACCACAGACCAAAGGCAACTTGTAGGGAATAAATACCAACCCTAAGGAAGCCAGTACAAGCATGTGAGCTTTGTCTTATCACTTTGCTTCAAGTACAAGAAAAGTTGCAAAAAGGCTAGGGCTTGCACAGCTAATAGAGGGTTGACATAAAACCATTTCAATACTAATATACAAACCATATGCAACAATATACACGCTTGGCAAGGACCTGAAGGACTCTCAACAAGCAAAACACCAAAAACCTGCTCAAACCTACAGTTTCTGCACAAACACATTCATCTTCCATTTGGCTCGTGCGTTTTGTGTTTAGATCATTCAAACACCTTACATACTTGATATCAAGCCCATCCAAACCATCATCCCTGTTCTGTAATCACTTTTACACCATCTACCATTGTTGAGTTCAGAGCTTGTAGTTTGACTTGTCCAAAGAGTTCCAGCTACTTTCAGAGCAAGGCAAGGGTTGGAATAGATTCAAGGAAGCTCAAGGAAGCTCAAGCAAGCATCAGGCCTCCCTCAAACTCACCCCAGCTCATTTCACGATTCCAACTGAAGGAGGTAAAATTTCAAACTCTATCTCCTTGTACAAGCAACCTTAGGCCACGATCTGTGAATAAAAAATGTAGTCTTCATTATAACGAAGTTGTACATACCATTATCTTGCATTGATTTTACTTGTGCTAAGAGAATTTGAAACTTGAAATTTCTGGAAATATTAGGTCAAGATTTAGGGCTGATAAAATTCTCTTTATACTTTGATTAATAGTTCACGTAATTTATATGGTTGGAATCGTGAGTTCAAGTACTACAATTTTCATGTTATAAGTTTTTATTTTCATGGAAGTATGAGGAAGTTACAAGGTATCCGGCCAAGGCTTGAGGAAGAAGATGAAATAGGGCAAGGACGCATTTTGGGATATATTGTTTTTGTTTCACTAAAGATAATGGAAGTATAGCCACCCCAGTGGAAAAGTAGCACGCTGGTGAGACCCATGTCCTGGGTTCGAACCTGCGCGCTACTTTTGTATTTTTCACATTTTTCTTTTCCATTTTTGACACTTTTTTTGCAGGTTGGGCTGAGACTTTGGGCTTGGCATCTTTTTGCTAGCATATTACCATCAGATTTGCTACAACACCCCCTGCTAACTTATTTTATATTCTATTTTTTATTTGTTTTACTTTTATATTTAATATTTTAATTATTTTCTTTAATGATTAAAAATCCTAAAAAATAATTTAATCATATCACATTTTTATTTTATTCTTATTTTATTTTGCACATAAAAATACATTTTTATTTTAATAGTATATCATTCATTCTCTTAATAAACTTGCAAATATAATTAAACATATTTAGTTTAATTTATTTTATTTATTTATTTATTTCATACTTATAAATACTTATTTTTTGAACACATAAAATTTTATATTTTATTACAATATTATTTATTATTTTTACACAAAAAATGCACAAAATAACATCATATAAAACTAAATTTATTTTAAATAAAAATTAGGGTTATACCCCTTTTAGCAAATTAATTATTATTTTTATATATTTTTAGGTTTAGATTAAATTTTATTTTACATAAAAATAAGACATCAAAAAATATTTTTACATGTACATTGCATTGCATTGCATTTTAAATATTGTTTTGTATTTATCTTAAATTCGTACAAATTCGATTTGGTTGTAATAATGTATTTAGCTTTATATTTTTGCAAATCCCCATTCAAACTTGTATTCCCCCCTCCCATAAATTGTTGTAATAGTTTAGAAATATTTACATTACGCAATTTATCGCTTTCAAATGCCATGATTAGTAATTAGGGTTTGTATGACAAGAACAAAATAAAACAAAATAGAACACCCTAAATACAAGGCAAAATCAAAGCATGAAAATGACATACTTGCACACAAGCACCCTTAGGGTTTTCCCCATTTGGTTACCTAAAATAAAATGGCCATGTTACGCATGCGAAGTATCTTGGAAAAATAAAGCAAATATAAGATCATAGCCCCTCGATGACGTTATTCAAAATTTGCCTTACAAAATGATCTTGGTCCCTAAAAAATGCTAAGATACTTTGCAACATTGCTAATCATGGTTATACGATGACCCACACCCATCCCGTTCACATCCAAAGATAGGGTTGCTTACCAAATCAATGGTAAGACAACAATGTCAAAGGAATAGAAAATGCATAAGAAAGACATTTGAGTAGGTACATAGCTTCTAGTTACTTGCTCCCTTTCAAACAATAAATCCTTGCTATTTTCAAAACAAACACACATTTCAAAACATCTTACAAACATTGAAAACATTTTCAAAAGACAAACATCTTTGTATACATTCTTACGAACGAGAATCATTACAAAGATTGCCTAAACGAATGGCCTCTTTTACAAAATACTTTCAAAACCACACCAAGCACAATTTCAAACAAACAAAAGCAAGTGATCTAAAGCAAGTAACTAAGAGCCCATGGAAAACCATGGATGAAAAGGGTGCTAATACCTTCCCCTTTCATAATCTACCCCCCTAACTCAAGAAAACATCTCAAAGGTCTTTCCTGTACTTTTTCACCTTTCCTTTTGGATAAAAGAAAAGTCAATGGCGACTCTTGCTAACCGTAAAATTTGCGATAAAACGCAAAACCTCAAGTCAGTTCTCCCACGGCATCACAGAACTGGTGACTCTGCTGGAGATTATTATAAAAGTGGGGTTACCTTAGGGTTTAGATCACATTTATTTTCTTATATTGTTTGACTTGTTTGCTTTACATTATGGTTCTCTATTTGGGTTTGAATCCTCCACCCAGATTTAGGGAACATTATAGGTAAATAGCAATACGTTGTGGAAACTGTGCGGGGTATATCGACATGGTCTAAGCAATAGCTATGTTAGTGTGACATATTTGTGGGTACCGGTAGCCTTTGAGTTAATCAGAGAGATTACGGGGCCACTGAGTGATGTCATGAAGCACTAATGAACTTCTAGAACCCTTTACTTGACCAACTTGGCCTTTAGGATGTAGCGAGATGACCGGCTTTGGTGCAGTCCGAAGTTGGTAGATACTCGATACTACACTCATTGAGGGTTGGTTTCTTGGGATATTTCAGTCGCCATTAAAGAGGCTTGAGCTGAAACAATGACCAAGGAAACAATCCAGTGATATTGAGCTCCTTAGAACCCGGTTACTATTATTAGGACAGGTTGAGCAAACTAAACTTCAAGAGGGTACTTACCTATAAAACCCCATGCAAGCCTAAACTAAGAACTTGTTTGCTTTGCTTGTATATGCATACTTGTACATAACATCATGGACATCATGAACATCATATGCATTCACTAACCATTTCAAGGATTTTGGAGATTCATCTTTGTTCTTGTTTTGTAGGATATGGATTCACTTCACAGGAAAACTATCCAAATCAACCTTGTAAGAATTCCTCCACAACTTAAAGAGCTAGCTTCAAGGATCCCTGAGAACTCTCCATTCACCTAGAGGTATGGTCGTCTACTTAACTTGGTCACCTCCAACCCAGAGGATGATATGATGAAGGTTCTCTTCCAGTTCTTTGATCCTTTGCATCATTGATTCACATTTCCTGACTATCAGCTTGTGCCTACTTTGGAAGAATTCTCTCAACTCTTGAGGATTCCTATTCTCAATCAACTACCTTTCAATGGTATGGAAAGAGATCCAAAGCCATAAGAGATTGCTCAAGCCCTTCACTTGCACTCATCTGATGTCACAACTCATTGGGAAACTAGAAGTGCTGTCAAAGGTTTCTTGGCAAAGTTTCTGTTTGAGAAGGCCCAAAGCTGTTGGAATTCCCTAGACTTGCAAGATTTTGAGGAGATTGTGGCTCTTCTTATCTATGGGATGGTCTTGTTTCCCAATCCTGACCAACTCATAGATGTGAGTGCTGTCAAAATCTGCATGTCACGCAATCCGGTGCCTACATTATTAGGGGATATCCTACACTCTTTTCACACTCGTACAATGAGGTAGAGAGGGGTCCTTATGTGTTGCACTCCCCTCCTGGAAAGATGGTTTATTTCTCATCTTCCCCAATCAGTCTTAAAGAACAAGCAAGGATTAAGGTGGTCACAATGGTTAATGACGCTCAAACATTCAGATATTCATTGGTGCTCTTGATCCAAAGAGAATGTTATCATTGTTGACCATTGTGGGGAATTCCCTAATGTCCCTCTACTTGGCATTAGGGGAGGCATCACCTACAACCCATGCTTGGCTCTAAGACAATTTATTATGCCCGAAGGGATGGCCCACATGATATGCTGATTCAAGGCTTGGTATTCGACTACGACAACGACGATCAAGGACTTCGCCAGAGATTCATCCGAGCTTGGAGGATGCTAAACAAGGTGGATAGCAAGACTTTGGGACACAAGAATTCCATCCCTCTTGAGCCTTACCTCAAGTTGGTACGAACCTGCGCTCAAAGTCTTATGATGCCTTATCCGTCCATTCTCCCAGTGATTATTGAGCCTGTTAAGGAAGGAGAAGTTCCATACACTATCCTACATCCTGACATGCCCACATCACTCGAAGATCTACAAAGGGATTGGATACAACTCAAAGGAGAGCGAGATACTTTCGAAGCCCAATTCTACGCAAGTGAGAAGAAGGTTTTGGAACTCACTAGGCTACTTCATGAGGAGCAGACTCTAAATACCTACATAGCACCAAAGAGGATGCGCAATACTTTTTTATCTTAGAATTTTGTATTATTTTGTCCAAGGGGCATTGATGTACTCAAATTCTATCTTATTAATATAAGTGTGTTTCTTTTTGTTTAAAATAAATTTGAATTTTTAAATCCTTGAAAGCATTGCATGTATACATATCATTCATCATGACATAAGCAGGTCTTTTGCAACCAGTTTCCTCATCTCTCTACTGTTTATTTCAGTAAGATGGATCTCGAACAGACGGTCAAAGAGCTTCAAGCTCAAAACACGCAGTTTCAACAGTTGCTCATGACCCTAGCCAAGGGACAAGATAAATTGAAGACTCTGTTAGCTGAAGAGAGAAAGAAGAAACCAAAGAAGGCCACTGGGGTTTTAAATATGGGGAGAAGATTTCAAGGACAGACTAGAAGGACCTTGAATTTTGCAGCTACTTCCAGGGAAGGAGAAGGGAAAGGAAAAGAAAAAGCAGTTTCGTCAGAATCTGAAGAGGAGGAGGAAGAGGAAGACTACTCTAAAGAGCAATACCCTCCGACTGATGATAAGTACAGACATCTTGAAGAGCGTTTAAGCGCTATTAAAATACAGAGAGTACCAGGTCTGGATTTTGAAGAATTGAGGCTGGTATCAGGAATTGTAATCCCACCAAAGTTCAAAGTGCCGTTGTTTGCAAAATATGATGGGGTGTCATGTCCTAAAATGCACCTCCGATCATACGTGAGAAAGATTCAACCGCACTCTACCGATAATGACCCGTGGGTGCATTTTTTCCAAGATAGTTTATCCGGAACACAACTCGATTGGTTTTACCAATTAGAAAGGGCTGATATCCACAACTGGGAAGACCTTGCCGCATCCTTCTATAAAAAATACCAGTATAATGCAGATTTGGCGCTTACCCGTACTCAACTTCAGAGTATGGCTATGGCTTCAAATGAGGGTTTCAAAGATTACGCGCAAAAATGGAGAGATCTAGCTGGGAGAGTGCAACCCCCTCCGTCTGAAAGGGATTTGGTGGATATGTTCTTAGGTACTCTATCGGGTCCTTTCTTCAACCATTTGATTGGGAGTTCATTTGCTGGATTTACTGAGTTAATATTAACCGGAGAAAGGGTAGAGGCTGGCATAAAAAGTGGAAAGATTCGGAAATATTCATCTGCCTCTACAACTGTGAGAAAGCTTTTCGCTGGAAAGAAGGAGGTATCTGCTGTTTATCCATAAAGGAACCAAGGGAGAGCTGAACACCGACCAATGGTAGGGGCTGTTATGATCCCAAAATCTGCATCTGATCAACCAAGAAGTAATCAACCAAGGGTGGAAAGGCCAGTCCGACAATTCACCAAAATTAATATGACTCTAGCCCAGGTTTTACCACATCTGCTGAAATCTAATTTGGCAACTTTGAAGGAGGCTCCAAAGAATCCCAACATGGCGTCCCCCCATTATCACCCAAATGCCAGATGTGCATACCATTCCAAAAGTCCGGGCCACGAAACCAATAACTGTTGGGCTTTGAAAAACAAGATTCAAGACCTCATAGATGCAAAAGAAATCGAGTTTGAGGCGCCAGAGAAACCAAATGTTATTTCCGCTCCTATGCCTAGACATAGTCACAACGCTAATGCTATCAAGGAAGATTTGTTTGTTGCTACAGTAGATGAACTCTTAACTCTGCTCCTGATCATTAAGATGAATTTGTTGAAAGCTGGTATATTCCCAGGTTGCGATAAAGACTGCCATGTTTATCTATCCTCATCATTTGATTGCCCTCTACTGAAGACATGTATCCAACGCCTGATTGACAACTAAGAAATTCTGTTTGAGAATGCTCCTGTTTCACCCATTCTAGTTAAAGACGTTTCAATCATAACCATCTCCGCCAATCCTTCTAGGGCCCCCAAAAGACCTGTTAGGATTACATCAGTTCCAAAGACTACTCCTCTCATAATTACAATGCCTGGGCCAGTCCCATACGAATCATACAAAACAGTACCGTGGAATTACGGTGGAGAAATCTACTACCATGGTATTAAACAAGATGGGTTGACCACCGAAGAAGTGAGCTCCGAAGAAGAAAATTCAGACATTAGCAATATTTTCGGAACTAGTAAGATTACCCGTAGCGGTAGAATCTTCTCTCCAGAGATTTCCCCTCCAAAGGCAGCTTTTGGACTCGTGGCCATTCCGAAGATTACCTCTGTACCAATAACCATACCTACAAGTGCACCTACCGACAAAGACGACATGACCCCTGTTGTTATCCCTACCAGTACTTCTACTATTGAAAATCGAGGAAAAATCATTCAAGAAGAGCTTGTCCAGACGAAGGGTCAATCACTAGTTATTCCCGAAACATCCTAGAAGGAAATGGAAGAGATCCCGAGGATAATAAATAAGAGCGACTATGATGTGGATGAACAGTTGGGGCAAACTCCCTCCAAGATCTCCATTCTAGCATTGTTACTGTGTTATGAGGCACATGCGAAAGCTCTGGTAAATTTTTTGAAGAGAGCCCATGTGCCACAAGAAACATCTGCTGACTAATTCCAAGATTGTGTGGCCAGTTTGACAGTTGATAATGGCCTAGGTTTCTCCGATGCTGATTTGACACCCAGAGGGAGAAAGCACAACGAGGCATTATATGTCTCTGTGCAGTGTAGAGGAACGACTCTGGCCCATGTCTTGGTAGACACTGGCTCATCTTTGAACGTCTTACCGAAGAAAGCCCTTGACAGATTGGATTGCAAAGGGCTGACATTAAAACCCAGTAACATAGTTGTGAGAGCATTTGATGGTTCGAAGAGGATGGTCCACGGGGAGGTGGACATCCCGATAAAGGTGGGAACTCAGATTTTCAATTCAACCTTCTATGTAATGGACATCCGCCCCTCTTACTCTTGTCTGTTAGGACGCCCCTGGATCCATAATTTTGGTGCTATCACCTCCATGCTACACCAAATGCTGAAGTACCCAGTCCAAGGAAATATCATAACTGTCCATGGAGAGGAGGAGTACATTATTAGTCATCTAAATTCCTTCCGATATGTGGAATTGGATGGCGAGTTCATTGAAACTCCTTTTCAACATTTCGAAGAGGTCTCTCAAGAAGTAGCAGTGACCAAGGCGGTATCCTCGATTCCCAAGGTCACAAGACCTCTGCTTCGGATGTCATCTCTAAAGGATGCTAAAGTAGTAGTTGAAGAGGGTGGATGCACCATCTGGGGGCAGCTTCCGGACATCTCGTATAAACCAGACAAGTTTGGCTTGGGGTTTACTTCAACTGCTCAGAAGGCTGTGCGTCGTGCCCATGCTGGAGGGCCACCTTTGAAGATTAGTAACCGAGAGGTCAACGCAGTGGAAGATGTTGAAGAAGTTGGCAGCTTGGAAGATTGGATATTTCCTACTGTCAACAGAGGACTCTGTAACTGGTAAGCCAGAGACTTCGTCCAATAACTTTCATCTCTCAGTAATTTATCTTTTACATTTCTGTTGGACTTGTAATATTCATAAACAATTCGCACTTTAAAAACCTTGTGTCTTACCCGAGGCACAATGGTCCATTTGTAAGGGTTTTTATTTTATCTTCATATGACATTCAATGAATCATGGACGCTTTTTCACATACAAACCTTTTGTGCTCATTGTCTTTCTTTTACATTTTATTGTTTAAAGATGGCTATACCCTTACACACACCCACACTCACAAATGCAGGTACCCCTCTATTCCGGATCCCATGTGTAACGATACTGTTATAGCCTTCAGTGACTCTGAAGATCCAATCTATCAAGCCGAATACGAAGGTGAAGCAGATTGTGAAGTGCCAGGGGAATTAGCCAGACTACTACAACAAGAGGAAAGAGCTATTCAACCTCATGAGGAACCGTTGTATACAATCAAATTGGATACCGAGGAAGATAAAAAGGAAATCAAAGTGGGTGCCAATCTATAGCCGAGTGTCAAGGAACGTCTAATTCAGCTATTGCATGATTATGTTGAGATCTTTGCCTGGTCATACGAAGACATGCCAGGTGTGATACGGTGGGAGAACTTACTTGGGATTTTGCATTTGTGTTCGCAAATGTTCGGTTTAGCAAGAGTCGCCACCGACTTTTTATTTTATCCTAAGGAACGGTCAACAAGCACAGGAAAGACCTTTGAGATGTTTTCGTGGGATGTTGAACGGGACGGGCGCGGGTCATCGTATACAATCATTGAAGGCAACTTGTGAGACGCTCTAGCAATTTTGTAAGGGACGAGATCGTTTTATCGAAGGCAACATCGAGGGTCATCGAGGGACTAACGATATTTGTTTATCGAAGGGACATTTGCTAGAGTGTCTCATACTCGAGGGACATGATTGCATTTTCCGAGGCAACAAGCGAGGTTACCCTAGAGGTGCAAGTGTGAATTGTGTATTGATTTTCATGCATTTGTCTTGTATTAGGTTATCTAGCGGTTGATTTTGAATCTTCGCATACAAACCCTAATTACTATACAATATATGAAAGGCGATAAATTGCGGGAATTTAAAGTCTAAGCTATTACAAATAAGTATCCGGGGATGGGGGTACAAATGTTTACAAATGGGGATGAGTCTTATCAGAATAGTAATGTCCAAATATTATTTACAACCAAATCGAATCGTCGCATTCTCAATGTAAAAATATAATCAAGGTATAAGAATAAACGAGAATCAAAAGTATTGTATGATGTATATGGTTATTTACAAATGATCAAAATATTAACCTAATGTATTATTAAGTTTTTTTTTTTTTGTGTTTTTGTTAATTATATATAAACAAAAGGTTTTTTAAATAAATAAATATTTAACTTAATAAAAAAATCTAATATTTATATATTTTAAATTTTTTAAGGTAATGAAAATTACTAATAAAATTTTATACAAAAATTAAAATATCATTCTTTTTTTTTTTATTTAACAAAAATAGGTTATGAAAAGAAAATAAGGTGATAATATATAAAAAAGAGGGATTGATTTGTAAACATAAGAAAAATAAGAAAAGAAGTTAAATGGGCTTTTGAGTTTACATTTTTGGTCCAAATAAGAAGGGGGCAGCATTGGGCTAAAGAGGGGGTGTAGTGCCAGAATTATTGGGCCTAAGGTTTTGGTGCAAGGGGCGAAAGCCCAATGGCATTGTACAAAGTTTTTTTTAGGGTTTGGCGTTCGTTCTGCTCAGAATCTAGGGTTGCAGTTTGTGAACTGCGCCGCTCCTTCTCTCATCTTCTTCCTCTTTATTTCATCGTTCTTAACCGGAGTTTCTGCATATCCTTTCCAACTCTCAGGCCACCAGAATGCCACCTCCAATCTCTCCTCCCCGTGATTGTACAAGGCAACGATTAAAAGGTATTACTTCGTTCTCACGTGTTTTAGGGTTTTCAGGTTTTTACTCTTTGCATGTCATTGATCTTTGTGTTATTTGTGTTTATGTGAGGTACAAAACAGAAAGAGGTTATAAATACCTTGAGGTTTTGTTTTTGGATAGGAGGCGGGAGGTTGGACGGCGGTGCTCTCAGGTGGCCGGAGAAGGGAACGTGTTGGTGATGCTAGCTTCCTGGTATTTGTATCTTTCTCCTTGAACGGTTTCGTGATGAATTTATTCTGAAAACCCTAGAATATTCGTTTCACTTCTGGACCTCTTCTTATCTGAATGCTTGCTTTGTTCTTGTTAGCTTGAATTAATGATGATGTTCTTCTGAGTTTTGCTTATTGTTGCTGTTGATTTGGATGTTGATGAACTTTATTATTTCTGAATCCTTATGTCATTTTGCTTCTGAGTTTTTCCTCTTCCTTGGATTTTGTTGATTCGGTGATGAAGTCTATTCTGAGAATGTTTGTTATTCTTTTCACTTCTAACCTCCTCCTCTTTGTGGGTTGTGATGATGAAATTACTCTGCAAATGCTTGCTTCTGAGTTCCTTCTTCTTCCTATCTGAATGTTGGCTTTGTCGATTCTGTGAGGAACTCTGTTCTGAGAATGTTATTGTTGTTGTGATATTTGGTTATATTGACTCCATGATGAACTTTATTCTGAGAGTGTTTGTTATTATTGCTATGCTTGAGTTTGGTTGTTTGATACAGGCTGGTTTGAGACTGGTTTTAGGCAGGCCTGAAGGTTTGCTTGTTTGTTACAGTCAGGCAGTTTTACTTGTGGTTTTCTGCAGGTTACCAGTTTTTGTAGGTTTGAAGTTTGCTTGGAGGTTTTAATGCAGGTTAGAAGGTTTTCTTGGAGGTTTTGCTAAGGAAGGCAGGTTTGGGTATGCTTCTGGTTTGCTATGCTTGTGCTTACAAGCAGCTTGCAGGTTTTGCAAACTTGCTTGTTTGGTTTTCAGTTGGTTTTAAGCAGGTTTTGAAACAGGTTTCTGGTACAAGCGGGCTGTTGTTATGCAGGCTTGTTGTTGGTTTGTGTTTACAGTTTTGTGGTATCTTGCCCTGTGTTCTTCTCCTCCTTGAACTGTTAGAACAATGTTATATTTATCTATTTCTTAAGCCTGCCAAACTGCAAACCTTTTTACTTTACTCTCTTTCTCTCTCTCCATAAAGAAAGCATATTTTATTGCTTAATATCTTTTTTTTCTTTCTGAAAAGGTTGTTGGCTAGGGAAAATGATGAAATGTTTTTACAAGTTGCTTGCTTGCATCTTGGTTTTCCTCTACATTCTGTCCTTTCTTCCAGATTTTCTACATTGCCCTTTTTGATAGCCTGTATGCAGCTTTTCTGTTTTGATAGCTTCTTTGACAGCTTGGTTGATAGTTTGTGTAACTTAGTTTGCTTTGACATTGCAACTTAGCTTGTTCAGTTTGAATTTGTGCAGCTTGTCCCTTGTATTATATGTTGCCTTGTGCCTTCTATTTAATTGATTTATATGTTTGCAAAATAATTTTACTTTCCTCTTTGTGAACCAAGAAGAGAAATCTTCTTGTGACTTGCAAAGGGGATGAGAAAAATATGATGAAAATCAAAACAATCTGATTCCGGCCAACAACCTTTAATGATGAGTTTTTGATTATCTGTCTGAGAATACTTTTCAATTTAACTGTATTGACTTCTTTTTTCTGTTTTTGCAGGTAAATGCCAGTTGGGGATCAGAGAAGTATGAAGACTTCAAGAGACTTAGAAGATAGATTTATTTTATTTTTAATCATTGTAATAAACATTATTGTAAACACTGTAAATAAATTTACTGTATTCAAATAAACATTTGTAACAACAATTAAAATAAATAAAAATCTTTTGTCAGATATTTCTATCTTTCTTTTACACTGTTTATTTATTTATTTAAATCTCTTGAATTAAAATGACTGGAAATGCATCCCAATTATTTTAACTTAGATAAAATAAATAATCAATAAACGTTGTAGTCTCACAATCCTGCATTAACCGCAATACGCCTGGCATTCCAAATAACCAAATGCATTGCACAGTTAAACAAACAAACGTCCATACGCCTTTTACCTCACTGATCAAACTAAAGCTTCAAACTTTCAATCAGAAGCCTCAGCTTCTATCCCATATGTTTAGGCTTTGAGAAACAAACAGAAATCTTGAACAAGCGTCAAAGCAGTGTGACAGTCAAATGAAATACTGTGGATTCAAATTCTTCTGAGAATGCGTGTGCAAACCCTAATTTTGGATTTATTATCAAAGAAACGTCTGCTTGATCAAACCCTGAGCCAAACTCAACCAAATCAATAGAAAACCTAATAATCTGTTTGACTGATTCAAAATCAATGGAAACCCTAATTTTGTTTGACTGATAAGAAAAGTCTGTTTGACCGATTCTTGAGCCAATCTGAAAAATCAGGGAAAGCCCGAAGCTGTGATTTCTTGTGAAAAAGAGAGGGAAAATTTTAGGGTACAACAGTTTCCCCTGTTCAATCTTCTTGAACCTGAAGAGTTAGATTGGCAGTTTTGCCGTTTGCGACTCGAAGGTAAAAGATGATTGGACACTAGAGTGCCCAAAAAATTTGCACTCGTCAAAGCGTAGTTGAGGGAATGGGCTTAAAGATGCCATTTGGAGATGTGACAAAATCTTGTCGGAGATGGGCTTAAAGATGCCATCGGGAGGTGTGAAAGAAGTCTTACTGGAGACGGGCTTAAAGATGCCATCGAGAATGTTTGTTGAACTGTTATGTCGTTGGTGAGTGGACGAGTATCAGAAAGGTATCCATGTTTGGAACATCTCTGAACTGGGGGGCTGAATAAGCAATAGATTGGCATCCATGTTTGGAGAATCCGTAAACTATTTTCAAAAGTTGAATCTGTATGAGTAGCAAAATGACTTCCGTGGCGATTGTACTGGGGAGAATCAAGCTGCTGGTGTAAAGGACAGAATGACATCCGTGTCTGGCGCGTATCTGAACTTTGAGGTTGATAGTTGAATCTAAATGAGGGATAGAATGACCGTCGTGTCTGGAGCATATCTAGTCTGTATCGGATTGCTGAAGTCTGAATGAATATCAGAATGACCGCCGTGTCTGGGGTGTATCTGTACTGTATCTGAGCACTTGTTAACAAGAGCCCTTTAATCTTATCCTGAAAAGGGTAAAATGTTAGTTAAAACACAAATTTATGTTGCATGATATGTATGATGCAATGAATTGTGTTTCATCAATGTTTATGATATATGAATGAAATGGATGTGCATGTAAGCTGAGTAGCTATCTTGCTTGAAGAACATAAATCCTGGATAATGAAATCTTTGACTGCTGTCGGGGAAAGTAAATCCTTGACTGCTGCTGGGGATTGAAAATCCTTTGATCGTTGAAAATGAGAAGTCCTGGGACCGCTGTTGGGGAATCAGGAGTTTGGGTTGTATGCCAATCTACTGGGGATTCCCGTCTTGAGGAGATCTTCACTGGGGAATATCTGAATACCCTGTGAGGAACTGAGAATGAGAGTCTTCGTTCTGCTCGGGGAATAAGAATTTTGTGGGGAATAGCCATACTATTGCAGAGTGGCTATCCTGTTGGAGAGTAAAAACTCAGGACTCTGGGAAAAGCTTATTCCTGTTTTGAAGAAGTTCAGGTTTAGGTCGTATGCCACTTCAAGAATGAGAATCTTCACTCTGTCGGGGATACCAGAAATTCAGATGTTATACCATTTTGAGAAATGAGAATCTTCATTCTATCGGGAATACCAGGAGGTTGGGTGTATGCTAATCTACTGGGGAAGCCAAAATGAGAATCTTCATTCAATCGGGAATACCAGGAGGTTGGGTGTATGCCAATCTACTGGGGAAGCTAAAATGAGAATCTTCATTCAGGTCTTGGGTCATAAGATTGGGTGTATGCCAATCTCTTGGGGTTTTAAGGATGAGAATTTCATTCTGTTAAGTGTCAGAAATTGGGAGTATACCAATCTTCTGAGGTTTCAAGGATGAGAGTCTTCATTCTGTTAAGGGTCAGAAATTGGAAGTATACCAATCTTTTGAGGTTTCAAGGATGAGAGTCTTCATTCTGTTAAGGGTCAGAAATTGGGAGTATACCAATCTTCTGAGGTTTCAAGGATGAGAGTCTTCATTATGTTAAGAGTCAGAAATTGGGAGTATACCAATCTTCTGAGGTTTCAAGGATGAGAGTCTTCATTCTGTTAAGGGTCAGAAATTGGGAGTATACCAATCTTCTGAGGTTTCAAGGATGAGAGTCTTCATTCTTGAGAAAAAATAGATTTTTAGGAGCTTCAGTTGTCCGTTATTCTGTTGGTGGCTGTAACTTCCAACAGGTGATGAAGGAATTTTTGATGATGATCGTAACTTCCAGCAGGTGATGAAGGAAATTTTTGACGACCATTCAATTTGAAATGTAATTTTGCTTTGGAGAATAAATCCTTGACAAATGTTGGGGAAATAAACCCATGACCGCTGGTCTTCTAGAGAGGTGATGAACTTCTTGAGGACGCTTGAATTTATTTTCAGAAAGATTTCGGAGAGGTTTCATCATTGCCCCTAGCATCAGATTCTTGTAATATTTCCAGGACACTTGGACTGCACGTAACCCTTTGATGAGATTGACGTTTAAATGCCCCAAGTGGTGGTGAGGGAGACTTGCCCCAAGTTATCCTGCAATTGAGAGATTTCTTGAAATCTTGACTGGACTGCCCCAGGTTCACTGAACTTTGAAAGATTTGTTGAAAACTTGACTGGACTTCCCCATGTTTACTGGACAATACCATATAAAATCCCCTTTTGTTGATAGGATATTTTTGTAACGAAAGTGTCATCCCACTTGAAGTGATTTTATTCACTGAGAGAGTTTTCGTTCCTCCGAACATCCACTGTTGTGAATTTCTTCGCTGTCAAACAAATAAACATGTGCAAACAACGATATTCAAATAATGCAAAGTTTATGCTTGTCTCGAAGTTTTGAAAAATGCGTTTTTTAGCAGAAAACTTTTTATAAGACAAATTCAACACAAGATTTAGGGCAAAGCCTTACAGGAGTCAGGATACCTTTTGTAACAGTATGCTTTCGAACTAACCCATGCTTCAATTAGGACTTTTGAAGGGTTGTAACGTGGCTTGGTTCACAGTTTAAGAAACAAAGGATAAAGGTTCAAAGTATATTTGTTCCCACCCGCTCTTCGTGATGTCCTTCAGTCCTAAACTCAGTTAATTGTACGTCGAACTCTATTCGAGTTTGGAACGACTTTTTGGTGATGGCTCACACTAGTTGAATTTTATGGAAGGCAGTCATCATTTTTTGCAACATTTTTCATGTTATTGAGGATTTATAATGACCTTTTTCTTTTGATTTGTTATCCCTAACTTTTGCCTAACTGTTCCTGTTTTCGAGATTACAGTCAGCGGAATGCCCCAACTTTCTTAAGCCTCCTTTGTAGGTTTTGGCTCAGCGGGCTTTTCTCTTTTGAGAGATAATGACTGCCTATGAGATAAAGAACCTTCACTGTCTTTTGGCTCCAAATGAAAGTTTTTGATGTTACTCGTTGTATTATGAACTGAGAGTTTGCGACTTCAATGCACATCTCTTTTTTTTTTAATTAACTGAGAGACTACCCTGCCCCAGGTTTAAATCAAAGGTTTCATTTTGTTTTAAAATATAAAACTCCTACTTCTTTGGCTCGAAGGGGTTGACTAGGGATTATCTTCCTTATAACTCCAGTGTTTAGGATTTGAAAGAAACGCCCGTACATCGTCAGCAAGGTCTGTTCAAAAGCATACTGTATGAGATTATGGTATTATTTCGTCATCCTCCCTCTAAAGGCTTGTAGCTTTTTATCAAGAGTTAAGTATTATAAAGAAAGCACAAGAATAGTGAAAACGAATGGATGAATTCAAGACAAACATATGCAATGCATTAATGAAACAAAGTTTGACATCAACAGATAATTGTTTAAATAACAAAATAAATTACAACTTGAAAATTCAAATGGAACAAAAGTATCTCAGTTCGAGCTTTGTCATTTCAGGTGGAGAACCCTTAGCGGAATATTTTCATCTCGCCATCCGGCATGAATTCCAGCACTCCTTCGTCAATCAAGTCTTGGATCTTGTTTTTCAAAGCCCAACAGTCGTCGGTGTCATGTCCAGGACTATGGGAGTGGTATACACAAAACGCGTCGGGGTGATAGCTAGGAGTAGAGGTATTGGGTTTCCGAATAGGATCCCTTAAAGCAAGCAGGTTGACCTCCAACAAGCGTTTCAGTATCAGAGATGATGGTATGTCAGTCTCAGAGAAATGTCTTCCAGACGTACTTTTCTTACGCTGATTACCCTGTTGACGCTGACGAGGTTGTTGTTGGGCTTGTGACCCTGAAGCAAGTTGAGGAGCTTTTCCCTTGTCTTCTTGTCCCAAAGGGGGTTAAATGATGACTTGATCTTCAACCTTAGTTGTTTGCCCTACTTGGTTATTTTAAAGCAGCTTGTTGACGAGGACCCTGAGCTCTTCTTGTCTTTGAGCTAAGTTTTGAATGAGAGCCATCTGGCCCACCAGCTGTCCCATCATCTGGATCCTCATTGTTGCCAACTCAATTTGCAGTCCTTCCAACTGATCATTCCTGACACTGCCTGAATTCCCCAGGACCAAGCCCCTTGTGAGGAGAGCTTTCACTTCTTCTTGCCCCTGGGACAGGTTCAAGAACATTTCTCGGAGTTGAGCATTTTGAGCCTGAACGTCCCTGATAGTCTGCTCTAGAGCCATCTCTACTGAAATAAACAGTATGAGAAATACGGAAACCTGAAAAGGAAAACCTGTTACGATGCAATGCATGATATGTGGATGCATGTTTTCAAGGATCTCGTGGGGTAAACACAAGAAAATGTTAGAGGTTGAATTTTGATCAACATCTTCGATTGGAGAACTTTGTAACGGTGGATGTCTTTCGACAAGAATCAAGCTCACCATGTCGAGTGGGTCATATCCCCTGATTCAAGTTGTTGCACTTGATCTTTGATGGCCCTGCATCAAAAGACCCTCGAGATCCCTGAAATGGTTAAGGTAAAAAATGCTATGGTATGATGTTATGATGTTATGTACATGTATGCAAAAGCAAGTGAGCGTATATACAGACAATCATATTCACACAAAGCAGACAAGTCTTTAGGTTTAGGCTTGCATGGGGTTTGTAGGTAAGTACCCTCTTGAAGTTAGTTGGCTCAACCTGTCCTAAAATAGAAACTGGGTTCTAAGGAGCTCAATATCACTGGATTATTTTCTATGTTCATTGTTTTGGTTTAGCCACTTACGGGCGACCAAAATATTCCAAGAAAACAATCCTCAATGAGTGTAGTATCGAGTATCTACCAACTTTGGACTGCACCAAAGTCGGTCATCTCACTACCCCTAAAAAAGGCCAAGATGGTCAAGTAAGGTTCTAAGAGTTCGTTAGTGCTTCATGACATCACTCAGCGGCCCCGTATTCTCCTTGACTACTCAAGGGCTACCGGTACCCACAAATATGTCACACTAACATAGCTACTGCTTCAACCATGTCGGTATACCCCGCACAGTTCCCTCACAGTTTATTGCTATTTACGTAAAAAGGTGCCCCCAAATTCGGGTGTAGGATTTACAACAAACACAAACAAGGAACCCAAAAAGTAAAGCAATCATAGCAATCAAAGCAAGCATGTAAAGGTGATCTAAATCCCTAAGGTAACCCCACTTTTGGATGATTCCCCAGCAGAGTCACCATTTCTGTGATACGGTGGGAGAACTGACTTGGGATTTTGCGTTTGTGTTCGCAAATGTTCGGTTTAGCAAGAGTCGCCACCGACTTTTTATTTTATCCTAAGGAAAGGTCAAAAAGCACAGGAAAGACCTTTGAGATGTTTTCGTGGGTTCCGGGGGTAGATTATGAAAAGGGAAGGTGCTAGCACCCTTTTCATCCATGGTTATCCATGGGCTCTTAGTTACTTTCTTTAGATCACTTGCCTTTGCTTTTCAATTGCTTGAAATGGTGCTTTGTGTGTGTGGTTTTGAAAATGTTTTGAAAAAGATGCCTTGTCTAGGCAACCTTTGTAACAATTCTTATTTGAATGTTTTACAAAGGTGTTTGTCTTTTTGAAAAGATGTTTCAATGTTTTTTGAAAGTTTGTTTTGAAACTTGTGTTGTGGAGTGTGTTTTGAAAAATGGCAAGGATGTTTTGCAAGATTTTTGATCAAGTAACTAAGAGTTTGTTTACCCTATTTTACTCAAAGATTTTTCTTATGTTTTTGACCCTTTTAACAGTGTTGTTTCACCATTGTGTTTGGTGAACAACCTTGCGTTAGGATGTTGAACGGGACGGGCGCGGGTCATCGTATACAATCATTGAAGGCAACTTGTAAGACGCTCTAGCAATTTTGTAAGGGACGAGATCGTTTTATCGAAGGCAACATCGAGGGTCATCGAGGGACTAACGATCTTTGTTTATCGAAGGGACATTTGCTAGAGTGTCTCATACTCGAGGGACATGATTGCATTTTCTGAGGCAACAAGCGAGGTTACCCTAGAGGTGCAAGTGTGAATTGTGTATTGATTTTCATGCATTTGTCTTGTATTAGGTTATCTAGCGGTTGATTTTGAATCTTCGCATATAAACCCTAATTACTATACAATATATGAAAGGTGATAAATTGCGGGAATTTAAAGTCTAAGCTATTACAAATAAGTATCCGGGGATGGGGGTACAAATGTTTACAAATGGGGATGAGTCTTATCAGAATAGTAATGTCCAAATATTATTTACAACCAAATCGAATCGTCGCATTCTCAATGTAAAAATATAATCAAGGTATAAGAATAAAAGAGAATCAAAAGTATTGTATGATGTATATGGTTATTTACAAATGATCAAAATATTAACCTAATGTATTATTAAGTATTATTATTATTTTTTTGTGTTTTTGTTAATTATATACAAACAAAAGGTTTTTTAAAGAAAGAAATATTTAACTTAATAAAAAAATCTAATATTTATATATTTTAAAATTTTTAAGGTAATGAAAATTACTAATAAAATTTTATACAAAAATTAATATATCATTCATTTTTTTTATTTAACAAAAATAGGTTATGAAAAGAAAATAAGGAGATAATATATAAAAAAGAGGGATTGATTTGTAAACATAAGAAAAATAAGAAAAGAAGTTAAATGGGCTTTTGAGTTTGCATTTTTGGTCCAAATAAGAAGGGGGCAGCATTGGGCTAAAGAGGGGGTGTGGTGCCAGAATTATTGGGCCTAAGGTTTTGGTGCAAGGGGCTAAAGCCCAATGGCATTGTACAAAGTTTTTTTTAGGGTTTGGCGTTCGTTCTGCTCAGAATCTAGGGTTGCAGTTTGTGAACGGCACCGCTCCTTCTCTCATCTTCTTCCTCTTCGTTTCATCGTTCTTAACCGGAGTTTCTGCATATCCTTTCCAACTCCCAGGCCACCAGAATGCCACCTCCAATCTCTCATCCCCGTGATTGTACAAGGCGACGATTAAACGGTATTACTTCGTTCTCACGTGTTTTAGGGTTTTCAGGTTTTTACTCTTTGCATGTCATTGATCTTTGTGTTATTTGTGTTAGAACAAAGTTTGAATCTACTACCCTAAGTTAAAGTTTTGATGATAACAAAATGCAAGATTAAATAAATTGTATAATTCATATGAGACATATATGCTACCTTAAAATTATATTGTGCATTTACAGAAACTCTGATGGATATCAGCATAAGAATGTCAACATCAGCATCAGAAGATGAAATATCATATGCCAGCATCAGAAGATCAAAGCATGTGCTTACGCTGAAGCTTGATGAACAGATCTGCCCTTAACATACTCTAAACTCTGATCAAGACCAAAACAATATCATCAGCACCTAGAAGCGTCAGAATAAGCCAAAGCCAATAACACGCTGAATTGACAACGGTACTGTGCATTCAAGACACTTTATTACCAACAAATTTATTCCAAGACAAAGATCTTCTCAATATGGAAAGAACGTAATGGGCATTGAAATGGAATAATTGACTACAACGTATCTTTTCCAAGGCTATATAAACAAGTCAGTGAGAAAAGAATTGGCTAATGCTCTACAACTCTTTACACGCATAAAGCAAATCATCTTCATCCTCACTCATACAACTTGCTATATCTCTCAAATTTCTTACTCTATAGTTATAGCATCCTAGTTTCACATAAGCTTAATTTGTGTATTATCACAGTTGTGATATAAAGTTTTTGTAGAAAACATTCAACACACATAGTATTCATTTATCTGTAAGAAAGAATTTCCTTGAGAAACAGGTCTGTGGTTTAGAATCAAGAAGGCTTTAGCAGTTGTTAAAGCAGTTGTAATATTCAGTTGAATATAGTGGATTAAGACCTCGTTGGAGAGAGGCAAAATCACCTTGACGGGTGGACTGGAGTAGTTTGAGATCAAACGAACCAGGATAAAAATAACGTGTTGTCTGCATTTGATTTCAAGTTTTACAATTCAACCCCCTTCTTGTGTTTTTCACTTCTTCAATTTGTGTTTGTGTGAGGTACAAAACAGAAAGAGGGGATAAATACCTTGAGGTTTTGTTTTTGGAGAGGAGGCGGGAGGTTGGACGGCGGAGCTCTCAGGTGGACGGAGGAGGGAACGTGATGGTGATGCTAGCTTCCTGGTATTTGTATCTTTCTCCTTGAACGGTTTCGTGATGAATTTGTTCTGAAAACCCTAGAATATTCGTTTCACTTCTGGACCTCTTCTTATCTAAATGCTTGCTTTGTTCTTGTTAGCTTGAATTAATGATGATGTTCTTCTGAGTTTTGCTTATTGTTGTTGTTGATTTGGATGTTGATGAACTTTATTATTTCTGAATCCTTATGTCATTTTGCTTCTGAGTTTTTCCTCTTCCTTGGATTTTGTTAATTCGGTGATGAAGTCTATTCTGAGAATGTTTGTTATTCTTTTCACTTCTAACCTCCTCCTATTTGTGGGTTGTGATGATGAAATTACTCTGCAAACGCTTGCTTCTGAGTTCCTTCTTCTTCCTATCTAAATGTTGGCTTTGTCGATTCTGTGAGGAACTCTGTTCTGAGAATGTTATTGTTGTTGTGATATTTGGTTATATTGACTCCATGATGAACTTTATTCTGAGAGTGTTTGTTATTGTTTCTATGCTTGAGTTTGGTTGTTTGATACAGGCTGGTTTGAGACTGGTTTTAGGCAGGCCCGAAGGTTTGCTTATTTGTTACAGTCAGGCAGTTTTACTTGTAGTTTTCTGCAGGTTACCAGTTTTTGTAGGTTTGAAGTTTGCTTGGAGGTTTTAATGCAGGTTAGAAGGTTTGCTTGGAGGTTTTGGTAAGGAAGCCAGGTTTGGGTATGCTTCTGGTTTGCTATGCTTGTGTTTACAAGCAGCTTGCAGGTTTTGCAAACTTGCTTGTTTGGTTTTCAGTTGGTTTTAAGCAGGTTTTGAAATAGGTTTCTGGTACAAGCGGGCTGTTGTTATGCAGGCTTGCTGTTGGTTTGTGTTTACAGTTTTGTGGTATCTTACCCTGTGTTCTTCTCCTCCTTGAATTGTTAGAACAATGTTATATTTATCTATTTCTTAAGTCTGCCAAACTGCAAACCTTTTTACTTTACTCTCTTTCTCTCTCTTCATAAAGAAAGCATATTTTATTGCTTAATATCTTTTTTTCTTCTGAAAAGGTTGTTGGCTAGGGAAAATGATGAAATGTTTTTACAAGTTGCTTGCTTGCATCTTGGTTTTCCTCTGCATTCTGTCCTTTCTTCCAGATTTTCTGCATTGCCCTTTTAGATAGCCTGTATGCAGCTTTTCTGTTTTGATAGCTTCTTTGACAGCTTGGTTGATAGTTTGTGTAACTTAGTTTGCTTTGACATTGCAACTTAGCTTGTTCAGTTTGAATTTGTGTAGCTTGTCCCTTGTATTATATGCTGCCTTGTGCCTTCTATTTAATTGATTTATATGTTTGCAAAATAATTTTACTTTCCTCCTTGTGAACCAAGAAGAGAAATCTTCTTGTGACTTGCAAAGGGGATGAGAAAAATATGATGAAAATCAAAACAATCTGATTCCGGCCAACAACCTTTAATGATGAGTTTTTGATTATCTGTCTGAGAATACTTTTCAATTTAACTGTATTGACTTCTTTTTTCTGTTTTTGCAGGTAAATGCCATTTGGGGATCAGAGAAGTATAAAGACTTCAAGAGACTTAGAAGATAGATTTATTTTATTTTTAATCATTGTAATAAACATTATTGTAAACACTGTAAATAAATTTACTGTATTCAAATAAACATTTGTAACAACAATTAAAATAAATAAAAATCTTTTGTCAGATATTTCTATCTTTCTTTTACACTGTTTATTTATTTATTTAAATCTCTTGAATTAAAATGACTGGAAATGCATCCCAATTATTTTAACTTAGATAAAATAAATAATCAATAAACGTTGTAGTCTCACAATCCTGCATTAACCGCAATACGCCTGACATTCCAAATAACCAAATGCATTGCACAGTTAAACAAACAAACGTCCATACGCCTTTTACCTCACTGATCAAACTAAAGCTTCAAACTTTCAATCAGAAGCCTCAGCTTCTATCCCATATGTTTAGGCTTTGAGAAACAAACATAAATCTTGAACAAGCGTCAAAGCAGTGTGACAGTCAAATGAAATACTGTGGATTCAAATTCTTCTGAGAATGCGTGTGCAAACCCTAATTTTGGATTTATTGTCAAAGAAACGTCTGCTTGATCAAACCCTGAGCTAAACTCAACCAAATCAATAGAAAACCTAATAATCTGTTTGACTTATTCAAAATCAATGGAAACCCTAATTTTGTTTGACTGATAAGAAAAGTCTGTTTGACCGATTCTTGAGCCAATCTGAAAAATCAGGGAAAGCCCGAAGCTGTGATTTCTTGTGAAAAAGAGAGGGAAAATTTTGGGGTACAACAGTTGCCCCTGTTCAATCTTCTTGAACCTGAAGAGTTAGATTGGCAGTTTTGCCGTTTGCGACTCGAAGGTAAAAGATGATTGGACACTAGAGTGCCCAAAAAATTTGCACTCGTCAAAGAGTAGTTGAGGGAATGGGCTTAAAGATGCCATTTGGAGATGTGACAGAATCTTGTCGGAGATGGGCTTAAAGATGCCATCGGGAGGTGTGAAAGAAGTCTTACTGGAGACGGGCTTAAAGATGCCATCGGGAATGTTTGTTGAACTGTTATGTCGTTGGTGAGTGGACGAGTATCAGAAAGGTATCCATGTTTGGAACATCTCTGAACTGTGGGGCTGAATAAGCAATAGATTGACATCCATGTTTGGAGAATCCGTAAACTATTTTCAAAAGTTGAATCTGTATGAGTAGCAAAATGACTTCCGTGGCGATTGTACTGGGGAGAATCAAGCTGCTGGTGTAAAGGACAGAATGACATTCGTGTCTGGCGCGTATCTGAACTTTGAGGTTGATAGTTGTTGTACCCCAAAATTTGCCCTCCCATATTCTTCAAAACTTGCCAAGTCAAAGCTTCAAAATCTCCCAAGGGATGCACAGTTCAAGGGCCTCCTAACAGTCAAAAATTAGGGTTTTGGTTCTGACAAAGAAAATGAAGTTTCCAAAGGCCCAATCAAGTCCCACATGCCTACAAACATGGTCAAGCATCCTCATACCAAGTTTCAAGACTTACAGCACAAAATTGCACAGTCAAAAACCCTAATTGCTTAGCAGTCAACTGCAGGGGCAAAATGGTCATTTGACAGTCAAAAGTTCAAATTTTTGGTCAACATCTCATTTTGAAGCCACAAACATCATTTGATCAAATCTTGATCATGATTCTCAAGGCATGGCTCAAAAAGTCTCAAGATGCAAAAGTTTCCATATTTGGACAGTTGAAAAAGTCAACTGTAACTTGACCAAGGCATAACTTCCACATGGTTTATCAGAAAAATTCCATCCAAAGCTCATTTTGAAGATAAAGACATTTCCTACAACTCCTCTTCACACTTCAAGTCCAAGAAATCCTCTCACAAAAAGTTATCAATTTCAACATTATAGGTCATTTTCAAAAGTCAACAAAAAGGGACTTTAAGTCAAAGACCATAACTTGAGATTGGTAAATCAAAATGACATGGGACGAAAGGCATTGGTTAGAGGACTTCAAGACCTTTCCAAAATGTCCAAGAACATGATCAAAGCTTAAAAATTGAGTAAGATATGCCTTGTGGAAGTTGGGAAATTTTTGGGAATTTTGAAAAGTCAACTTTGCTTCAAATGCCTCAAAATTGCTAATGGGCCACATTTTCTTCCAAGATTCATCATCCAAAGGCTATTCACGACCATTTGGCCCAAAGGGGATTTATTTCATCATTTTTATTTATTTATTTGAATTTTTAATTACAATTAATTCATTTAATTAAATAAAATATGGAAAAAATACTCAACCAATGCATTTGAATCTTTTTATGCAGTATTTGCTCTCCTTAAAGACTCAAGATTCGTGCACAACCCAAATTGGAAAGATTGGCCATGATTGGAATCAAAATCACATGAAAAAGATTTGAAAAAATATGCATGAAAATCAAATATTCCATACATCAATGCAAAGGGTTTTGGATCCAAATCTTTACCCTAATCTATCCCTCATATAAGTCTGATGCAAACCCTAAAGCTCACAACCCTGGAAGCTGCGCTCAAGCCATAAACAAACTTTGTATTTTTTGAAGAAAATTTCAAAACTGTTTTCCTATTTTCAGCAGGTTTCAAGGCAAAACAACAATTCCATTGTACTCCTGACACCTCCAGGAATCTTCCTGAATCATAATCATAACCTCTAACATCAAGAAACGGTATAACCATGTCACACTTTTCATGAAAATATGCATAATCGTGTTTAAGTTTCTGGGCATCTTTCATACATTTTAATTGTTGTTTTATGCTAATATGAACCTTCTGAGTCTATTGATGTTGTTGAATTGAGTTTTTATAGCCTATACGCGAAGTTGCCATTGGAGCTCATTAGGTTTTCTAAACTGTGAATTTGGGGTTTCTTTGTTCTGGAAAAATTGAGACACGAAACCCACGCCATTAGAACCAGAAGATCATGACCAATTAATTCCATACCTCGCGCCTAATTTATGAACCACGACGGCCTATTCACTATTTTTCTGTTCATCATTTAGTGGGGGTTTAAAACCCCCGCAATCTTGTTTTGTTTTTTCAGGCAAATACAAACGAGTGGAGAAGATGATGACTTGTCTCCATATGATAGGTTCATTCAAACTTTAGCGCGTTTTTTTTGAGTTAATATCATTATCATGCTTTGTTATATATATTATTTATTGTCCATTAATGTTACAAAGAAAGCAAATGGCACGGTTGGTTAGTGCGTTGTCCTATGAACATTGGGACCTGGGTTCGATTCCCAGGTCCCTTCACTCTCTTAATACATTTTGTTTCAATGTAATCCCATGCAGTTTCAAGCCCAGGGGTTCATCATACATCCATAATCCAAGCACGCCACATGTCCCAGAACGTCAATCCAAGGGCCCTGATCTGATGAACATCATACTCGTTGGTCAATGAAGCTACACGCACCCAGAAAAGTCAACAAGGCCAGGAACCAAATGGGCCTAATTGCTGGCAATATGACCTCCAAACTGGGGTCAACACCCCCAAGGGTTTGCAATTCTTTTCTTTTTTCTATTTTTCATTATTTGTGTTAATTCAATTATTTCTTTTTTAAATTCTTTAAATTAATATATTTTCATAACATAAAAAATAATAAAACAATCAGAAAGACAAAAATAAAAATATATTTTATTTAATGTTATTTTTTGTCTTATTAATTAATTAGTCTTAATTCTAGATTTAATTTTAAATGTTTTTCTTAATAAATTAAAAAATGTAGAATTAGGGTTTTAATTACTTTTATCCTTTTTTTTTTCTTTTATCATTATTAATAATTATTTATTTATTTTTGTAAATAAAATTGTATTAATTAATTAGGTTAACTTTAGGTTTAATTTTCACTTTTTTTTTAATAAGCTAAAAATAGTTAGAATTAGGTTTTAATTCCATTAATTCTCATGAAAATCCATAAATACAAAAACCCCAAAAAATTTCTTTCTTTTTATTTAAACTTAATTAATTTATTAATTTTAATTTAATCTCTTTAAGAAGGGTCCAACGCCCTCGCTTCCGATTATCATTTCGTTTCGCGCATTTATTTCCTTTTTGTGAATATTCATGTAATTCTCCCAAAGCCATGTAATAACTTAATTAGACATTTATATTTTTCGCACTTTATTTTTATTCAAATCGGGTCCTGGATTAATTTGGCGATGTGGACCCGCGCCTTTGTAATAGCGTAGGACTTTTAATTCCCGCATCTTTTTAACTGTTAATTAATTCGCATGAAAGAATGAATGCTCAAAATAAAAGCAACGCGTAGATCACCAATGCATGAACAAGACAAAAATAAATGAACATGACACACCAATCACACACCACCCCTAGGGTACGCCTCACTGTTGCCTTGCCCCTCGAAAGGTGATCGTCGAGTAGAGGACGTTTTAGTAAGTCCTCATGTCCATGAACATGGCATGAGGGTAGCTTCTAAGGTGTCTTCCCATTGCTCCGGTGATCACCATGTCCCGAACCCTCGAATTGACCCGAACACCTCCAACGGTGGTGCTACCTACCTCTCAATGGTGGGATGGCACTACTTTAAGGACATTTACACAGACGAATTCCTTAGGGTAGGTAGACGACTCTAGATACTTGCTCTAATTTCAAAACAAATCAAAAATACTTTTCACACCGACACCTTTTCTAAAAGCTTTCGAAAGCAATTTTTCAAACACTCTTGAGGACTGATACAAGAGTCGAACTGAGATTTTCAAAGAAACTTTTTTAAACCCACGGTTGAAAAGCAAACAAACCATTTTGAAAACACAAATGAGCAAGTATCTAAGAGCCCATGGATAACCATGGATAGAAAGGGTGCTAACACCTTCCCTTTCTATAATCTACCTCCCGAACCGAGAGCAATCTCTATAAGGAATTTTTCTGTGCTTTTGTCCTTTCCAAATGGAGAAAATAAAAGACGGTGGCGACTCTTGCTTCCGCGACATTTCGCGAACCAGCGTTAAACAGTCAGTTCCAGATCCACCGATCACAGAACTGGCGACTCTGCTGGGGATATATTTATAAAGTGAGGTGTACCTTAGGATTAGTTCATAACTGTGTTTTCAATTGTATTGATTTGCTTGCTTTAAATTGTGGGACTGTCTTGGGAGTTCTATAGATCCTAACCCGGATCTGGGGATACCTTCTTAGAAAGTAGCAACAAGGCTGTGAGGGAACTGTGCGGGGTATACCGACATGGTTGAAACAGTCTGCTATGTTGATGTGGCACTTTGGTGTGTACCAGTAACCCTTGAGTTCAGTCAAGGAGAGTACGGGGCCTCCGCGTGGTGTCGTGAAACATCAACTGACCTTAGGAACCTTAATTGAACCATCTTGGCCTCTTTAGGGTATTGAGATAACTGACTTTGGTGCAGTCCGAGGTTGGTTGATACTCGATACTACACTCAATTGAGGGTTGCTTTCCTGGAATATTTCGGTCGCCAGTTCAGTGGCTAAATCGAAACGATGAACAATGAAAGCAATCCAGTGATATTGGGACCCTTAGAACCCGGTTACTTCTAATAGGACAGGTTGAGCCCACCAACTTCAAGAGGGTAATACCCAGACCCCATGCTGGCCTAAACTCTAAGGGCTTACTTTGTGTGACTTGTGTGCCTTACATGTTTGCCTTTGTAAATATCTGTGGTGTGTTTAATCATAGCATCATGACATCATCCAGCATCATATGCATTGACTGACCATTTCAGGGGTTCGAATCTTCATCTTTGTTCTTGTTTTGTAGGACATGGAAACTGTTCGCAGAAAGACAATTCAAATCAGCCTTGTAAGGATCCCTCCTCATCTTAAGGAGCTTATATCCAGGATTCCCGAGAGCTCTTCATTCAGTGAAAGACATGGAAGACTCATCAGCTTGGTCAATACCAACATTGAGGAAGATATGATAAAGGTCCTGTTCCAGTTCTTTGACCCTCTGCATCACTGTTTCACCTTCTTGGATTATCAGCTGGTACCTACACTGGAAGAGTTCTCCCGGCTTCTGAAGATCCCTATCCTTGATCAACTACCCTACAACGGTACGGAAAAGGAACCCAAGCTTGAAGAGATTGCTAAAGCCTTACACCTACAATCATCTGACCTCAAGGGACATTGGGAAGTTAGAAGTGGTATCAAAGGGTTCTTAGCCAGGTTTCTGTTTGAAAAGGCCCATGAATGTTGGAACTCCCTTGACTTACAAGCTTTTGAAGAAGTTGTGGCCCTCCTTGTCTATGGTTTGGTATTGTTCCCTAACCCAGATCAGCTTATAGATATCAGTGCTGTCCAGATCTTCATGTCCAGGAATCCTATACCTACGTTGCTGGGGGACATCCTTCACTCATGTTACACTCGAACCATGAGAAAAAGAGGTGTCCTTATGTGTTGCACTCCTCTCCTGGGAAGGTGGTTTATTTCTCACCTTCCACAATCAGTTTTGAAGAACGAGCGGGGTTTGAGATGGTCACAACAGTTGATGACTCTTACACATGCAGATATACATTGGTGCCCTCGGTCCAGAGAGGATGTCACTATCATTGATCGTTGCGGGGAGTACCCTAATGTTCCTTTACTTGGAATCAGAGGAGGTATTACTTACAACCCATGCCTGGCTTGGAGACAGTTTGGTTATGCTCGGAGGGATGGCCCTCATGACATGTTAATTCCTGACATAGTTTTTGACTTCGACAATGATGCACAAGGACTTCACCAGAGATTTATCAGAGCCTGGAGGATGCCAAGTAGGATAGACAGTAAGACACTGGGGCACAGGAACTCCATCCTATTGGAACCTTATCTCAAGTGGGTACGAGCCCGCTCCCAGAAGTTAGTGATGCCATATCCTCATATGATCCCTGTGATCAAAGAGCCAGTCTTGGAAGGAGAGGTGTCCTACACGATTCAGCATCCCGACATGCCCACATCCTGGGAAGAGATGCAGAAGAGCTGGATCCAGCTTAAGGAAGAACGGAATTCCCTTGAGACCAGTCTACATGCTAGTGAAAAGAAGGTCTTGGAGCTCACCCGCCTACTGCATGAGGAGAGGAATCTCAACACCTACATAGCTCCAAAGAGGATGCGTAGTGTCTTTTGGGATTGATTTGCTTTGTAATATGTGCCCATGAGGCTTTGATGTACTGAAAAATTATTTCCTTAATGATAACGTGTGTTCCTTTTTGTCTACAACAAATTTGAACTTTCGAACCCTTGAATGCATTGCATAAACACATATCATTCATCATGTGCATAGCAGGTTTTCTTCTTTTCAGGTTGCTTACCGTTCTTCGCTGTTTATTTCAGCATCATGAATCCTGACTCATCACCAACCGAGATGTCTATCAAGGCTCTTCAGGCGTAGAACGCTCAATTTCTGGAACTGATCATGGGTTTGGCTCAGGGCCAAGAAGAGCTGAAGGCTTTGCTCCTGAAGAAGGATAAGAAGAAGAAGAAGAGAACTGTTCTTTTCAACTCGGGCCGAAGGTTTGGCAATACCCTGCAGAATGAAGAGGCTGGTTCTTCTATAGGCAAGAGTAGTCCCCAAGGGGGAAAAGGTCCTAGTCCAGTAGTCTCTGACAACGAGACTGATTTCGATGAGGAACAATATCCTCCGGCTGAAGACCGGTATAAGCAGTTGGAAGACAGACTGAATGCTATGGAGATCCAACAGGTGCCTGGGCTGGATTTCGGAGACTTGGGCTTATCTACTGGTGTGATTATTCCTCACAAGTTCAAAGCACCATCTTTCACCAAGTACGACGGGGCGTCTTGTCCCAAGCTACATCTCAGATCCTACGTGCGGAAGATTCAACCGTACTCAGTGGACAAGAACTTATGGATCCACTTCTTCCAGGAGAGTCTTTCAGGGACTCATCTCAAATGGTTCTATCAGCTGGATGGAACCAAGGTTCGTAACTGGGAGGAGTTGGCTACTGCTTTTTATAAGCAGTATCAATATAATGCCGACCTTGCCCCTACACGTACCCAACTCCAGGGTATGTCGCTAGGTTCAAGCGAAGGTTTTAAAGAGTACGCACAGAAGTGGAGGGATCTGGCTGGCAGGGTGCAGCCTCCGTTAACTGACCGGGAGTTGGTAGACATGTTCTTGGGGACCCTATCTGGGCCGTTTTTCAATCATCTTATCGGTAACTCATCTGCAGGGTTTACTGATCTTATTCTGACTGGAGAGAGAATAGAGGCTGGAATGAAGTCTGGCAAAATTCAGAAAGGTGCATCTGCAAGCTCTGAGAAGAAGCCCTTTAAAAAGGAGGCCAGTGCCGTATATGGGTCTAGAAGACAAGAGAAACTTGAGCGCCGCCAATCTGTCAACGCGGTGATGATTGCTAAGCCTGCTGCTGCTCCTCGGCAAACCAATCCTCAAAGGGCTGAAAGACCCAGGAGAGAGTTTACCCGTTTAAGTATGACTCTATCGCAAATCTTGCCGCAGTTGTTGTCCACCAACCTAGTGACTGTCAGGGAGGCCCTGAAAGTTGTGAATACTGCCTCTCCGAAATACAATCCAAATGCCCACTATGCTTATCACTCCGATAGCCCGGGGCATTCCACTGATGACTGTTGGGCCTTAAGGAATAAGGTGCAAGACCTTATTGACGCAAAAGAGATACAGTTTGAAGCGCCTGAGAGGCCAAATGTGGTGACTGCTCCTATGCCCCAGCATGGGGTGAATGCCATTGATGAAGAGGTATATGCCGTTTCTGTGCATGATCTAGCTACTCCCTTGATGACTGTAAAGAGGAACCTACTGCTGGCCGGTTTATTTCTGGGTTATAGTGAAGGTTGCCTTTTCTGTGTTGTTTCCCTTTCTGGTTGTCCTTTGCTGAAGTTGGGCATCCAAAGCCTGATGGACAGCAAAGAGATTCTCTTCAAGAAGACTTCTGTTCAGTTTGTTCCGGTGGAAGAAGTTTCTGTTGTTACAATCTTTAATAATCCGATCAAGACTTTCCCGAGGAAGCGGGTTAAAATCATGACTGTCGCACCTGTTGTTATTACTGTTCCGGGGCCCCTCCCCTACGAATCTGATAAGGTTGTTCCCTGGCACTATGGGGCAGACGTGTATGTCCACGGAATCAAGCAAGAGTTCAACACTGGCACCAGCATCAGCAATATCACTGGTCCAGATAAGGTAACCCGCAGTGGCAGGCTCTTCTCGCCTGACATTGCGCCACCCGCTATTCGAAGACCCCTCACTATAACACCTACAAGTGCACCTGTTCCCATTTCTGATCAAGTTGTTTCCCCTGCTGCCGAGTCATCCAATGCTCGGGGCAAAGGGATTGAAGATGAGCCTTCCCGGATGGAGGCGCCAAAATCTGTGAATGCTGAGGCCTCCCAACAAGAGATGGAGGAAATCCTGAAAATAATCAAGAAGAGTGACTTTAATGTTGTCGAGCAGTTGGGGCATACCCCCTCCAAGATCTCCATGCTCTCCTTGCTGTGCTCAGAGGCCCATGCTAAGGCCCTGATTTCATTTCTCAAGACGGCCCATGTGCCACAGGAGACATCTGCTGTCCAGTTTACTGATTGCGTAGCCAATCTGACAGCAGACAATGGGTTGGGTTTCTCGGATGCTGACCTTACTGCTAAGGGAAAGGACCACAATGACGACCTGCATGTCTCTATTGAATGCAGGGGCACTACTCTTGCGCACGTGTTGGTGGACACCGGTTCTTACCTGAACGTGCTACCCAAGAAGGCCTTGGACCGTTTGGATTGTGAAGGCCTGGAGCTGAAACCTAGCAATATCATCGTCAAAGCCTTTGACGGTTATAAGAGGATGGTTCATGGAGAGGTAGACATTCCTATTCGTGTGGGTTCTCAAGTATTCGACTCTACTTTCTATGTAATGGATATCCGTCCATCGTATTCTTGTCTACTGGGTCGACCTTGGATCCATAAAGCTGGGGCAGTGACCTCTACCCTACACCAGAAACTCAAGTACCCCGTCAGAGGGAAGATTGTCACTGTGCAGGGAGAGGAGGAGTATATGGTGAGCCATTTGAATTCCTTCAGGTATATTGAGATGGACGGGGAGTTTATTGAAACCCCCTTTCAGTATTTCGAAGAGGTACCTCCAACATTGGCAGTAGCGGAAACAGTGGCCGAAGAGGATGTTCCTTTGAAGATGGATTCCTTGAAGGATGCCCGGGCTGTGATCAAGAAAGGTGAATGTGCTAACTGGGGCAGGCTCCTTGACTTTACACAAAAAACTGACAAGTTTGGACTGGGTTTTACTGCAGAGGGTCAGAAGGCTACGCGCAAGGCAAAGATCAGAAGACCTCCTGTGCTCATTACCAACCCAGGAGTGAATGCTGTGGGAGATGAAGATGAAGTGGAAGAGTCAGAGTTTGAAAGCTGGATCTACCCGACGACTGACGGCGGATTGACCAATTGGACTACTAAGGATCATACACCTGTTACTTTTGTTACGCAGTAATAAACTTCTTTGTTTTGCTATTTGTAATAAACAATTAAAACTCTATGGCCCGGTGTCTTACCCGAGACACCGTTGGCTTCATTTGTGAGGGTATATTAATTGTCATCTCATATATCATGAATAAAGATCTTGGACGTTTTCTCGCATTTCAAATCTTGTGCTCCTTTTTCTTTCTTTCCTTTCTTTATATATTTCAAAACAGCTGTATTTACACACACTCACTCATACAGGTTTCAATCCACTCTGGATCTCACTGGTAACGACTCTGCTACTGCCAGTTATGACTTCGAAAATCCGATCAACTTAGCCGAAGACGAAGGTGAAGATGATTGCGAAGTGCCTGGCGAGCTTGCAAGACTGTTACTTCAGGAAGAGAGGGCAATTCAACCACACGAAGAGCCAGTGGAAACAATAAACCTGGGTACTAATACAAACAGAAAGGAGGTAAAGATTGGTGCCAACCTAGAGCTCAGCGTGAAGCAACGGTTGACTCAGATGTTACACGATTATGTGGAGATATTTGCCTGGTCCTACGAAGACATGCCCGGGTTGGATACCGACATTGTGGTCCATCACTTGCCTACCAAGGAAGACTGCCCTCCGGTCAAGCAAAAGGTCCGCCGTATGCGTCCAGAGATGTCTGAGAAGATCAAAGATGAGGTTATGAAATAGTTTGATGCTGGGTTCCTTGCAGTGACTTCTTACCCTCAGTGGGTTGCTAATGTGGTGCCGGTACCTAAGAAAGATGGAAAGGTCAGAATGTGTGTCGATTACAGGGATCTGAACAGGGCCAGCCCCAAAGATGACTTCCCCTACCTCACATTGATGTCCTGGTTGACAATACTGCTCAGTATAAGGTGTTCTCTTTCATGGATGGTTTTTCAGGTTACAATCAGATCAAGATGGCACTTGAAGACATGGAAAAGACTACATTTGTTACTCAGTGGGGCACCTTCTGCTACAAGGTCATGCCTTTTGGACTGAAAAACGCTGGGGCAACCTACCAACGTGCCATGGTTGCTTTATTTCATGACATGATCCATCATGAGATAGAAGTGTATGTTGACGAAATGATCGCAAGGTCCCAGACTGAGGAAGAACACCTTGATCATCTGCAGAAATTGTTCGACCGTCTGAAGTTGTACAAGCTGAGGTTGAACCCGAACAAGTGCACCTTTGGGGTAAGGTCTGGGAAGTTGCTAGGCTTCGTTGTAAGTGACAAGGGCATTCAAGTGGACCCTGCCAAGGTCAAAGCTATTCAAGAGATGCCAGTTCTGAAGATAGAGAAGGAGGTCAGAGGCTTTTTAGGACGCCTGAATTACATTGCTCGGTTCATCTCACACCTGACTGCTACCTGTGAGACAATCTTCAAGCTGCTGAAGAAAGATCAGGTAGTACGTTGGAATGATGAATGTCAGGCTGCTTTTGACAGAATCAAAGAGTATCTCCAAGAACCACCCATCCTTATGCCACCGGTTGAAGGGAGACCTCTGATACTATACCTAACAGTGCTTGACAATTCAATGGGGTGTGTGCTGGGGCAGCATGACGAGTATGGCCGAAAAGAGCATGCCATTTATTACCTTAGCAAAAAGTTTACCGACTGTGAGACCCGATACTCACTGCTCGAGAAAACTTGCTGCGCTTTGGTATGGGCTGCTCGCTGGCTGAGACAGTATATGCTGACTCACACTACCTTGTTGATCTCTAAGATGGATCCAATAAAGTACATATTTGAAAAGCCTGCTCTGTCTGGGAGAATAGCAAGATGGCAAATGATCTTGACAGAATACGACATCCAGTACACAACTCAGAAAGCTATCAAGGGGAGTGTATTGGCAGATCACTTGGCACATCAGGCAGTAGACGACTATCAGTCAATGAACTTGAGTTTCCAGACGAGAGCATCATGATAGTGACTGATTGTGAGTTACCTGGACCGGATGAAGGACCTGAAGAAGGATCCCGATGGTCTATGCACTTCGACGGAGCCTCCAATGCTTTGGGTAACGGTATCGGCGCTATAATCATATCCCCTCAAGGCACTCATACTCCACTCACTGCCCGGCTATGTTTCAACTGCACTAACAACATGGCAGAGTATGAGGCGTGCATCATGGGTCTCCAAGCTGCGATTGACTTAAGGATCAAGTTTCTGAGTGTTTTCGGAGATTCTTCTCTCGTGATCAATCAGATCAAAGGAGAGTGGGATACGAAACATCCGAATCTTTTTCCTTACAGAGAATGTGTATTGACATTGATCCCCCACTTCACAGAGATAACCTTTGAACACTTTCCGAGAGAGGAGAATCAGCTGGCGGACGCGTTAGCTACAATGTCTTCAATGTTCAAGGTCAAATGGGATAATGAGGCTCCCCGGATCATCATCTGGAAACTGGACGAACCGGCATACTGTTGTGATCTTAAGACTGAATTGGTAACCGAGAAGCCTTGGTACCACGAGGTGAAGAGATACCTGGAAGCTCAGGAATACCCGAAAGGTGCATCTGTCAACGATAAGAAGTTTCTGAGAAGGTTCGCAGCGAAGTTCTTCCTTAGAAACGGCATCCTGTATAAGCGAAACCATGATTCGACCTTACTGCGTTGTGTGGATAAGACTGAAGCAGAAAGGATCATGGAAGAGCTACACGAAGGGACCTTCGGAACACATTCCAGTGGACACACTATGGCAAAGAAGATCCTTCGGGCAGGGTATTTTTGGTCCACAATGGAAGCTGACTGCTACCAACATTCTCGGACATGCCATAAATGCCAGATATATGCAGACAAGGTGCACGTTCCTCCAGTTCCTCTAAATGTTCTGACTGCGCCTTGGCTGTTTGCAATGTGGGGCATAGATATGATCGGTGAGATTAAACCTACGGCATCCAATGGGCATCGCTTCATCCTAGTAGCGATTGATTACTTCACGAAGTGGGTTGAAGCAGCATCCTACGCTACGGTAACCAAGACTGTTGTGGCACGGTTCATTCGGCACAACCTGATCTGTCGATACAGCGTCCCAGAAAGAATCATTACAGACAACGGTACCAATCTGAATAACAAGATGATCACTGAGCTCTGCGAGCAGTTCAAGATACAGCACCACAACTCTTCTCCTTACAGACCGAAGATGAATGGGGCTGTAGAAGCAGCAAATAAGAACATTAAGAAAATCGTGTAGAAGATGACAGTGACTTATAAAGATTGGCACGAGATGTTACCGTTCGCTCTACATGGGTACCGTACGTCAGCCAGGACGTCAACCGGGGCAACTCCTTTCTCCTTGGTCTACGGTATGGAAGCGGTCTTACCGATCGAAGTGCAGATACCCTCTCTCCGGATAATGAAGGATGCAGATCTGAGCGAAGATGATTGGATCCAGACGCGACTTGATCAACTAAACCTTATTGATGAAAAGAGACTTGCTGCTATTTGTCATGGTCAAACGTATCAGAAACGGATGATCAGGGCATTTAACAAAAAGGTCAGACCACAAGAATATCAAGTTGGGGATCTGGTAATCAAGCGAATCATCCTTCCTCAGAGTGATCCAAGGGGCAAATGGACCCCTACATACGAAGGGCCATTTGTGGTTAAACATGTGTTCTCAGGAGGAGCCATGATTCTAACCAACATGGATGGTGACGACCTTCCTCACCCCGCCAATGCAGACATAGTAAAAAGATACTACGCATAATAAAGACCCGCTAGGTTGACATACCTAGGCAAAAATTAGGGCTCCCGGCGAACCAAAAGGGTTCGGGCAAAATGAAGGGATGAAATAAAAAAATCTGTACACCCGGCAAGTCGAAAACCTGAAAAGGCGGCTTGGGCAAAAATGGGTATCCCGGTGGACTGAAAACCCGGAAGGGCGGTCCCGGCAAAAGTTAGGGATAAAGCGTAATACTATGTCTCATTGGATCACTCTGCATCCAGAATCCGGTATCTACATCAAGTTCAGACGGCATCGATCAGTCAGCTTCATCTTCAACTAAGGTCATCAAGTGATGAGACGCTCGGAGACATAAAGGCAATAGCAGAGTTGAAACCCAGTGGATCATTCATTTCACACAGCTGTTTTATTTTCTTTTGTACAAATTTGTATAAACTCTTTTGTTCGGCGGCGTTCTCTTACTAGGACGTTAGCCTCTTGTACATAAACGCCTATTTTACAGGCAGATTCAAAAATCAATACAAAAATCACTTTTCAGTTGAAATTGCCAATTGTTTTTCCTTTTTCTGTTTAGTTTTGCGAAGAACGTCTGTGATACGGTGGGAGAACTGACTATGGTTTTGCGTTCGTATTCGCACTTGTGCGGTTGAGCAAGAGTCGCCACCGACTTTTTATTTTATCCTAAAGGAAAGGTTAAAAAAAGCACAACAAAAACCTTTTGAGATGTTTTCTTGGGTTCGGGGGGTAGATTATGAAAAGGGAAGGTATTAGCACCCTTTTCATCCATGGTTATCCATGGGCTCTTAGTTACTTGATTTTTTAGATCACTTGCCTTGATTTTCGATTGCTTGAAAATGGTGTGTGTGTGAGTGTTTTGAAAAATGTTTTTGAAGAAGATGCCTTGTCTTAGGCGACCAATGTATTTGACTCGTGTTTGAGTGTTTTACAAAAGTGTGGATCTTTTCGAAAAGATGTTTCAAATGTTTTTGAGAGTTTGTTTGAAAGTGCTTGTGGAATGTGGTTTTTGAAAAGAAGGCAAGTGTTTTTGCAAGTTGATCTCAAGTAACTAAGAGTTTTGTCTACCCTATTGTACTCAAAGGTTTTTGTTATGTTTTAACCCCTTTTTAACAATTTTGTTCCACCATTGAATTTGATGGACAATCTTGCGTTTAGGAAGTTTGTTCGGGACGGGCGCGGGTCATCGTATGGACCATGAATGCAATGGTGCCAAGTGTCTTTGGCAATTTGCTTTGTGGGACTTGATCATTCCGTTTAGGCAACATTTTGAGGAACTTATGATCATTTTGATTTTGTTTTGCCAAAGATACTCGACGTGCAAGCATGGCCCATTTTGGAAGGCAACATGTGGGATTACCCTAGAGGGTGCAAGTGTGATTGTGCATTGATTTCATGTATTTGTCTTGTATTAGGTTATCTAGCGTTTGATTTTATGTACATGCAAACCCTAGGTCTAACCATGGTATAATTGGAAAACTGTAAATTGCGGAATGTAAAATCTACGCTATTACAAAGTTAGTATCCGGGAGTGGGGGTACAAGTGTATGATTGGGGATGAGACTTATAGTATCCAATAAGTTACAACCAAATCGAATTTGCGATCAAATGTAAATGACGAATATCAATGTATAAGATAAACAAGTATGTAGGAGCAATGTGAATGTATTGTGTAAGTGTACAAGTATATGAGTATGTGATTATTTACAGGTGCGACAATATGAATTTAAGAAAGATTAGGGTATTTGTTTTGACCTAAATATGCGTTTAATGAATCTTTGATTTGTATATTTTTAATATGTACAAATAGAAAATTGTTTTAATTAAATGCTCAAGTTCTAATTAAATTATGAAATGATGTTTTAAGAAAAGAAAATATTTCTAGGTTTTCATTATGTATACAAGAGATATTTTTTTATTGATTATGAATCGAATTATGTATATTAAAAAAAGAAATGTATTCTTAATTGTTATATACAAAATATATTTTAATTAAAAGAATAGAAAAGTATTTTTAATTTTAATTGTATGATGTAGAAAAATGTATCTTAATTAAACAAAAAAGTATTTTCAAATAATGTATTAAACAAAAGTATTAGTAAATTATTGTGAAGAAAAAAAAAAGTGTTTGCTTAAATTTTATTAAGGAGAGAATAAAAAGGGTTAAGAGGGAAGATACGTTGGGCTTAGGTACTCAGAATGGGCAAGGCCCACGTTTTAGGGTTTGGAGTTTTCATTTGGGACAAGGCGTTTAGGGTTTGTAAGGTGCGCCGCTCATGGGGGTTTTCTTCTTCTTCGTTCATCCTTATGCATGTCTCGGTACTTCCCTCCGTTCGAGGCCACCGGCGCCACCCATCTCCCTCCTCCTTACACTCGCTCCAACGGCAATATAAAAGGTATGAATTCGTTCAAACGCATTAGGGATCTTGTGTTTTTGCATGCTTAGTTCTTTGCTTATTGATTCGGATTATGTGCTTCTTTGGTTCTAGTTATGCGAAGAGGGAAAAAATCTGTACCTTTCTGAGGAGACGGAGGAGGGACGGAGGTGGAGGCGCCCAGGCGGCCAAGGGTGGAGCAAGATGATGAAGGACTTGTAGCAATCCCGGTTTGTCTTCTTTAATGCTCTTTAGGGTTTGATGATGATTTTCTTTTGCACTGAAAACCCTTTTGTGAAACCTCACTTTTTTTCTTCTTCTCTCCTACTGTATTCACGTCGCCTTTGATACTTTTGCTCAATGATGTTTTTTTGTTACTGAGGGGCTTTTGGGTTTGATTATCTTTCTTCTTCGTCCCTGAATGGCCTTGAGATCAATATGCTTTTGGTGTTTGTTTTTTTTTCCTGTGATGAACTCAGAGTTCTGAGGGTTTGGTATTTGGATGGTATTATCTTCCTTTTTCTTGTTGGTTTTGGTTTTGACAGTTGGTAATGGTAGTGCAGTAGGCAGGTTTCAGGTCTCAGACAGGTATCAGGTCTTGGATGATTTTGGTTATGTTTGTGCTAGCAGGTTAAAAGGCTTCAGCAGGCTTGGGATATTCAGGCCTCCTCTTGTTCTGTTAAGTTTAACAGGTTATGAGGCTTAAAAGTACAGACTTCTGTTTTTTTTTATGTTTATTGGTTTGAGCTCATGCAGGTTTGTGTGTTGACAGTAGGTGTTATGCTTAGGCCAGTTGGACTGGTTTTGTTGTTAGGCAGGTTCTGCTGGTATGGCCTTTGCAGGTTTTCAGGCTTGTGAAGTCTTCAGGCCTCTTGTTAATGGCCTTAGCATGTTTTAGCCAATGCAGGTTATGTGTTTGGCTTGATGGTTTGAACTGGACAAGTTGAATGCTTATGTTTCTTGCTTAAGGTTCATGGATTTTTGGCAGTAGGTAGAACAATTTGGTATATGGTTTTTGAGGTGTCTTTTGGAGGTGTTTATGGTTTATGCAGTTTTGTGAGTTTGTATATTTTCTGTCCCCTTTCCTGCTGAACTATGTTGTTCTTTTGTATATTTTTTCTTCCTATTTATCCCTGCCTAAGCCTGAAAACCTGCATCTTTTCTCTCTCTCTCTCTCTTAGTACAGTTGGATATGTTATAATATGATTCTTTTCTGTATTTTTTTCTGAAAGGGCTATCTGATGGGAAATGATGATAAAAGAGTTTCTTGCATAAAAGATTTTCTCTGCATATTTATCTCTTCTTGACAGCTTTTGTGCTTTTTGATATCTTTCAAAATCTTCCTCTTTGATAGCTTTGAGTAGCCTTTTGGATAGTTGCTTTATATTTGGCAGAAAGTTGAGTTTGGACCTTTGGTTTGGATTTGTTGTTTGCTTTGTAACATGCTGTTTGAGATTTGAACTTTATGCAATTTTGACAATTTTGAATTGTGCATTTTTTAAACTTGTGCATTCAATTTTAGCAAATAAACTCGTCCCTCTTTGTGAACCGGGAGAAATCCCGTGATTTGCAGAGAGGGTTAACTGATCCCAATCAGTGACCCTTAATGATGAATTTCTTCTGTCGTTTCAATTTAACTGCTTTTTGACTTTTCTTCTTTTCTTTTTGCAGATGAATATTGGAACACCGGAACGAGGGATAGCGGGTGAAGATTTGAAGATTAGACAAATAATTAGGATAATCTTTTATTTAAATTTAGATCAATGTAAAACTATTGTTTGTAATTAAATCATAAACAATAATTGTACAATTAATTTAATAATAAATAAAAGCTTTCATTATCCAATTAATTCTATTTTCTCTTTATTGTTTATTTATTATTTAAAACTCTTTGAATTAAAATAATTGAAAACTAAATTTCAATCACTTAATTTAGAATAATAAATAATTTAAATAAAACAATGTTTTAGTATTTGACCAATTAAACCTGTCCTTTCCAATATCCAAAGCAAAGCAGCAGTTAACCAAAATAAACTGATCAAGCGCATTCCCTTTTCAATGATTCTTTGCCACGCACTGTAAATTCAACACTGCATATTTCTTTTGACTGGCTCAAACAAACCAACTGCCTCTTTTACTGATTAAATCGAAACAATACGAATTCAACCCGAATCTTGGAATAACTTGCAAAATGCTGTGGAATTTAAATCGTTCTGAGAATATGCCCATAAAACCTTAATTCCTGATTAAATGCCAACGAACATTCGCCTGATCACAATTGAGCCAGAATCAACCAAAACCCTAAGCCAATTATTTGAAGCCATCCAGAGTCCTAAAAATCAATAAAACCCTAATTTTTGTTTGACTGACGAGAAAAGTCCGTTTGTCCGATTCTTGAGCCAGTTTGAAAAGTCATGAAACGCCTGAAGCTGAGATTGCTGGTGGTAAGATGCGAGGGTAAATTTTGGGGTACAACAGTTGCCCCTGTTCAATCTTCTTGGACCTGAAGAGTTAGATTGGCAAGTTTGCCTTTCGCGACTTGAAGGTAAAAGAAGATTGGACACTAAAGTGCCCAGAAAATTTGCACTCGGCGATATGATGGTAGAGGTGAATGGGCTTAAAGATGCCATTTGGTGATGGGCTTAAAGATGCCATCTGGTGCGATAGAATTTTGTCGGGGGATGGGCTTAGAGATGCCATCTGGTGACTGCTGGTAGGAGGATGGGCTTATAGATGCCATCTAGACATGTTGAACTGTATGTCAAAAGTGAGTGGACGAGTATCAGAAAGGCATCCCTGTTTTGGAACATCTCTGAATTGGGGTCTGAGCAAGCGATAGATTGACATCCACGTTTCGGAGAATCCGTAAACTATTTTCAGGAGTTGGGATTGAATAAGTAATAGAGCAACGTCCGTTGTTGGGAAGCGTCCGTAAACTGTTTTCAAAAGTTGAGAAGAGTCGGAACAAGTTGGTAGATTGACATCCGTTGTAGGGAAGAATCCGTAAACTGTTTTCAAAAATTGCACCTGAGCAAGTTGGTAGATTGACATCCGTTGTAGGGAAGAATCCGTAAACTATTTTCAGAAGTTGAGAAGAGTCTGAAGAGGAACCGGTGTAGGGTTTCCTGATGATGCGTCTGAATGAATCTGGAATAAGTATCAGAATGTCGCCGTGTCCGGGTCACATCTGAACTATTTCTGGATGAATCTTGGGAGATGATCTGTGTCTGTCGACTGATCTTACCTGAAAAGGCAAAGGGTTAGTTGTATGCAATGTTATGATGCATGATGCAATGTACGTGACATCAATATTTATGACATGAATGTGATGAATGCGCATGTAAGCTGATGAGCTAATCCTGCCGAGGATAAATGAATCCGAGATGGCTGAAGATAAAAGCATTTTGACTGCTGCCGGGGAAAATAAATCCTTGGCTGCTGCTGGGGAAGAGAATTCCTGATGACCTCTACTGGGGAGTTCCAAACTAGTAGACTCATGCTGGGGAGGCCAGATTGAGAATCTTCAGCTTGATGGGAAGTAACTCTGGCGACTTCACTGGGGAACTCAAGATTTGCCCTCCCAAAACTCTGTGGGGAGAAGGTTCAATGGTCTGGCTCCACTGGGGATTGATAATTTGAAGTTTTAGCTTTGCTGGAGATAATGAAGCTTGACTCTGAGTGGAGCTAGCTTGAGAAGAATCTGAATAAGCGATAGGTTAACATCCATTACTTGGAGAACCCGTGAACTGTTTTCAGAAATCTTGAGATTGAATAAGCAATAGAGCCGCATCCGTTGTTGGGAAGCGTCCGTAAACTGTTTTCAAAGGTTGCGTCTGAACAAGCTGATAGATTAACATCCGTTGTTGGGAAGAATCCGTAAACTGTTTTCAGAAATCTTGAAGAGGAACCGGTGTAGGCTTTCCTGATGATGAGCTTGTGTAAAACTGCATCGGTTTTTTGAACACTTTTGACATTCGAATGCCCCAAGTGGTGATGTAGATAAATTCCTGGCTTATTACAGGTGTTGGTCTACAATCGGTCGTTCACAGATGTTTTCCTGGGTTGTTACAGGTGTTGATCTGGAATTCTTCAGACGTGCCCTGGCTGGATACAAGAATCGAATCTAGAAAGGTGATAGTTGACAGATATGCCCTGGCTAGATGCAGGAATCGAATCTTCAAACTCTTCAGACGTGCCCTGGCTAGATACAGGAATCGAGTCTGGAAATAGTTGTCAATAGATATGCCCTGGCTGGATACAGGAGTCGAATATGGAAATAGTTGTCAATAGATATGCCCTGGCTGGATACAGGAATCGAATCTTCGAACTCTTCAGACGTGCCCTGGCTGGATACAGGAATCGAATCTTCGAACTCTTCAGACGTGCCCTGGCTAGATACAGGAATCGAATCTTCGAACTCTTCAGACGTGCCCTGGCTGGATACAGGAATCGAATCTGGAAAGGTGATAGTTGACAGATATGCCCTGGCTGGATGCAGAAATCGAATCTTCAAACTCTTCAGACGTGCCCTGGCTAGATATAGGAATCGAGTCTGGAAATAGTTGTCAACAGATATGCCCTGGCTGGATACAGGAATCGAATCTGGAATTGTAATGATTGATTTGTTGAACACTTTTGACATTCGAATGCCCCAAGTGGTGATGAAGAAATCTTGAATCAGATTACTCTGCATATTGAGAGATTTCTTGAAATCTTGACTGGACTGCCCTAGGTTAACTGAACTTTGAAAGATCTGTTGGACCTTGACTGGACTGCCCCAGGTTAATTGAATAGTGACATGTCATGCCCCTTGTTGATAGGAGATTTGCAATGGAAGTGTTATCCTTTTGAAGTGATCTTGCTTACTGAGAGAGTTTTCGTTCCTCCAAACATTCGCTGTATGAATTTCTTCGCTGTCAAACAAAAAGCCAAATGCAGACAGTGGTATTCAAGCAATGCAAAGTTTATGTTTGTCTCGAAGTTTTTGAAAAATACGTTTTTAGCAGAAAACTTTTCATAAGACAAGTCAACACAAGATTTAGAGCAAAGCCCTACAGGAGTCAGGATACCTTTTGTAACAGTATGCTTTCGAACTAACCCATGCTTCAATTAGGACTTTTGAAGGGTTGTAACGTGGCTTAGTTCACGGTTTAAGAAACAAAGGATAAAGGCTCAAAGTATATTTGTACCCACCCGCTCTTCGTGATGTCCTTCAACCTAAGCTCAGTTAATTGCGTCATACTCTGTTTTGAGTTTGGAACGACTTTTGGGCGATGGTTCACCAGTTGAATTTGGGGAGACAGTCATCATCTCCTTTTTCTTTTTCAACGTTTTTTCATGTTGTTGAGGATTTTGTAACGATCTCACTATTTTGATTTTGATTTGTTATCCCTAACTTTTGCCTGACTGTTACCGTTTTCCGGGATTACTGTCAGCGGGATGCCCCAACTTTCTTAAGCCTCCTTTATAGGTTTTGGCTCGGCGGGCTTTTCTCTTTTGAGAGATTGACTGTCTATGTGATAGGGAACCACCCTTGTCTTTTGATTCTAAAGGAATGCTTTTTTTTTCGACGTCGTTCGTTGTATTGCGCATTTTCTTTTGAATTAACTGAGAGACTACCCTGCCCCAGGTTTATATCAAGGGTTTTGATCGTTTAGAACAGAAAACTCCTACTTCTTTGGCTCGAAGGGGTTGACTAGGGATTAACTTCCTTATAACTCCAGTGTTTGGGATTTGAAAGAAATGCCTGTACATCATCAGCAAGGTCTGTTCAAGAGCATACTGTATAAGATCATGGTATTGTTTCGTCATCCTCCCTCTAAAGGCTTACAGCTTTTTATCAAGAGTTAAATATCATAAAGAAAAGCATAAGAGTAGTGAAACGAATGGATGAATTCAAGACAAACATATGCAATGCATTAATGAAAACAGAGTTTAACATCAACAAATAATTGTTTGACAGCAAAAGAAATTACAACTTTGAAAATTCAAAAAGAAGCAAAAGTCTTTCAGTTTGAGCTTCGTCACTTCAAGTGGAGAACCCTTTAACGGAAGATCTTCATCTCACCGTCTGGCATGAATTCAAGCACCCCAATGTCGATCAGATCTTGAATCTTGTTCTTCAAGGCCCAACAGTCGTTGGTGTCGTGTCCCGGGCTGTAGGAGTGGTAAACACAGAATGCGTCGGGATGATAGTGAGGAGAGGAGGTATTTAGCTTCTGAGGAGGGTCCTTTACGGTAAGCAAATTGACCTCCAACAGGCGCTTCAGTATAAAGAATGATGGTATTTCAGTCTCCGTGAACTGTCTTCCCGACTTTTCTTGCTTACGCTGATTACCCCGTTGACGCTGGCGAGGTTGTTGATGGGTTTGTGACCCTGAAGCAAGCAAAGGAGCTTTCCCCTTGTCTTCTTGAGTAGATGGAGGCTGAGCGGTGTCTTGCTCTTCGACCTCAGATGTTTGCCCCAGTTGGTTGTTTGGAAGCAGTTGGCGGACAAGAACTCTGAGTTCCTCTTGTCTTTGGGATAGGTCTTGGATGAGAGCCATCTGGCCCACCAACTGTCCCATCACTTGGGTCCTCAGTGTTGTCAGATCAAACTGCAGCTCCGCAAGCTGATCACTCCTGGCATTGTTGGAATTCCCCAAGCCCTTGGTGAGGAGAGCTTTCATCTCCTCTTGCCCCAGAGACAAGTTCAGGAACATCTCCTGCAGCTGAGCAGTCTGGTCTTGGATGTCTTTGACAGACCTTTCTAGAGCCATCTCTTGCTGAAATAAACAGCAGGAGAGTAAGGAAACCTGAAAAAGGAAAGATTGTCAAAATGCAATGCATGATATGCGGATGCAATGCTTTCAAGGATCTCTTGTGGTAAACACAAGAAAATGTTAGAGGTTGAACTCTGCTCTTGGATTGGGGATCTCTGCACCGGTGGACGTCCTTCCACAAGAACCAAGCTCACCATGTCAAGTGGGTCATAGCCACTGATTCAAGTTGTTGCATTTGATCTTTGATTGGAGAGCTTTGTATCGGTGGATGTCTTTCCACGAGAATCAAGCTCACCATGTCGAGTGGGTCATAGCCACTGATTCAAGTTGTTGTTCCTGAACTTTGATTGATATTGGTTAGAGGAGAAACCTCTTGCCCCTTGGTAGACGTCTGGTTCAACATAACCCTGCATCAACAGAACCCTCGAGATCCTTGAAATGGTTATTGAAAATGCTATGGTATGATGTCATGATGTTATGTACATGTATGCAGAAAAGCAAGTGAGTGTATATACAGACAAACATATTCACACAAAGCAAACAAGTCCTTAGGTTTAGGCTTGTATGAGGTTTAGGTACTACCCTCTTGAAGTTAGTTGGCTCATCCTGTCCTGAAATAGAAACCGGGTTCTAAGGAGCTCAATATCATTGGATTGTTTTCTGTGTTCATTGTTTCGGTTTAGCCACTTACTGGCGACCAAAATATTCCAAGAAAACAATCCTCAAAAGAGTGTAGTATCGAGGATCTACCAACTTCGGACTGTACCAAAGCCGGTCATCTCACTACCCCTAAAAAGGCTAAGATGGTCAATTAAGGTTCTAAGAGTTCGTTAGTGCTTCACGACATCACATAGCGGACCCGTACTCTCCTTGACTACTCAAGGGTTACCGGTACTCACAAATATGTCACACTAACATAGCTTACTGCTTCAACCATGTCGGTATACCCCGCACAGTTCCCTCGCAGTTTTTTGCTATTTACCTAAAAAGGTGCCCCAAATCCGGGTAGAGGATTTATAACAAACCCAAACAAGGACCCAAAAAGATAAATCAATCAAGTCAATCAAAGTAAGAAAGTAAAGGTGATCTAAACCCTAAGGTAACCCCACTTTTAAATCATAAGTCCCCAGCAGAGTCGCCAGTTCTGTGATACGGTGGGAGAACTGACTATGGTTTTGCGTTCGTATTCGCACTTGTGCGGTTGAGCAAGAGTCGCCACCGACTTTTTATTTTATCCTAAAGGAAAGGTTAAAAAAAGCACAGCAAAAACCTTTTGAGATGTTTTCTTGGGTTCGGGGGGTAGATTATGAAAAGGGAAGGTATTAGCACCCTTTTCATCCATGGTTATCCATGGGCTCTTAGTTACTTGATTTTTTAGATCACTTGCCTTGATTTTCGATTGCTTGAAAATGGTGTGTGTGTGAGTGTTTTGAAAAATGTTTTTGAAGAAGATGCCTTGTCTTAGGCGACCAATGTATTTGACTCGTGTTTGAGTGTTTTACAAAAGTGTGGATCTTTTCGAAAAGATGTTTCAAATGTTTTTGAGAGTTTGTTTGAAAGTGCTTGTGGAATGTGGTTTTTGAAAAGAAGGCAAGTGTTTTTGCAAGTTGATCTCAAGTAACTAAGAGTTTTGTCTACCCTATTGTACTCAAAGGTTTTTGTTATGTTTTAACCCCTTTTTAACAATTTTGTTCCACCATTGAATTTGATGGACAATCTTGCATTTAGGAAGTTTGTTCGGGACGGGCGCGGGTCATCGTATGGACCATGAATGCAATGGTGCCAAGTGTCTTTGGCAATTTGCTTTGTGGGACTTGATCATTCCGTTTAGGCAACATTTTGAGGAACTTATGATCATTTTGATTTTGTTTTGCCAAAGATACTCGACGTGCAAGCATGGCCCATTTTGGAAGGCAACATGTGGGATTACCCTAGAGGGTGCAAGTGTGATTGTGCATTGATTTCATGTATTTGTCTTGTATTAGGTTATCTAGCGTTTGATTTTATGTACATGCAAACCCTAGGTCTAACCATGGTATAATTGGAAAACTGTAAATTGCGGAATGTAAAATCTACGCTATTACAAAGTTAGTATCCGGGAGTGGGGGTACAAGTGTATGAATGGGGATGAGACTTATAGTATCCAATAAGTTACAACCAAATCGAATTTGCGATCAAATGTAAATGACGAATATCAATGTATAAGATAAACAAGTATGTAGGAGCAATGTGAATGTATTGTGTAAGTGTACAAGTATATGAGTATGTGATTATTTACAGGTGCGACAATATGAATTTAAGAAAGATTAGGGTATTTGTTTTGACCTAAATATGCGTTTAATGAATCTTTGATTTGTATATTTTTAATATGTACAAATAGAAAATTGTTTTAATTAAATGCTCAAGTTCTAATTAAATTATGAAATGATGTTTTAAGAAAAGAAAATATTTCTAGGTTTTCATTATGTATACAAGAGATATTTTTTTATTGATTATGAATCGAATTATGTATATTAAAAAAAGAAATGTATTCTTAATTGTTATATACAAAATATATTTTAATTAAAAGAATAGAAAAGTATTTTTAATTTTAATTGTATGATGTAGAAAAATGTATCTTAATTAAACAAAAAAGTATTTTCAAATAATGTATTAAACAAAAGTATTAGTAAATTATTGTGAAGAAAAAAAAAGTGTTTGCTTAAATTTTATTAAGGAGAGAATAAAAAGGGTTAAGAGGGCAGATACGTTGGGCTTAGGTACTCAGAATGGGCAAGGCCCACGTTTTAGGGTTTGGAGTTTTCATTTGGGACAAGGCGTTTAGGGTTTGTAAGGTGCGCCGCTCATGGGGGTTTTCTTCTTCTTCGTTCATCCTTATGCATGTCTCGGTACTTCCCTCCGTTCGAGGCCACCGGCGCCACCCATCTCCCTCCTCCTTACACTCGCTCCAACGGCAATATAAAAGGTATGAATTCGTTCAAACGCATTAGGGATCTTGTGTTTTTGCATGCTTAGTTCTTTGCTTATTGATTCGGATTATGTGCTTCTTTGGTTCTAGTTATGCGAAGAGGGAAAAAATCTGTACCTTTCTGAGGAGACGGAGGAGGGACGGAGGTGGAGGCGCCCAGGAGGCCAAGGGTGGAGCAAGATGATGACGGACTTGTAGCAATCCCGGTTTGTCTTCTTTAATGCTCTTTAGGGTTTGATGATGATTTTCTTTTGCACTGAAAACCCTTTTGTGAAACCTCACTTTTTTTCTTCTTCTCTCCTACTGTATTCACGTCGCCTTTGATACTTTTGCTCAATGATGTTTTTTTGTTACTGAGGGGATTTTGGGTTTGATTATCTTTCTTCTTCGTCCCTGAATGGCCTTGAGATCAATATGCTTTTGGTGTTTGTTTTTTTTTCCTGTGATGAACTCAGAGTTCTGAGGGTTTGGTATTTGGATGGTATTATCTTCCTTTTTCTTGTTGGTTTTGGTTTTGACAGTTGGTAATGGTAGTGCAGTAGGCAGGTTTCAGGTCTCAGGCAGGTATCAGGTCTTGGATGATTTTGGTTATGTTTGTGCTAGCAGGTTAAAAGGCTTCAGCAGGCTTGGGATATTCAGGCCTCCTCTTGTTCTGTTAAGTTTAACAGGTTATGAGGCTTAAAAGTACAGACTTCTGTTTTTTTTTATGTTTATTGGTTTGAGCTCATGCAGGTTTGTGTGTTGACAGTAGGTGTTATGCTTAGGCCAGTTGGACTGGTTTTGTTGTTAGGCAGGTTCTGCTGGTATGGCCTTTGCAGGTTTTCAGGCTTGTGAAGTCTTTAGGCCTCTTGTTAATGGCCTTAGCAGGTTTTAGCCAATGCAGGTTATGTGTTTGGCTTGATGGTTTGAACTGGACAAGTTGAATGCTTATGTTTCTTGCTTAAGGTTCATGGATTTTTGGAAGTAGGTAGAACAATTTGGTATATGGTTTTTGAGGTGTCTTTTGGAGGTGTTTATGGTTTATGCAGTTTTGTGAGTTTGTATATTTTCTGTCCCCTTTCCTGCTGAACTATGTTGTTCTTTTGTATATTTTTCTTCCTATCTATCCCTGCCTAAGCCTGAAAACCTGCATCTTTTCTCTCTCTCTCTCTCTCTCTTAGTACAGTTGGATATGTTATAATATGATTCTTTTCTGTACTTTCTTCTGAAAGGGCTATCTGATGGGAAATGATGATAAAAGAGTTTCTTGCATAAAAGATTTTCTCTGCATATTTATCTCTTCTTGACAGCTTTTGTGCTTTTTGATATCTTTCAAAATCTTCCTCTTTGATAGCTTTGAGTAGACTTTTGGATAGTTGCTTTATATTTGGCAGAAAGTTGAGTTTGGACCTTTGGTTTGGATTTGCTGTTTGCTTTGTAACATGCTGTTTGAGATTTGAACTTTATGCAATTTTGACAATTTTGAATTGTGCATTTTTTAAACTTGTGCATTCAATTTTAGCAAATAAACTTGTCCCTCTTTGTGAACCGGGAGAAATCCCGTGATTTGCAGAGAGGGTTAACTGATCCCAATCAGTGACCCTTAATGATGAATTTCTTCTGTCGTTTCAATTTAACTGCTTTTTGACTTTTCTTCTTTTCTTTTTGCAGATGAATATTGGAACACCGGAGCGAGGGATAGCGGGTGAAGATTTGAAGATTAGACAAATAATTAGGATAATCTTTTATTTAAATTTAGATCAATGTAAAACTATTGTTTGTAATTAAATCATAAACAATAATTGTACAATTAATTTAATAATAAATAAAAGCTTTCATTATCCAATTAATTCTATTTTCTCTTTATTGTTTATTTATTATTTAAAACTCTTTGAATTAAAATAATTGAAAACTAAATTTCAATCACTTAATTTAGAATAATAAATAATTTAAATAAAACAATGTTTTAGTATTTGACCAATTAAACCTGTCCTTTCCAATATCCAAAGCAAAGCAGCAGTTAACCAAAATAAACTGATCAAGTGCATTCCCTTTTCAATGATTCTTTGCCACGCACTGTAAATTCAACACTGCATATTTCTTTTGACTGGCTCAAACAAACCAACGTGAACTCAAACCAACTGCCTCTTTTACTGATTAAATCGAAACAATACGAATTCAACCCGAATCTTGGAATAACTTGCAAAATGCTGTGGAATTTAAATCCTTCTGAGAATATGCCCATAAAACCTTAATTCCTGATTAAATGCCAACGAACATTTGCCTGATCACAATTGAGCCAGAATCAACCAAAACCCTAAGCCAATTATTTGAAGCCATCCAGAGTCCTAAAAATCAATAAAACCCTAATTTTTGTTTGACTGACGAGAAAAGTCTGTTTGTCCGATTCTTGAGCCAGTTTGAAAAGTCATGAAACGCCTGAAGCTGAGATTGCTGGTGGTAAGATGCGAGGGCAAATTTTGGGGTACAACAACGTCCAAGGTGCAATTTGTGATATATGCATTGACAATAATTTGCTAACTCATGAATATTTGCATACGAAACAAAGGATTGATTACAGGTAACATTAGAAACAGGGGCAATAAAGAGTTGTCTAAGCGATCTAATTGTTTCGTCCACCAAGGTACCAAAGTGGGTTCGGCTGAAGAACGTAGCCAGTACATCTTAATTCCCCAAAGAGTGAGTCCGCAAGTCAATACACTCTCCTCAAGCAAAGCTATTATCAGCCTTAAGGAAGTTGGGTATCCCCCGCAGATCTCAACATTCCCCAGATCGGTATACAAACATTCTTAACAAGCATCCCCGGCAGTCTTGGTCTAAAGATTGTTCCCCGGCGGCATACCATACATTCAATGGAGTCATTTCCCCAGCATCTCAAAAACTTCCCCAGGAGAGTCCAATCAAGGTTTCCCCAGGAAAGTTGGAATCCATCTCCCCAAGCGGTAAGCTTATCCCCAGTGGATTCTGGAAGCATATCTCCGCAAAGCACGAACGCGTCTCCCGGCTTTCTTCAAAGAGTTATTTCCCTACCAGGATATAACTGGGTTATCCTCAGCCAAAAGCCACGGAAAGAGCGTCCTCGACGAAGTCCTCTTATCCCCAGCGAAGTCTATTAACACTTCCGACACAACAATGGTATCCCCGGCGAAGTTATCATCAACATCCCAACAAGTATCTCTCTCCCCACAGAGTATTGTTTCCCAGCAAGATCGCTAGAGTAATTTTCTCCCTGCAGAGTAATCCATTCGCCAAGTTTATTCTCCAACGGAGTAACTTCCCGGCACCCGTCAAGGATTTATTTTTCCTAAGACGAAAGCACACATTCATAAACATCGCACTTCCATACATTATAGCATGCATATACGCATCATATCTTACAAATCTCATTTATGTTGAGAACATCATTGCTTGATCCATATCATGCATTGCATATGACTGACCTTTACCTTTCAGGAAAGATCCAGTTAAGTTCTCAGATATTCAAGACCTAGACCGGTTCAGTTAAATTGCCCCTAAGATTTTCCTGATTCTTATCCAGTCAAAGGCCTTCTCTGGTTCAGTCAGATCGACCCTAAGATCTCCCTAATTCTTATCCAGTTGAAGACTTCAAGACCTAGACCGGTTCAGTTAAATCGACCCTAAGATTTTCCTATTTCTTATCCAGTCAAAGGCCTTCTCTGGTTCAGTCAGATCGACCCTAAGATCTACCTGTTTCTTATCCAGTTGAAGATTCCAAGACCTAGACCGGTTCAGTTAAATCGGCCCTAAGATTTTTATGTTTCTTATCCAGTCAAAGGCCTTCTCTGGTTCAGTCAGATCGACCCTAAGATCTCCCTGTTTCTTATCCAGTTGAAGATTTCAAGACCTTGTCCGGTTCAGTTAAATCGACCCTAAGATTTTCCTGTTTCTTATCCAGTCAAAGGCCTTCTCTAGTCCAGTTAAATCGATCCCTAAGAGATTTTCCTGATAAAGACTCAGTAGAAGATATCCAAGATTCTCTCAGCGTTACTGTTGAGGTTGAAGTCGCCCAAGATTCTCTCAGCGTTACTGTTGAGGTAGTAATCACCCCCAGATTCTCTCAGCGTTACTGTTGAGGTTGAAGTCGCCCAAGATTCTCTCAGCGTTACTGTCGAGGATGAAATCGCCCCAAGATTCTCTCAATGTTCCTGTTGAGGTAGTAATCGTCCAAGATTCTCTCAGCGTTCCTGTTGAGGTAGTAATCGCCCAAGGTTCTCTCACCGTCCCGTTGAGGTAGCAACCATCCCTGGTTCATTCATCACCGTTTGAAGTTCCAGATTCAATTCCTGTAACCAGTCAGGGCCCGTCTACATAAAGAGTTTGAAGACTAACTCCTGTAACAGGTCAGGTAATCATTTTCTTTTGCAGGTACGCAAGTTCTCGCTAAGGAATCTCTTACGCGATCGACATCCAGATGGCATCCATAAGCCCATCCACCTATCCATCACTTCTCAGCATGGCATCTATAAGCCCATCACCCTATCCATCAATCTCTAAATGGCATCTATAAGCCCATTCCCCACATCACACTACTATGTGAGCGCAAATTTCTGGGCACTCTAGTGTTCAATCATCTTCCACCTTCAGATTACGAAAGGCACGTCAGCCAATCTGCATCCTCAAGTCTAAGAAGATTGAACAGGGGCAACTGTTGTACCCCAAAATTTGCCCTCCCATATTCTTCAAAACTTGCCAAGTCAAAGCTTCAAAATCTCCCAAGGGATGCACAGTTCAAGGGCCTCCTAACAGTCAAAAATTAGGGTTTTGGTTCTAACAAAGAAAATGAAGTTTACAAAGGCCCAATCAAGTCCCACATGCCTACAAACATGGTCAAGCATCCTCATACCAAGTTTCAAGACTTACAGCACAAAATTGCACAGTCAAAAACCCTAGTTGCTTAGCAGTCAACTGCAGGGGCAAAATGGTCATTTGACAGTCAAAAGTTCAAATTTTTGGTCAACATCTCATTTTGAATCCACAAACATCATTTTATCAAATCTTGATCATGATTCTCAAGGCATGGCTCAAAAAGTCTCAAGATGCAAAAGTTTCCATATTTGGACAGTTGAAAAAGTCAACTGTAACTTGACCAAGGCATAACTTCCACATGGTTTATCATAAAAATTCCATCCAAAGCTCATTTTGAAGATAAAGACATTTCCTACAAATCCTCTTCACACTTCAAGTCCAAGAAATGCTCTCACAAAAAGTTATCAATTTCAACATTATAGGTCATTTTCAAAAGTCAACAAAAAAGGACTTTAAGTCAAAGACCATAACTTGAGATTGGTAAATCAAAATGACATGGGACCAAAGGCATTGGTTATAGGACTTCAAGACCTTTCCAAAATGTCCAATAACATGATCAAAGCTTAAAAATTGAGCAAGATATGCCTTGTGGAAGTTGGGAAATTTTTGGGAATTTTGAAAAGTCAACTTTGCTTCAAATGCCTCAAAATTGCTAATGGGCCACATTTTCTTCCAAGATTCATCATCCAAAGGCTATGCACGACAATTTGGCCCAAAGGGGATTTATTTCATCATTTTTATTTATTTATTTGAATTTTTAATTACAATTAATTCATTTAATTAAATAAAATACGGAAAAAATACTCAACCAATGCATTTGAATCTTTTTATGCAGTATTTGCTCTCCTTAAAGACTCAAGATTCGTGCACAACCCAAATTGGAAAGATTGGCCATGATTGGAATCAAAATCACATGAAAAAGATTTGAAAAAATATGCATGAAAATCAAATATTCCATACATCAATGCAAAGGGTTTTGGATCCAAATCTTTACCCTAATCCATCCCTCATATAAGTCTGATGCAAACCCTAAAGCTCACAACCCTGGAAGCTGCGCTCAAGCCATAAACAAACTTTGTATTTTTTGAAGAAAATTTCAAAACTGTTTTCCTATTTTCAGCAGGTTTCAAGGCAAAACAACAATTCCATTGTACTCCTGACACCTCCAGGAATCTTCCTGAATCAAAATCATAACCTCTAACATCAAGAAACGGTAGAACCATGTCACACTTTTCATGAAAATATGCATAATCGTGTTTAAGTTTCTGGGCATCTTTCATACATTTTAATTGTTGTTTTATGCTAATATGAACCTTCTGAGTCTATTGATGTTGTTGAATTGAGTTTTTATAGCCTATACGCGAAGTTGCCATTGGAGTTCATTAGGTTTTCTAAACTGTGAATTTGGGGTTTCTTTGTTCTGGAAAAATTGAGACACGAAACCCACGCCATTAGAACCAGAAGATCATGACCAATTGATTCTATACCTCGCGGCTAATTTATGAACCACGACGGCCTATTCGCTATTTTTCTGTTCATCATTTAGTGGGGGTTTAAAACCCCCGCAATCTTGTTTTGTTTTTTCAGGCAAATACAAACGAGTGGAGAAGATGATGACTTGTCTCCATATGATAGGTTCATTCAAACTTTAGCGTGTTTTTTTTGAGTTAATATCATTAGCATGCTTTGTTATATATATTATTTATTGTCCATTAATGTTACAAAGAAAGCAAATGGCACGGTTGGTTAGTGCGTTGTCCTCTGAACATTGGGACCTGGGTTCGATTCCCAGGTCCCCTCACTCTCTTAATACATTTTGTTTCAATGTAATCCCATGCAGTTTCAAGCCCAGGGGTTCATCATACATCCATAATCCAAGCACGCCACATGTCCCAGAACGTCAATCCAAGGGCCCTGATCTGATGAACATCATACTCGTTGGTCAATGAAGCTACACGCGCCCAGAAAAGTCAACAAGGCCAGGAACCAAATGGGCCTAATTGCTGGCAATATGACCTCCAAACTGGGGTCAACACCCCCAAGGGTTTGCAATTCTTTTCTTTTTTCTATTTTTCATTATTTGTGTTAATTCAATTATTTCTTTTTTAAATTCTTTAAATTAATATATTTTCATAACATAAAAAATAATAAAAAAATCAGAAAGACAAAAATAAAAATATATTTTATTTAATGTTATTTTTTGTCTTATTAATTAATTAGTCTTAATTCTAGATTTAATTTTAAATGTTTTTCTTAATAAATTAAAAAATGTAGAATTAGGGTTTTAATTACTTTTATCCTTTTTTTTCTTTTCTTTTATCATTATTAATAATTAATTATTTTTTTTTTAAAAATAAAATTGTATTAATTAATTAGGTTAACTTTAGGTTTAATTTTCACATTTTTTTAATAAGCTAAAAATAGTTAGAATTAGGTTTTAATTCCATTAATTCTCATGAAAATCCATAAATACAAAAACTCCAAAAAATTTCTTTCTTTTTATTTAAACTGAATTAATTTATTAATTTTAATTTAATCTCTTTAAGAAGGGTCCAACGCCCTCGCTTCCGATTATCATTTCGTTTCGCGCATTTATTTCCTTTTTGTGAATATTCATGTAATTCTCCCAAAGCCATGTAATAACTTAATTAGACATTTATATTTTTCGCACTTTATTTTTATTCAAATCGGGTCCTGGATTAATTTGGCGATGTGGACCCGCTCCTTTGTAATAGCGTAGGACTTTTAATTCCCGCATCTTTTTAACTGTTAATTAATTCGCATGAAAGAATGAATGCTCAAAATAAAAGCAACGCGTAGATCACCAATGCATGAACAAGACAAAAATAAATGAACATGACATACCAATCACACACCACCCCTAGGGTATGCCTCACTGTTGTCTTGCCCCTCGAAAGGTGATCGTCGAGTAGAGGATGTTTTAGTAAGTCCTCATGTCCATGAACATGGCATGAGGGTAGCTTCTAAGGTGTCTTCCCATTGCTCCGGTGATCACCATGTCCCGAACCCTCGAATTGACCTGAACACCTCCAATGGTGGTGCTACCTACCTCTCAATGGTGGGATGGCACTACTTTAAGGACATTTACACAGACGAATTCCTTAGGGTAGGTAGACGACTCTAGATACTTGCTCTAATTTCAAAACAAATCAAACATACTTTTCACACCGACACCTTTTCAAAAAGCTTTCAAAAGCAATTTTTAAAACACTCTTGAGGACTGATACAAGAGTCGAACTGAGATTTTCAAAGAAACTTTTTTAAACCCACGGTTGAAAAGCAAACAAACCATTTTGAAAACACAAATGAGCAAGTATCTAAGAGCCCATGGATAACCATGGATAGAAAGGGTGCTAACACCTTCCGTTTCTATAATCTACCTCCCGAACCGAGAGCAATCTCTATAAGGAATTTTTCTGTGCTTTTGTCCTTTCCAATTGGAGAAAATAAAATACGGTGGCGACTCTTGCTTCCGCGACATTTCGCGAACCAACATTAAACAGTCAGTTCCAGATCCACCGATCATAATAGTTGAATCTAAATGAGGGATAGAATTACCGCCGTGTCTGGGGCATATCTAGTCTGTATCGGATTGCTGAAGTCTGAATGAATATCAGAATGACCGCCGTGTCTGGGGTGTATCTGTACTGTATCTGAGCACTTGTTAACAATAGCCCTTTAATCTTATCCTGAAAAGGGTAAAATGTTAGTTAAAACACAAAGTTATGTTGCATGATATGTATGATGCAATGAATTGTGTTTCATCAATGTTTATGATATATGAATGAAATGGATGCGCATGTAAGCTGAGTAGCTATCTTGCTTGAAGAACATAAATCCTGGATAATGAAATCTTTGACTGCTGTTGGGGAAAGTAAATCCTTGACTGCTGCTGGGGATTGAAAATCCTTTGATCGTTGAAAATGAGAAGTCCTGGGACCGTTGTTGGGGAATCAGGAGTTTGGGTTGTATGCCAATCTACTGGGGATTCCCGTCTTGAGGAGATCTTCACTGGGGAATATCTGAATACCCTGTGAGGAACTGAGAATGAGAGTCTTCGTTCTTCTCGGGGAATAAGAATTTTGTGGGGAATAGCCATACTGTTGCAGAGTGGCTATCCTGTTGGAGAGTAAAAACTCAGGACTCTGGGAAAAGCTTATTCCTATTTTGAAGAAGTTCAGGTTTAGGTCGTATGCCACTTCAAGAATGAGAATCTTCACTCTGTCGGGGATACCAGAAATTCAGATGTTATAGCATTTTGAGAAATGAGAATCTTCATTCTGTCGGGAATACCAGGAGGTTGGGTGTATGCCAATCTACTGGGGAAGCCAAAATGAGAATCTTCATTCAGTCGGGAATACCAGGAGGTTGGGTGTATGCCAATCTACTGGGGAAGCTAAAATGAGAATCTTCATTCAGGTCTTGGGTCATAAGATTGGGTGTATGCCAATCTCTTAGGGTTTTAAGGATGAGAATCTTCATTCTGTTAAGTGTCAGAAATTGGGAGTATACCAATCTTCTGAGGTTTCAAGGATGAGAGTCTTCATTCTGTTAAGGGTCAGAAATTGGGAGTATACCAATCTTCTGAGGTTTCAAGGATGAGAGTCTTCATTCTGTTAAGGGTCAGAAATTGGGAGTATACCAATCTTCTGAGGTTTCAAGGATGAGAGTCTTCATTATGTTAAGAGTCAGAAATGGGGAGTATACCAATCTTCTGAGGTTTCAAGGATGAGAGTCTTCATTCTGTTAAGGGTCAGAAATTGGTAGTATACCAATCTTCTGAGGTTTCAAGGATGAGAGTCTTCATTCTTGAGAAAAAATAGATTTTTAGGAGCTTCAGTTGTCCGTTATTCTGTTGGTGGCTGTAACTTCCAACAGGTGATGAAGGAATTTTTGATGATGATCGTAACTTCCAGCAGGTGATGAAGGAAAATTTTGACGACCGTTCAATTTGAAATGTAATTTTGCTTTGGAGAATAAATCCTTGACAAATGTTGGGGAAATAAACCCATGACCGCTGGTCTTCTAGAGAGGTGATGAACTTCTCGAGGACGCTTGAATTTATTTTCAGAAAGATTTCGGAGAGGTTTCATCACTGCCCCTAGCATCAGATGCTTGTAATATTGCCAGGACACTTGGACTGCACGTAACCCTTTGATGAGATTGACGTTTAAATGCCCCAAGTGATGGTGAGGGAGACTTGCCCCAAGTTATCCTGCAATTGAGAGATTTCTTGAAATCTTTACTGGACTGCCCCAGGTTCACTGAACTTTGAAAGATTTGTTGAAAACTTGACTGGACTGCCCCATGTTTACTGGACAATACCATATAAAATCCCCTTTTGTTGATAGGAGATTTTTGTAACGAAAGTGTCATCCTACTTGAAGTGATTTTATTCACTGAGAGAGTTTCCGTTCCTCCGAACATTCACTGTTGTGAATTTCTTCGTTGTCAAACAAATAAACATGTGCAAACAACGATATTAAAATAATGCAAAGTTTATGCTTGTCTCGAAGTTTTGAAAAATGCGTTTTTTAGCAGAAAACTTTTTATAAGACAAATTCAACACAAGATTTAGGGCAAAGCCTTACAGGAGTCAGGATACCTTTTGTAACAGTATGCTTTCGAACTAACCCATGCTTCAATTAGGACTTTTGAAGGGTTGTAACGTGGCTTGGTTCACGGTTTAAGAAACAAAGGATAAAGGTTCAAAGTATATTTGTTCCCACCCGCTCTTTGTGATGTCCTTCAGTCCTAAACTCAGTTAATTGTACGTCGAACTCTATTCGAGTTTGGAACGACTTTTTGGTGATGGCTCACACTAGTTGAATTTTATGGAAGGCAGTCATCATTTTTTGCAACATTTTTCATGTTATTGAGGATTTATAATAACCTTTTTCTTTTGATTTGTTATCCCTAACTTTTGCCTGACTGTTCCTGTTTTCGAGATTACAGTCAGCGGAATGCCCCAACTTTCTTAAGCCTCCTTTGTAGGTTTTGGCTTAGCGGGCTTTTCTCTTTTAAGAGATAATGACTGCCTATGAGATAAAGAACCTTCACTGTCTTTTGGCTCCAAAGGAAAGTTTTTGATGTTACTCGTTGTATTATGAACTGAGAGTTTGCGACTTCAATGCGCATCTCTTTTTTTTTTTAATTAACTGAGAGACTACCCTGCCCCAGGTTTAAATCAAAGGTTTCATTTTGTTTTAAAACAGAAAACTCCTACTTCTTTGGCTCGAAGGGGTTGACTAGGGATTATCTTCCTTATAACTCCAGTGTTTAGGATTTGAAAGAAACGCCCATACATCGTCAGCAAGGTCTGTTCAAAAGCATACTGTATGAGATTACGGTATTATTTCGTCATCCTCCCTCTAAAGGCTTGTAGCTTTTTATCAAGAGTTAAGTATTATAAAGAAAGCACAAGAATAGTGAAAACGAATGGATGAATTCAAGACAAACATATGCAATGCATTAATGAAACAAAGTTTGACATCAACAGATAATTGTTTAAATAACAAAATAAATTACAACTTGAAAATTCAAATGGAACAAAAGTATCTCAGTTCGAGCTTTGTCATTTCAAGTGGAGAACCCTTAGCGGAATATTTTCATCTCGCCATCCGGCATGAATTCCAGCACTCCTTCGTCAATCAAGTCTTGGATCTTGTTTTTCAAAGCCCAACAGTCGTCGGTGTCATGTCCAGGACTATGGGAATGGTATACACAAAACGCGTCGGGGTGATAGCTAGGAGTAGAGGTATTGGGTTTCCGAATAGGATCCCTTAAAGCAAGCAGGTTGACCTCCAATAAGCGTTTCAGTATCAGAGATGATGGTATGTCAGTCTCAGAAATGTCTTCCAGACGTACTTTTCTTACGCTGATTACCCTGTTGACGCTGATGAGGTTGTTGTTGGGCTTGTGACCCTGAAGCAAGTTGAGGAGATTTTCCCTTGTCTTCTTGTCCCAAAGGGGGTTGAATGATGACTTGATTTTCAACCTTAGTTGTTTGCCCTACTTGGTTATTTTGAAGCAGCTTGTTGACGAGGACCCTGAGCTCTTCTTGTCTTTGAGCTAAGTTTTGAATGAGAGCCATCTGGCCCACCAGCTGTCCCATCATCTGGATCCTCATTGTTGCCAACTCAATTTGCAGTCCTTCCAACTGATCATTCCTGACACTGCCTGAATTCCCCAGGACCAAGCCCCTTGTGAGGAGAGCTTTCACTTCTTCTTGAAATGTAATTTTGCTTTGGAGAATAAATCCTTGACAAATGTTGGGGAAATAAACCCATGACCGCTGGTCTACTAGAGAGGTGATGAACTTCTCGAGGACGCTTGAATTTCTTTTCAGAAAGATTTCGGAGAGGTTTCATCACTGCCCCTAGCATCAGATGCTTGTAATATTGCCAGGACACTTGGACTGCACGTAACCCTTTGATGAGATTGACGTTTAAATACCCAAAGTGATGGTGAGGGAGACTTGCCCCAGGTTATCCTACAATTGAGAGATTTCTTGAAATCTTGACTGGACTGCCCCAGGTTCATTGAACTTTGAAAGATTTGTTGAAAACTTGACTGGACTGCCCCATGTTTACTGGACAGTACCATATAAAATCCCCATATGTTTAGGCTTTGAGAAACAAACATAAATCTTGAACAAGCGTCAAAGCAGTGTGACAGTCAAATGAAATACTGTGGATTCAAATTCTTCTGAGAATGCGTGTGCAAACCCTAATTTTGGATTTATTGTCAAAGAAACGTCTTCTTGATCAAACCCTGAGCCAAACTCAACCAAATCAATAGAAAACCTAATAATCTGTTTGACTGATTCGAAATCAATGGAAACCCTAATTTTGTTTGACCAATAAGAAAAGTCTGTTTGACCGATTCTTGAGCCAATCTGAAAAATCAGGGAAAGCCCGAAGTTGTGATTTCTTGTGAAAAAGAGAGGGAAAATTTTGGGGTACAACACCAGGACTTGATACAGACATCGTGGTGCATCATCTACCAACAAGAGAAGACTGTCCACCAGTGAAGCAAAAAGTCCGCCGCATGAGACCTAACATGTCAGAGAAGATCAAAGCAGAAGTCATGAAGCAGTTCAATGCTAGATTCTTAGCCGTCACTTCCTATCCTCAATGGGTTGCCAACATTGTTCCCGTGCCTAAAAAGGACGTCAAAGTAAGAATGTGTGTGGATTATAGATATTTAAACAGGGCCAACCCTAAAGATGATTTTCCACTTCCCCACATCGACATCCTGGTTGACAATACATCCCAACACAAAGTATTTTCCTTCATTGACGAATTCTCAGGTTATAACCAAATCAAAATGGCACCTGAGGACATGGAGAAAACTACATTTGTCACGCAGTGGGGAACATTCTGCTACAAAGTGATGCCATTCAGACTGAAGAATGCTGGGGCAACCTATCAAAGCTCCATGGTAGCTTTGTTTCATGATATGATACATCATGAGATAGAGGTCTATGTAGATGACATGATAGCCCGATCACAAACTGAAGAGGAACACCTTGATCACTTGCAAAAGTTGTTTGTGAGGTTGAAGGAGTACAAGTTAAGATTCAATCCAAACAAGTGTACATTCGGAGTTCGGTCCAGTAAACTCTTAGGTTTCGTTGTTAGCAACAAAGGCATCGAGCTTGATCCTTCCAAGGTTAAAGCGATACAAGAAATGCCTGCTCCTCGCACTGAGAAGGAATTCAGAGGATTCTTGGTACGCCTGAACTATATTGCCAGATTCATTTCTCACCTAACAGCTACTTGTGAGCCAATCTTCAAACTATTGAAGAAAGATCAAGTAGTCATATGGAATGATGAATGCCAGATTGCTTTTCACAAAATCAAGGAGTACTTACAAGAGCCTCCTGTTTTGATGCCAGTAGTCGAGGGAAGACCACTAATCATGTATCTGACCGTTTTAGAGAACCCAATGGGGTGTGTATTGGGGAAGCATGACGAGTCTGGACGAAAAGAGCACGCTATTTACTACCTGAGCAAAAATTTTACCGACTGTGAAACAAGATATTCACTGCTCGAGAAAACTTGTTGTGCTCTGGCATGGGCTGCTCGCTGACTAAGACAGTATATGTTGACTCATACCACTTTGTTGATATCTAAGATAGATCCAATAAAGTACATCTTCGAAAAGCCTGCTCTGTCTGGAAGAATAGCTAGATGGAAGATGATCTAAACAGAATATGACATACAGTACACTACCCAGAAAGATATAAAGGGCAGTGTGTTAGCTGATCATCTTGCTCATCAAGCTGTAGAGGATTATCAGTCCATGAAGTTTGAATTCCAGGATGAAGACATCATGACACTAGACAACTGTGAAGAGATCAGACCATATGACGAACCTAAACAAGGATCCCGATGGACCCTGTTCTTTGATGGGGCATCCAATGCACTTGGTAACGGTATCGGCGCTGTACTCATATCTCCGGAAGGGTGTCATACTCCCTTTACTGACAGACTTTGCTTCAACTGTATGAACAACATGGCGGAATATGAAGCATGCATCTTTGGTCTCAAGGCTGCCATAGACTCGAGAATCAAATCTTTAGATGTGTTCGGAGATTCAGCTTTAGTCATCAGTCAGATCAAAGGAGAGTGGGACACTAAACATCCAAATCTTATCCCTTACAAAGAACATGTTTTGACGTTGCTACCACATTTTGAGCAGATTACCTTCGAGCATTTCCCGCGAGAAGAAAATCAGCTAGCAAATTCTCTAGCCACAATGTCATCTATGTTTAAACTTAATTGGGATAAGGAAGCTCCCCAGATCACCATTGAATGAATGGACGAACCAACACACTGTCACGAGATTAATACTGAAGAAGTAGTGGACCAGCCTTGGTTTCATGAAGTCAAGAGGTATCTCAAGGCTCAGGAATATCCGGAAGGAGCTTCAATCAATGATAAGCAGTTCTTAAGGAGATTCTCTGCTAAGTTTTTCCTGAGTAATGGTATCCTGTACAAACGCAATCATGACTCTATTCTGCTCCGTTGTATGGATAAGATTGAGGCTGAAAAGATCATGGTTGAATTACATGAAGGTACCTTTGGCACTCACTCCAATGGGCATATGATGGCGAAGAAAATCCTACGGGCAGGCTATTACTGGTCTACCATGGAAGCAGACTGCTATCAACACTCCCAGACCTGTCATAAGTGTCAAATTTATGCTGACAAGATGCATGTGCCTCCGGTTCCTCTAAATGTCTTGACGGCTCCTTGGCCCTTTGCTATGTGGGGAATCGATATGATTGGAGAGATCAAGCCTACAACCTCCAATGGACAGCGCTTCATTCTAGTGGCCGTTGATTATTTTACAAAATGGGTCGAAGCAGCTTCCTTCGTATCCGTTACTAAGAATGTTGTTGCCCGCTTCATCAAGCAGAATATCATTTTCCGGTACAGTACCCCAGAAAGGATCATCACTGATAATGGTACAAACCTTAACAATACTATGATCACTACCTTGTGCGAGCAGTTCAAGATTCAACATCACAATTCATCCCCTTATCGGCCAAAGATGAATGGTGTTGTTGAAGCTGCAAATAAAAACATTAAAAAGATCATACAAAAGATGACAGTAACCTACAAGGACTGGCATGAGATGCTGCCATTTGCTCTCCACAGGTACCGTACCACGACTCGCACATCAACTGGGGCAACACCCTATTCTTTGGTTTATGGCATGGAGGCTGTCTTGCCTATTGTGGTCCAGATCCCCTCTTTGAAAATTATGAAGGATGCAGGTTTGAATGAGGACGATTGGATCCAAACTCGACTTGATCAACTGAACTTAATTGATGAAAAGAGACTCACTGCTGTTTGCCATGGTCAGATGTATCAAAAATGGATAATAGAGGCTTTCAACAAGAAAGTCGGACGCCAAGTAAATCAAGTTGGAGATCTAGTGATCAAATGCATTATCTTGCCACAAAGTGATCCCAGGGGAAAATAGACTCCTACCTATGAAGGACCATTTGTAATCAAGAACATCTTCTCTAGTGGGGCAATGATCTTAACCACCATGGACGGTGATGATTTGCCACACCCTGCGAACACGGATATAGTCAAAAGATACTACGCATAAGAGACCTGTTAGGTTGACACACCTAGGAAAAAAAGGGTATCCCGGCGAACCAAAAGGTTCGGGCAAAAATTAGGGATAAAATAAAAAAAATCTGTACACTCGACAAGTTGAAAACCCAAAAGGGCGACTTGGGCAAAAAGGGTTTCCCGGTAGACTGAAAACCCGAAAGGGCGGTCCAGGCAAAAGTTAGGGAATTAAAGCGTATGGCTATGTCTCGTCGGATCACTTTGAGGACAACCTTTCGACTTCACTGACAAACTCAAAGTTTCTGATCAATCCAATCATCTTCGGACGAAGCAACAAATAGACAACATATTCGGAGATACGGAGGCTATAGCAGAATGGGAACCCTATGGGATTATAACACATATCGGTACTCCCCAAAGGAACCAATATTCCCATCTATCCCCAGTAGAAGTCATCAAAATTCTCTGGATTCCCCAAACAGATTCCCTAAGCAGCATATGGCATTGCTCTAACAACAAATTTTTTTGTCAATACTCCAACTTCAAGACATGAAGAATCCACATTATCCTCAGCAACAGTCAATGATTTATTTTCCTCAGCAATATAACAAATTAGCTTACATGCGCATACATTATATCCACATATCATAAACATTGATAAAACACATATATTGCATCATACATTTCATGCAACATAATTTTGTGTTCCAACTAACATTTTACCCTTTTCAGGATAAGATTAACAACTACTGTTAAACAATGTGCAATCATGATACAATACAGATACGCCCCAGACACGGAAGCCATTATGTTACTTATTCAGATTTCAAATTTTAGATACAATATAAATACGCTCCAGATACGGATGCCATTCTGATACTCCTTCAGATTCAGCTTCTAGATACAGTACAAATACGCTCCAGACACGGATTCCATTCTATTACTCATTCAGGTTTCAACTATCATGTTACAGTATAGATACGCTCCTATACGGATTCCATTCTGTTACTCATTCAATTCCAAAATTCAGATATAGTTCAGATACGCTCCAGATACGGATGCCATTCTAATACTTATTCAAATTTCAAGGTTCAGATACAGCTCAGATACGTTCCCGACGCGAGCACCATTCTGATACTCATTCTTTCAGCTTACAACTTACAATTCAACAAACATTCTTGATGGCATCTACAAGCCCATCTCCAACAAAATTCTATCACTTCTCTAAATGGCATCTTTAAGCCCATTCCCTCAGCTACACATCGTCGAGTGCAAATTTATGGGCACTATAGTGTCCAATCATCTTTCACCTTCGAGTCACGAATGGCAAAGCTCGCCAATCTAACTCTTCAGGTCTAAGAAAATTGAACAGGGGCAGCTGTTGTACCCCAAAATTTGCCCTCTCATTTATCAAAACTTTTCTCACAAGATCTCTTTGACTCAAGAATGGATTATGGTTTGGTCAGCTCAAGACATCTCATCTTGCACTGATAACCCAAAATTAGGGTTTGAGTTTTCACAAGTATTTTTGGACTATCATTGCTTCATATGACTTTCAAACATCATTATGGATCTCTAAGGTCACTCATGACAAGTTTCAAGCCTTGAATGATATTTTTGGTCAGTCAATTGGACAGTTGACCTAAAAGTCAACTGTATTGGGGAAAAAGTCAACCATAGCCAATTTACAGTCAAAATTCATAATTTTTTATCCACATCAACATTTTAAACTCATGTGTATCATTTGGTCAAGTTTGGATCACAATTCCTCAAGAAATTTGATCAAATCACAAAAAGGGCAAAATGGTCAAAATTAGGGTTTTGACTAAGGAAGAGCAATTTCTGATTTTTAAACTAGAAAATGACCAATTGAGTTCAAGCATGATTTCAAGGATTCAATGGCATCATCTTGGATTAATTACATGGCTCAAAACATCTCAAATTCATTGGATTGACAGATGAAATTTGCAGTCAACTGATCAAAAGTCAACTGTACACTAAAAAGTCAAACCTTGACTTTTTGGTCAAAATCAAGTACCAAGGGTCATAATTCATCAAAACATTTCCAAATGTGAAACTTGTTCATCAAGAAAACCAAAATTGAAAATTAGGGTTTTGAATTTGAAAATTTTCTAACTTGAAATTTTCTTAGTATAGAAAATTTTCTTATTTTTCTCAACTTTACACTACTTTTTCACCATGATGCATAATGATTCAAGAAAAGTTCCCAACATGAAAGCTGTATACCTCCATGAAATCTACAACTTTGCTTCACAAACTTTTCCATAAATATTCTTGGATCTCAAGATATAAATTTGTGAATACATGGTCATGAACTTGTTAACTTAGTGAAATTTTGCCCTAATTTAGGCAGGTTTTGGACCCAACTTCATGGCAAATTTTCACCTAGTTCCAAGAGGTATCTCAAAATTCATTTCAAAGATGAATTATAGAGAACATTGCAAGCTTTCTAAAATGTCTAAGAACTCCTCAAGATCATTTTTGAGTAGGGATAATCGAAGAGATGAAGTTGGAAATTTCTCACTTTTTGTCCAAGCCATTTCATGAAGAACAAAGTTGCAAATCAATCCTATGCTGGCTAATTCATGTTGTACAGGTCCTAAACTTGTTAGACACTCCTTAATTAAATTCTTACTCAGTTGAAAAGGCTTTGATACATGCTTTTGAACCTTTATCCAACTTGTAATTCCATTTATGGCAAAAAGCTTCCATTGCCATATTGAAAAAGAGCAACTTTTGCAAACTTTGCAATCTTGAGCATTGGACCTGTCCCCTTGATACACGCAAGTACCATAGACCAAAGGCAACTTGTAGGGAAGAAATACCAACCCTAAGGAAGCCAATACAAGCATGTGAGCTTTGTCTTATCACTTTGCTTCAAGTACAAGAAAAGTTGCAAAAAGGATAGGGCTTGCACAACTGATAGAGGGTTGACACAAAACCATTTCAATACTAATATACAAACCATATGCAACAATATACACGCTTGGCAAGGACCTGAAGGACTCTCAACAAGCAAAAGAGTTTCTGCACAAACACATTCATCTTCCATTTGGCTCGTGCGTTTTGTGTTTAGATCATTCAAACACCTTACATACTTGATATCAAGCCCATCCAAACCATCATCCCTGTTCTGTAATCACTTTTCCACCATCTACCATTGGTGAGTTCAGAGCTTGCATTTTGACTTGTCCAAAGAGTTCCAGCTACTTTCAGAGCAAGGCAAGGGTTGGAATAGATTCAGGGAAGCTCAAGGAAGCTCAAGCAAGCATCAGGCCTCCCTCAAACTCACCCCAGCTCATTTCACGATTCCAACTGAAGGAGGTAAAATTTCAAACTATATTCCTTGTACAGGCAACCTTAGGCCACGATCTGTGAATAAAAAATATAGTCTTCATCATAACGAAGCTGTACATACCATTATCTTGCAATGATTTTACTTGTGCTAAGAGAATTTGAAACTTGAAATTTCTGGTAATATTAGGTCAAGATTTAGGGCTGATAAAATTCCCTTTATACTTTGATTAATAGTTCACGTAATTTATATGGTTGGAATCGTGAGTTCAAGTACTATAATTTTCATGTTATAAGTTTTTATTTTCATGGAAGTATGAGGAAGTTACAGGGTATCCGACCAAGGCTCGAGGAAGAAGATGAAACAGGGAAAGGGCACGTTTTGGGATATGTTGTTTTTGTTTCATTAAAGATAATGGAAGTATAGCCACTCCAGTGGCAAAGCAGCGCGCTGGTGATACCCATGTCCTAGGTTCGAACCTGCGCGCTACTTTTCCATTTTTGACACTTTTTTGCAGGTTGGGCTGAGTCTTTGGGCTTGGCATCTTTTTGCTAGCATATTACCATCAGCTTTGCTACAACACCCCCCTGCTAACTTATTTTATATTTTATTTTTTATTTTTTTTACTTTCATATTTAATATTTTAATTATTTTCTTTAATGATTAAAAATCCTAAAAAATAATTTAATCATAACGCATTTTTATTTTATTCTTATTTTATTTTGCACATAAAAATACATTTTTATTTTAATAGTATATCATTCATTCTCTTAATAAACTTGCAAATATAATTAAACATATTTAGTTTAATTTATTTATTTTATTTTTTTATTTCATACTTATAAATACTTATATTTTGAACACATAAAATTTTATATTTTATTACAATATTATTTATTATTTTTACACAAAAAATGCACAAAATAATATCATATAAAACTCTATTTTCTTTTAAATAAAAATTAGGGTTAAACCCCTTTTAGCAAATTAATTCTTTTTTTTTTATATACTTTTAGGTTTAGATTAAATTTTCTTTTACATAAAAATAAGACATCAAAAAATCTTTTTACATGTACATTGCATTTTAAATATTGTTTTGTATTTATCTTAAATTCGTACAAATTCGATTTGGTTGTAATAATGTATTTAACTTTATATTTGTGCAAATCCCAATTCAAACTTGTATTCTCCCCTCCTATAAATTGTTGTAATAGTATAGAAATATTTACATTACGCAATTTATCGCTTTCATATGCCATGTGTTGTACCCCAAAATTTTCCCTCCCATATTTTTCAAAACATTTCAAGAAAGATCCTCAAATTGCTCAAGGAAGTCCAAGGGTTGACCAGACAAGCCCTATCCTAAGGCAGTCTACCTCAAATTAGGGTTTCATGTTGCATCAAGATATTTGGGTCCAAGGGATCCTAAATGCTCACCAATGTCCTAATATGTTCTCAATATCATCCATGTCAAGTTTCAAGCCCTACAGAGAAAGTTTGCTCAGTCAATTGCTCAAAGGCTTGAAAATCGACTGTGTTAGGGCAAAAGTCAACTGTGACCCCCATACAATCAAACTCCAAGATTTTTGGTCAACACCCTCATTTTGAAGTATATTTCATAATTTTATCAAGGTTTGATCATGATTCATCAAGGATTGCTCATGATTCATCAAGACTCAAAAGTTGCTAAATTAGTGTTTTGCAGGAAAAGTCAACTCAACTTTGACCAAGCATAACTTTCTCATACTTTATGAGAAATGACCCATCCAAAGCTAATTTTGAAGAGGATGCAATACTCTAAAATCAAGCTTGATCTCCCAAGTTCAAAATATGCACTCACAAGAGGTTATGACTTTGGACATTATAGGTCATTTTGAAAAGTCAACAAAAACACCTTTTTTATCAAAGCTTCATACTTAAGCATGGAATATCAAATTGAGATGAGACTAAAAGGGTTACTTAGAGGACATCTCAATCTTTCTAAAAATTCTAAGAACACCTTCAAATAGTCAAAATTGAGGAAGTTATTTATTATTGAAGTTAACCTTTTTTGCAAAATTGTCAAAAGCCAAATATGCCCAAAACTTCAATTTTTGCCAAATGGGCCCAATCTTTTTCACTTGTTTTAAGTTGGAAACATGGTCCACGAGCCCTAGACTTTGCCACTTGTATTATCTTATTTATATTATTTATTTTGATTTTTATTTGAAATAAATTATTTTAAATAAAAACAAATCATATAAAATCCAAAACATTGAAAACTCAAGAATATTTACATGATTCAGGTCTTAAATTCCAGCTAGCATCAAATCAAATTCGTGTAAAGGCATGGTGTGTACAAAAAGATTTAATTAGGCCATTTTTGGAAAGATATTCAAGGTGTATCAAATCAAAATCAAACTCATTGATGGAGGAAGATTGAGCATATTCTTTTAACCCTAATTCACTCCACAGTACATATAGAACATATGCAGACCAAAAGAGGCTAGAGAGAGAGGCGTATGATCAAGAACAAAACTTGAAAAAAACACCAAAAAGTGCCAACACGATTTCATAGTTACAAGCAAATTCAATATTTTTTGACTATCCCAATCGTTTCCTGAGGTCATCAGCAAGCAAAAGCAATCAAACTCGAGCATTTCCAGGCCCTATATCGCGCTGTAAGTCCATCACGACATGGCTTCTTTCTTGAATTCTGTTTGCATGATTCTGGCATGTATAGCATAATATAATCATAGATTCTTGTTCACCATGACAATTGCAAGCTTTCTATAATATCCAATTGCGTTTTCATGGGCTGAATCGATAATTGCCACTATTAGGTTTTTTTGTTCTATTTTAGGGTTTTTGTATACAGGGAAAATTAGTCTTCAAGAAGGGCACCATCATGTTCAGAATGACAAGACGAATCCAAACATGGCATTAGAAGTCACTTATCATGCCCATGGAGAATTTTGAGATGAACCAGGCTTGTAGCTACGGACAAACGTTTGTAGGTAAAAGTTTGGAACTTTTACCAATGGAGTGAGGTCAGGGATGACCTGCGTGTCACCTTTCCATTGGCTTATTCGAACTTCTGACGCACGTTTTTATTTATTTATCCATTAATTATTTTTTCTGTATATCATTATTACTGCTTATTTTATGTACAACTAAAACAAACAGCTCAGCTGGTTGCCAAGCGCTGGAAATTGCCTTGGGGCCTGGGTTTGAATCCCAGGTCCCCCACTTTCTTCATGTATTTTTCTTACAGATAATCTAGCGCATACCCAATGCTAAGGGCTACCATACACCCTAATGATCCGGTCTGCCAAGTGGCCAGATGGCCAGATCCAAGGGCCACCAATGGAGGAGCACCAAACGCATGGTCAAAGCAAATGCATGGAATTCTGGAAGTCAACGAGGACCTCCATCTTTTTGGCCCAAAAACTGCTTCTCACACCCCCCATTTTGCTCAGGCCCAATAATTATTTCTCTATTCTTTTTCATATTTGTTTTATTTAATTAATTAATTTATTTTATTTTACTAACAAATCAATTATTTTCTTTTATCAAAAAATCACAAAAATAATACTTTTCACAAATTAAATTTAAGATATTTATTTTTTATACAAAAATTAAATTAATTTAATTAGGTTATTAATTTTAGATAACTTTAATTATTTTTTGCAAATAATTAAAAATAATTAGAAAATTAGGGTTTTGTCTAAATTTAATTTATTTTCCTTTTCTTAAAAATAATAAAAAACCAAAATAGGCCATGTAATTATTTTCATTAATTAATTTAATTAACTAATTAATTTAGTATTTAATTTTAGGACCTAAGTTCTTTTCTTAAAAAAATAATAATTAAAAACAACAAAACAACATTTTTCTTTAAATTAGGTTAGAAGGGTCAAAACCTTAATTTCTTCCCGATCTAAATTTCATCGTGTGCTTTATTATTATTTTTTACCCAATTATTGTATCTGCTCACAAATTATAATAGTTAATTAGGACCTTTATTTTCATTTATCGCTTTATTTCTTAAAGGGTTTGTTTTTGGCTATGTAAATACCCGAAGGCTTGTAATAGCGTAGTTTAATTTCCGCATTTTAAATTCCGCGAAATATAAACTGTTAGATGTATGATATTAGGATGCATGACAAGAATGTATGATTAATTTTAAAGCAGTTAGATAACCCTAAATATGCAAAGATAAATAAACTGAAATTGAATCACTCGCACATGCGCACCCCTAGGGTACACTTCCACTTGGTTGCCTTCGGTAAACGGTCATTGAGTATATGATGCTTTAGTGGCCATCCTCTTGTCTAAACAAAGATCAAAGTCCCGATTTAGAAAAGTTGCCTCGGAATTGTTGCCTCAGATAATTGATCTAAGACAGTAGGGTTATTACTAAGACGTCCTAACATTGCTTTAGTGACCGTACGTCCCTTTCGAATTGACCCTCAAAACTCCAACGACGGTGCTACCTACTCACTAATAGTAGGATAGCATTGTGTAAAGGAAACGAACATAGAACGATTCTTTTTTCGAGTAGGTAGATTAGCTCTTAAGTACTTGCTCAATCCAAATAAAACTTTTTTCACACTTACACTCCTTTACAAACAATGTTTTCAAAAACACTTCATTACACTCTTGAAGACAGAAGCAAGAGTTAAATCGAAGTCAAAACAAAAGCTTTTCAAATCACACAAACACAAAGAAAACAATTTTATGATGAGCAAGTACCTAAGAGCCCGTAGATAACTACGGATAGAAATGATGCTAATACCTTCCCTTTCTATAATCTACCCCCCGTACTCAGAAATATCTCAAAAAAGGAACTTTTTGGTGCTTTTTCCTTTCCTTGTTGGATAAAATAAAAGTCGGTGGCGACTCTTGCTTACCGCGACATTTTGTGAACACAAACGCAAACCAGAAAATCCCTAAAAAAGAGGGAAACAAGTCCCGGTTCTGGCCACCGTATCACAGAACTGGCGACTCTTCTGGGGAAATTATAAGTGGGGTGTACCTTAGGATTAGTTCATCATATTGTTTTCAATTATTTGATTTGATTGCTTTATATTTGTGGGCTTTGTATCGGAGTTACTATAGATCCTAACTCGGATCTGGGGGACACCTTTTAGGTAAGTAGCAATAGATTGTGAGGGAACTGTACGGCATAGACCGATACGGTTGAAGCAGTAGCTACATTGGTGTGACACATTAGTTGGTACTGATATCCCTTGTGGAGCAACAACGAGAGTATGGGGCTGCTAATGGGTCATTAAGCATCAACTGACCTTAGAACCTATAATTGACCAACTTGGCCATAGGAAGTAGCAGTACGCTACACTCATTGAGACTATACTCTCGAGATGGTTCTGGCCGTAAGAAAAGATTGTGTGACTGGAATTATGACCGATGGAGGATGGTCAATGATATTGAGAACCTCTAGAACTCGGTTACTATTATTAGGACAGGTTGAACCAACTAAATTGCAAGAGGGTAATACCTAAACTCCATGCCAGCCTAAAATTTAAGGGCTCTTGTGTGACTTGTTTGCCTTTACCATGTTTTCTATCTGCGATACCTGTTGTGTGTTCTTATCATGATATCATGCATCATGACATCGCATGCATATTTCATTAGACTAACCATTTCAAAGACCGAGGGGATTCATCTTTGTTATGTTTTGCAGATCATGGCTTATATGCGCAGAAATACCATTTGAATCAGCTTCGAGCAAATCCTTGCTCAGCTCAGAGAGTTAGCCTCAAAGGCTCCTGATATTTCTTCCTTTGTTAGAAGACATGGTCATCTCCTTAGCCTGGTCACTTCCAAGTTGGATGAGCAAATGATGAGCGTGTTGTTCCAGTTCTTTGACCCGTTGCATCATTGTTTCACCTTCCCAGACTATCAGTTAGTCCCTACTTTGGAGGAGTTTTCTGATTTACTAGGCATATCTATCCTCGAGCAGACACCCTTTACAGGTTTGGAGATAGCTCTTAGGCCAGAGGATATTGCTTCAGCCCTACATCTAAAAATGGTTGATGTAGTATCTAACTGGGAGACTCGGAGTGGGGTTAAAGGTTTCTTGGCTAAGTTTTTGATCGATCAAGCTCAACAGCTCTGGGATAGTTTGGACTTTCAAGCATTTGAAGACATCCTGGCTCTCCTAATCTAAGGCTTGGTTATGTTCCCAAATCCAGATTCTTTCGTTGATGTGAACGCAGTCAAGATCTCCATGTCTCGTAACCCAGTGCCTACTCTTCTAGGTGATATTCTACATGCTCTCTATACTTGTACCGTGCGAAGAAGGGGGAGCCTTTTGTGTTGTACGCCGCTGCTGGCGAGGTGGCTTATTTCGCACCTCCCCAAGTCTATTTTGAAGAATGAGGAATGTGTAGGTTGGGCTTACAGGATCATGTTCATTGCTCATACGGACATCCTTTGGAGTACTAAAGATATGGAAAAAGTATTTGTCATTGATTGCTGTAGGGAATACCCTAATGTCCGTTGCTTGGAATTCGAGGGGGTATAACCTACAATCCTTCCTTGGCTTTACGACAGTTTGGACACCCTCGGAGAGATGGTCCCCATGAGCTACTGCTTACAGGCATTGTCTTTGACTTCAAGGGGGATGTTGAGGGATATCGCCGCAGGTTTATACGGGCTTGGGACAGGGTGAACAGGTCTGATCTATATGAGCTAGGAATGAAGACTTCTCTCCCGATGCAACCGTATCTCTAGTGGGTTCGAGCCCATGCTCAAAAGCTGGGGATGCCATATGAAGCTGTCTTGCCGGTGATCATAAAGAAAACAGAGGAAGAAGGTGTTCCTTATACGGTCCTCCATCCATACATGCCTACTGATATTGAGGCATTGAAGAGATCTTGGATCCAGCTAAAGGAAGAAAGGGATACCTACAGAGAGAAATATCATGAGCAGGAACGAAAGATCTTGAAGCTTACAAGGCAGCTTAAGAATGAAAGGACAATCACAATTATGTCAGCACGAAGGGAAAACGACCATGGGATTTTCGATGTCTTTTATTGTTTCTAGTTTAGATTTGCTTTTCAGTATTTCTTTTGTAACTCCTTAAAGGCATTTGTTAAACATTGTTACAAGTTTTATCTAATAAAGTGTGTTTATTTTTTACAAATTTGAATCTCCCAAAGTGTTTGAAATCCTTTCATACGCATTCCATTCCCATGCACCTCATTACAGGTACCATTACAGGTTTGTCATCTTCTTCGCTGTTTATTTCAGCACAACATGTCTTCTGAAAGACCTACTGATCAAGCCATCAAGGCTCTGCAAGCTCAAAATGCTCAGTTCCAGGAGATGTTCTTGAATTTGGCCAAAGGACAGCAAGATTTGAAGTCTCTTATCTTGAAGGACAAGAAGAAGAAGAAGAAGAAGAAGAAGAAGAAGAAGAAGAAGAAGAAGAAGAAGAAGGTGGTCCTCTTGAATATGGGTCGCAGATTCGGGAACAATTTACAACAAGAAACTGATTTGTCCTATTCATCTGGAGGGAGAGAGAATCAAGAGGAAAGGAAGGCTCCTAGTCCTGTGGTCTCCGATAATGACACTGATTTTGATGAAGACCAGTATCCTCCTGCCGAGGATAGATATAAGCAACTTGAAGACCGGCTGAGCGTAATGGAGATCCAGAAGATACCTGGGTTGGACTTTGGAGATTTGGGTTTAGCATCTGGGGTAGTGATCCCGCACAAGTTTAAGGCTCCTGTCTTTGCTAAGTACGATGGGGTATCCTGTCCGAAGTTACACCTTCACTCGTATGTCAGAAAGATTCAACCCTATATTGCTGATAGGAACCTGTGGGTTCATTTCTTTCAAGATAGTCTGTCAGGGACTCAACTTGAATGGTTCTATCAACTGGAAGGAGCTAACGTCCGCAACTGGGAGGACCTTGCTGCTGCTTTTTATAAGCAATACCAGTATAATGCCGACCCTGCTCCCACGCGTACCCAAATTCAAGGTATGTCTATGGGTACAGGCGAAGGCTTTAAGGACTACACTCAGAAGTGGAGAGATCTTGCTGGAAGAGTCTAACCCCCTCTGTCTGATAGGGAGTTGGTGGATATGTTTCTTGGGACTTTGTCTGGTTCATATTTCAATCATTTTATCGGAAGTTCATCGTCTGGGTTCACTGAATTAATTTTGAATGGGGAGAGAGTTGAAGCCGGTATCAAGAGTGGCAAGATACAAAAAGGTGCTTCATCAAGTACATAGAAGAAGCCTTTCAGAAAAGAAGCTAGTGCAGTTTACAGCTCGAGGAGCCAAAATCGTCCTAAACACCGCCAAGCAGTTAACACGGTAGTAATATCAAGACCAACTGTTGCCTCACAACACAACAATCAGTAAAGAGTAGAGAGACCGCAAAGACAATATACTCGGCTCAGTATGACTTTATCTCAAATTTTACCGCAATTGTTGAAGACCAACTTGGTGACTCTGAGAGAAGCTTAGAAGAATCCCAGTACCACCTCTCTGCTGTATAATCTAAACGCCCGCTGCGCTTATCACTCTGATAGCCCAGGGCATGATACGAACAACTGCTGGGCCTTAAGGAATAAAGTGCAATATTTGATTGAAGCTACGGAAATTGAGTTTGACGCGCCAGAAAAGCCTAACGTTATAACGGCACCTATGCCCAAGCATGATCAGGGAGTGAATGCAATTGAGGTTGATGAAGAAGAATCAGATATTGAAAGCTGGATTTACTCGACTACCGGCGGTGGCTTAAGAAATTGGACGGCGATGGATTCCATGCCCATTTCTTCTATTACACAGTAATAAGACTTTTGTTTTGAGATTTGTAATAAACAATTTGAAACTTTACGACCCGGTGTCTTACCCGAGGCACCGTGGCTTTATTTGTGAGGGCTTAATATTTTTCATTTCCATATATCATCAATAAAGCATTGGACGTTCTCTTGCATTACAAATTTTGTGCTCCTTGTTTTTCTATCTTGCACTTTATTAAAATAGCTATAGTCTTACACACACTCACATATCATAATACAGGTCCACATCCACTCTGGATCCCACTGATAACGACTTTGCTACTGCCAGTTATGACTTCGAAAGTCCAATCAACCAAGTCGAGGACGAAGGTGAGGATGATTGCAAAATGCCTGTTGAACTTGCTAGACAGTTACTTCAGGAAGAGAGGGCCATACAGCCCCATGAAGAGTCAGTGGAATCAGTAAATCTGGGTACAGAAGAAGACAAGAAAGCCGTCAAGATCAGTGCAAATCTGGAGTCTAGCGTCAAGCAACGGTTGATACAAATGCTGCGTGACTATGTTGAGATCTTTGCTTGGTCTTATGAAGATGTGTATGGGTTGGATACAGATATTGTGGTTCACCGCTTGCCAACTAAAGAAGATTGTCCTCCATTGAAACAGAAAGTTCGCCGAATGCGCCCAGAGATGTCTGAGAAAATCAAGGTTGGGGTTATGAAACAGTTTGATGCCGGTTTTCTAGCAGTTACTTATTACCCGTAGTGGGTTGCCAACGTGGTTCTAGTGCCGAAGAAAGATGGTAAGGTTCGGATGTGTGTTGACTATAGGGATCTGAACAGGGCAAGCCCCAAGGATATTTCCCTCTGCCTCATATCGATGTTTTGGTCGACAACACTGCACAACATAAGATATTTTCCTTTATGGATGGTTTCTCCGGTTACAATCAGATTAAAATGGCTCCCGAAGACATGGAGAAGACAATGTTCGTTACGCAGTGGGGTACCTTTTGCTACAAAGTCATGCCGTTCGGATTGAAGAATGTTGGGGCAACGTAGCAGCGCGCCATGGTCGCTTTGCTCCATGACATGATTCATCATGAGATTGAGGTATACGTTGACGACATGATTGCAAGATCCCAAACTGAGGAAGAACATCTTGACCACCTCCAGAAGCTATTTGACAGGTTGAAGTTGTACAAGCTGAGGTTAAACCCGAACAAGTGCACCTTCAGGGTGAAGTCTTGTAAGCTGTTGGGTTTCGTCGTTAGTGATAAAGGTATTCAAGTGGATCCTGCAAAGGTGAAGGCTATACAGGAAATGCCAGCTCCCCGAACAGAAAAAGAAGTTAGAGGCTTTTTGGGACGTCTGAACTATATTGCCCAATTCATTTCGCACCTGACTGCTACTTGTGAACCAATCTTCAAGTTGTTGAAGAAAGATCAAGTGGTAAGATGGAACGATGAATGTCAGACCTCTTTTGAAAGGATTAAGGAATATCTCCAAGAGCCACCTATTCTGATGCCTTCAGTTGAAGGGAGACCTCTGATTCTATACTTGATAGTACTCGACAATTCAATGGGGTGTGTGTTGGGGAAGCATGACGAGTATGGCCGAAAAGAGCATGCTATTTACTAACTTAGTAAAAAGTTTACCGACTGTGAGACTCGATACTCACAACTTGAGAAAACTTGCTGCGCTTTGGCATGGGCTGCTCGCCGGCTGAGATAGTATATGCTTACTCACACTACCCTATTGATATCAAAGATGGATCCAATCAAGTATATCTTCGAAAAGCCTGCCTTGTCCGAAAGAATAGCAAGATGGCAGATGATCTTGACTGAGTATCACATCCAATACACAACCTAAAAGGAAATCAAGGGGAGTGTGTTGGCAGATCATTTAGCGCATCAGGCCGTGGACGATTACCAGTCTATGAACTTCGAGTTTCCGGATGAGAACATCATGTTGGTGACTGATTGCGAAACACCTGGACCAAATAAAGGACCTGAGGAGGGATCCCGATGGTCCATGTATTTTGATGGAGCTTCAAACGCTTTGGGTAATAGCATTGGCGCCATGATTATATCTCCTGAAGGCTGTCATACTCTGATCACCACCCGATTATGTTTTAACTGCACCAACAACATGGCGGAGTATGAAGTGTGCATCATGAGCCTTCGAGCAGCTATTGACCTAAGGATTAAGTTCTTAAGTGTATTCGGAGATTCCGCTCTCGTGATCAGTCAAATCAAAGGCGAGTGGGATACGAAGCATCCAAATCTTATTCCTTACAAAGAGTATGTATTGACTTTTCTTCCATATTTCGAGGAGATAACCTCTGAACACTTCCCCAGAGAGGAGAATCAGTTAGCGGACGCGCTAGCTACGATGTCTTCTATGTTCAAGGTCAGGTGGGACAATGAGGCTCCCCATATTACCATCGAGAGGTTGGACGAACCCGCACATTGTTGTGACGTTGAGACTGAAGAAGTGGCAGATAAACCCTGGTTTCATGAGGTAAAGAGGTGTCTTAAGGCTCAGGAGTACCCCGAGGGTGCATCTGTTAATGATAAGAAGTTTCTGAGGAGGTTCGCGGCGAAGTTCTTCATCAGCAATGGTACCCTTTACAAACGTAACCATGATTCAACCTTACTGCGATGTATGGATAAGAACGAGGCAGAAAGGATTATGGTAGAGTTACATGAAGGTACTTTCGGAACTCATTCCAGTGGACACACTATGGCAAAGAAGATCCTACGGGCAGGATATTATTGGTCCACCATGGAAGCCGGCTGTTATCAGCATTCTCGGACCTGTCATAAGTGCCAAGTTTATGCTGATAAGGTGCATATATCTCCAGTCCCTCTGAACTTCTTAATGTCACATTGGCCTTTTGTAATGTGGGGCATCGATATGATTGGTGAGATCAAACCTACTGCGTCCAACGGGCATCGTTTCATCTTGGTAGCGATTGATTACTTTACAAAGTGGGTTGAAGCAGCTTCATTTGCTACAGTGACCAAGAACGTCGTGGCATGGTTTATTCGGCACAATTTGATCTGTCGATATGGTGTACCCGAGAGGATCATTACGGACAACGGTACGAATCTCAATAATACGATGATCACCGAGCTCTGCAAACAGTTCAAGATACAGCATCACAACTCTTCTCCTTACTGGCCGAAGATGAATGGGGATGTAGAAGCAGCTAATAAGAACATCAAGAAGATTGTGCAGAAGATGACAGTGACCTACAAAGATTGGCAGGAGATGTTACCATTTGCTCTTCATGGGTACCGAACCTCGGCACGAACTTCAACAGGGGCAACACCCTACTCCTTGGTGTATGGTATGGAAGCAGTCTTACCTATTGAAGTTCATATACCCTCTCTTAGGATTATGAAGGATACAGGTTTGAGCGAGGACGACTGGATCCAGACCCGACTTGATCAGCTGAACTTAATCAACGAAAAAAGACTTACTGCTATTTGTCATGGTCAGACGTATCAAAAGTGGATGATCAAGGCATTTAACAAGAAAGTTAGACGACAAGAGTATCAAGTTGGGGATTTGTTAATCAAGCGTATCATACTGCCTCAAGGTGATCCCAGGGGCAAATGGACCCCTACGTATGAAGGGCCATTTGTGGTTAAGAACATTTTCTCAGGAGGAGCTATGATTCTAACCACCATGGATGGTGATGACCTTCCTTACCCCGTCAATGCAGACATGGTGAAAAAATACTATGCATAATCAAAGACCCGCTAGGTTGACTGGCCTAGGCAAAAATAAGGGCTTCCCGGTGAACCAAAAGGGTTCGGGCAAAAATAAGGGATGAAAATGAAAAATATGTACACCCGGCAAGTTGAAAACCTGAAAAGGCGGCTTGGGCAAAAAAAGGGTATCCCGGTGGACTGAAAACCCGAAAGGGCGGTCCAGGCAAAAAATTAGGGATTAAGGCGTAACATTATGTCTCATTGGATCACCTTGCAACCAGACTTCGGTATCGACTATCAAGCTCGAACCGCACTAATCAATCTGATCTACCTTCAACCAAGTAGCAAAGTGATGAGATGCTCGAGGATATAAAGGCAATGGCAGAGTTGGAACCCAGTGGGATTGTTCACATAGTTGTTTTTATTTGTTTTTCACAAATTGTATAAACTATATTATTCGGAGGAGTTCTCTTACTAGGACGTCAGCCTCTTCTACAAAAAACGCCTATTCACAGGCCAACTTCGAAATCAATACAAGTCCTTTTCACAAAGAAATTTCAAATTGTTTTCTTTTTTATGTTTTGTTTTGCAAGAACGTCCAATGTTTCATTTTGATATATGCATTTGACAATAATTGCTGCTCATAAATATTTACATGTGAAACAAAAGACGATTACTCGTAATATCAGGAACAGGGGCAAATAAGAAATGTCCAAACTGTACAGTTACTATGTCCACCAGGTATAGGGATAGACCTAGTTGGAGAAAATGATCGAAGGTACATTCATTCCTTGCAGATTAAGAAAAAGATAGTGGCATTAGCGGTCCCGAACAGGACACCACTCTCCCCCGCTGAGGATCGCAACCGCGAATGAGTCGGCAATATTCTCCCCAAGCAGAGTTTATCTATCATCAGAACTAGAAGATTATCCCCGGTGGAGTTTGGAGTACTATCCCCAGTAGAGTCTGGAAGACTGCCCCAGTAGAGTCTAAAAGATTATCCCCAGTGAAGTCGCAACTGGAAAATCATCCCCAGCGAAGTTCATTCCTTTCATAAATAGAAACTCAATTCCCAACAGAGTTTATCATCGCCAACAATGGTAATTCATCCCCAGCCAAGTTTATTTCTCTAAATCAATAGGTCCTCTAGCAGAGTTTGTCCTCCCCACGGAGACATTTCCTCGTCAGTTTATTCCCCAGCGGAGTTATCCTCTCCTGCAGGTTTATTCTCAAAGTCATCTGCATTCACTATCTCCAGCAGAAACAAAGAATTGAACTCTTTTCTCCAGCAGTAGTCCGGGATTTATTTTCGCCAGCTAGCGGATATCATAAAAACATTACATGTCCATACATCATGACATACGCATACACATCATACAACACAACCTCATTTATTTTGAGAACATCATTTCTTGATACATATCATGCATTACATACAATTAACCTTTATCTTTCATGAAAGATACAATCAAATTCTCACAAAATTCAAACTATGAAGCCTGGAGTACAACCATATATTAGTTTAATCCCCATCAAGCCGTAAAGCCCGGATTACGACCGGATAATAGCTCAGCAGGTTATGGTGAAGCCCGGATTACGACCGAATAGCAAGTTTAATCTCATCTCCCCAGCAAGTCACTGTAAAGCCTGGATTACGACCAGATAGCAGTCAGTCTTATCACTATGAAGCCTGGACCACAACCAGATAGTAGTTCATTCTCAACTTTCCTCTTTAATAGAGATGATTCCTCAGTAGAATAACGGACGACCGAAGTTCCTAAATTTCAACAGAGATGATTCCTCAGTAGAATAACAGACGATCAAAGTTCCTAAATTTCAACATAGATGATTCCTTAGTAGAATAAAGGACGATCGAAGTTCCTAAATTTCAACAAAGATGGTTCCTCATTAGAATAACGGACGATCGAAGTTCCCAAATTTCAACAGAGATGGTTCCTCAGTAGAATAATGGACGATCGAAGTTCCTAAATTTCAATAGAGATGATTCCTCAGTAGAATAACGGACGATCGAAGTTCCTAAATTTCAACATAGATGGTTCCTCAGTAGAATAATGGACGATCGAAGTTCCTAAATTTCAACAGAGATGATTCCTCAGTAGAATAACGGACGATCGAAGTTCCTAAATTTCAACAGAGATGATTCCTCAGTAGAATAACGGACGATTGAAGTTCCTAAATTTCAATAGAGATGGTTGCTCAATAGAATAACGGACGATCGAAGTTCCTAAATTTCAACAGAGATGGTTCCTCAGTAGAATAACGGACGATCGAAGTTCCTAAATTTCAACAGAGATGATTCCTCAGTAGAATAACGGACGACCGAAGTTCCTAAATTTCAACAGAGATGATTCCTCAGTAGAATAACGGATGATCGAAGTTCCTAAATTTCAACAGAGATAATTCCTCAGTAGTATAACAGACGATTGAAGTTCCTAAAATTTAACAGAGATGATTCCTTAGTAGAATAACAGACGATCGAAGTTCCTAAAATTAAACAAAGATGATTCCTCAACAAGAATAACGGATGACTGAAGTTCCTAAAATTCAACAGAGATGATACCCCAATAAAATAACGGATGACTGAAGCTCCTAAAATTCTATTTCTCTCAAGACAGAGATCAACATTCCTCAGCGGAATCTTCCTCAACAACAGGTATACAAGCTCTCGCTAAGGAATCTCTTATGCGATTGACACTCCTTCGGATGGTATCTTTAAGCCCATCCCCTATCAGCAAGTTCCAAATGGCATCTGTAAGCCCATTCCCGACATCACACGACGGATACCACTTCATGCGAGTGCAAATTTATGGGCACTCTAGTGTTCAATCCTCTTCCACCTTCGGATCACGAAAGGCACAAAAGCCAATCTTCCTCCTCAGGTTTAAGAAGATTGAACAGGGGCAGCTTTTGTACCCCAAAATTTTCCCTCCCATATTTTTCAAAACATTTCAAGAAAGATCCTCAAATTGCTCAAGGAAGTCCAAGGGTTGACCAGACAAGTCCTCTCCTAAGGCAGTCTACCTCAAATTAGGGTTTCATGTTGCATCAAGATATTTGGGTCCAAGGGATCCCAAATTCTCACCAATGTCCTAATATCTTCTCAAGATCATCCATGTCAAGTTTCAAGCCCTACAGAGAAAGTTTGTTCAGTCAATTGCTCAAAGGCTTGAAAATCGACTGTGATAGGGCAAAAGTCAACTGTGACCCCCATACAGTCAAACTCCAAGATTTTTGGTCAACACCCTCATTTTGAAGTATATTTCATAATTTTATCAAGGTTTGATCATGATTCATCAATGATTGCTCATGATTCATCAAGACTCAAAAGTTGCTAAATTAGGGTTTTGCAGGAAAAGTCAACTCAACTTTGACCAAGCATAACTTTCTCATAATTTATGACAAAATGACCCATACAAAGCTCATTTTGAAGAGGATGCAATACTATACAATCCATCTTCAGCTCCCAAGTTCAAAATATGCACTCACAAGAAGTTATGACTTTGGACATTATAGGTCATTTTGAAAAGTCAACAAAAACACTTTTTTTGTCAAAGCTTCATACTTTAGCATGGAATATCAAATTAAGATAATACAAAAAGGGTTACTTATAGGACATCTCAAGATTTCTAAAAAGTCCAAGAACACCTTCAAAGAGTCAAAATTGAGAAAGTTAGGCATTGTTGAAGTTAACCTTTTTTGCAAAATTATCAAAAGTCAACTATGCCCAAAAGTTCAATTTTTGCCAAATGGGCCCAATCTTTTTCACTTGTTTTAAGTTGGCAACATGGTACACGAGCCCTAGCCTTTACCACTTGTCATTATCTTATTTATATTATTTATTTTAATTTTTATTTGAATCAAATCATTTTAAATCAAAACAAATCATATAAAATCCAAAACATTGAAAACTCAATATTTTTTACATGATTCAGGTCTTAAATTCCAGCTAGCATCAAATCAAATTCGTGTAAAGGCATGGTATGGACCAAAAGATTGAATTAGGCCATTTTTGGAAAGATATTCAAGGTGTATCAAATCAAAATCAAACTCATTGATGGAGGAAGATTGAGCACATTCTTTTAACCCTAATTCACTCCACAGTACATATAGAACATATGCAGACCAAAAGAGGCTAGAGAGAGAGGCGTATGATCAAGAACAAAACTTGAAAAAAACACCAAAAAGTGCCAACACGATTTCATAGTTACAGGAAAATTCAAGATTTTTTGACCATCCCAATCGTTTCCTGAGGTCATCAGCAAGCAAAAGCAATCAAACTCGAGCATTTCCAGGCCCTATATCGCGCGGTAAGTCCATCACGACATGGCTTCTTTCTTGAATTATGTTTGCATAATTCTGGAAGGTATAGCATAATATAATCATAGATTCTTGTTCACCGTGACAATTGCAAGCTTTCTATAATATCTAATTGTGTTTTCATGGGCTGAATCGATAATTGCCATTGTTAGGTTTTTTTGTTCTGTTTTAGGGTTTTTGTATAGAGGGAAAATTAGTCTTCATGAAGGGTACCATCATGTTCAGAATGACAAGACGAATCCAACCATGGCATTAGAAGTCATTTATCATGCCCATGGAGAATTTTGAGATGAACCAGGCTTGTAGCTACGGACAAACGTCCGTAGGTAAAAGTTTGGAACTTTTACCAACAGAGCGAGGTCAGGGATGACCTGCATGTCACCTTTCCATTGGCTTATTCGAACTTCTGACACGCGTTTTTTATTTATTTATCCATTAATTATTTTTTCTGTATACCATTATTACTGCTTATTTTATGTACAACAAAAACAAACAGCTCAGCTGGTTGCCAAGCGTTGGAAATTGCCTTGGGGCCTGGGTTTGAATCCCAGGTCCCCCACTTTCTTTATGTATTTTTCTTTCAGATAATCCAGCGCATACCCAAGGCTAAGGGCTACCATACACCCTCATGATCCGGTCTGCCAAGTGGCCAGATGGCCAGATCCACGGGTCACCAATGGAGGAGCACCAAACGCCTGGTCAAAGCACATGCAGGGTATTCTGGAAGTCAACGTGGACCTCCATCTTTTGGGCCCAAAAACTGCTTCTCACACCCCTTATTTCGCTCAGTCCCAATAATTCTTTCTCTATTCTTTTTCATATTTGTTTTATTTAATTAATTAATTTATTTTATTTTACTAACAAATCAATTATTTTCTTTTATCAAAAAATCACAAAAATAATACTTTTCCAAAATTAAATTTAAGATATTTATTTTTTATACAAAAATTAAATTAATTTAATTAGGTTATTAATTTTAGATAACTTTAATTATTTTTTGCAAATAATTAAAAATAATTAGAAAATTAGGGTTTTGTCTAAATTTTATTTTCTTTTCTTTTCTTAAAAATAATAAAAAACCAAAATAGGCCATGTAATTATTTTCATTAATTAATTTAATTAACTAATTAATTTAGTATTTAATTTTAAGACCTAAGTTCTTTTCTTTAAAAAATAATAATTAAAAACAACAAAATAATATTTTTCTTTAAATTAGGTTAGAAGGGTCAAAACCCTAATTTCTTCCCGATCTAAATTTCATCGTGCGCTTTATTATTATTTTTTACCCAATTATTGTATCTGCTCACAAGTTGTAATAGTTAATTAGGACCTTTATTTTCATTTATCGCTTTATTTCTTAAAGGGTTTGTTTTTGGCTATGTAAATACCCGAAGCCTTGTAATAGCGTAGTTTAATTTCCACATTTTAAATTCCGCGAAATATAAACTGTTAGATGTATGATATTAGGATGCATGACAAGAATGTATGATTAATTTTAAAGCAGTTAGATAACCCTAAATGTGCAAAGATAAATAAACTGAAATTGAATCACTCGCACATGCGCACCCCTAGGGTACACTCCCACTTGGTTGCCTTTGGTAAACGGTCATTGAGTATAGGATGCTTTAGTGGTCGTCCTCTTGTCTAAACAAAGATCAAAGTCTCGATTCGGAAAAGTTGCCTCGGAACAGTTGCCTCGGAATTGTTGCCTCGGATAATTGATCTAAGACATTAGGGTTATTACTAAGACGTCCTAACATTGCTTTAGTGACCGTACGTCCCTTTCGAATTGACCCTCAAAACTCCAACGACGGTGCTACCTACTCACTAATAGTAGGATAACATTGTGTAAAGGAAACGAACATAGAACGATTCTTTTTTCGAGTAGGTAGATTAGCTCTTAAGTACTTGCTCAATCCAAATAAAACTTTTTTCACACTTACACTCCTTTACAAACAAAGTTTTCAAAAACACTTCATTACACTCTTGAAGACAGAAGCAAGAGTTAAATCGAAGTCAAAACAAAAGCTTTTCAAATCATACAAAAACAAAGAAAACAATTTTATGATGAGCAAGTACCTAAGAGCCCGTAGATAACTACGGATAGAAATGGTGCTAATACATTCCCTTTCTATAATCTACCCCCCGTACTCAGAAATATCTCAAAAAAGGAATTTTTCTGTGCTTTTTTCCTTTCCTTGTTGGATAAAATAAAAGTCGGTGGCGACTCTTGCTTACCGCGACATTTTCCAAACACAAACGCAAAATGCAAAACCATTTCAATACTAATGTACAAACCATATGCAACAATATACACGCTTGGCAAGGGCCTGCAGGACTCTCAACAAGCAAAACACCAAAAACCTGCTCAAACCTACAGTTTCTGCACAAACACATTCATCTTCCATTTGGCTCATGCGTTTTGTGTTTAGATCATTCAAACACCTTACATACTTGATATCAAGCCCATCCAAACCATCATCCCTATTCTGTAATCACTTTTACACCATCTACCATTGTTGAGTTCAGAGCTTGCAATTTGACTTGTCCAAAGAGTTCTAGATACTTTCAGAGCAAGGCAAGGGTTGGAATAGATTCAGGGAAGCTCAAGGAAGCTCAAGCAAGCATCAGGCCTCCCTCAAACTCACCCCAGCTCAATTCATGATTCTAACTGAAGGAGGTAAAATTTCAAACTGTATCTCCTTGTACAGGCAACCTTAGGCCACGATCTGTGAATAAAAAATGTAGTCTTCATTATAACGAATCTGTAAATACCATTATCTTGCATTGATTTTACTTGTGCTAAGAGAATTTGAAACTTGAAATTTCTGGAAATATTAGGTCAAGATTTAGGGCTGATAAAATTCTCTTTATACTTTGATTAATAGTTCACGTAATTTATATGGTTGGAATCGTGAGTTCAAGTACTACAATTTTCATGTTATAAGTTTTTATTTTCATGGAAGTATGAGGAAGTTACAGGGTATCCGGCCAAGGCTTGAGGAAGAAGATGAAATAGGGCAAGGGCGCGTTTTGGGATATATTGTTTTTGTTTCACTAAAGACAATGGAAGTATAGCCACCCCAGTGACAAAGCAGCGCGCTGGTGAGACCCATGTCCTGGGTTCGAACCTGTGCGCTACTTTTGTATTTTTCACATTTTTCTTTTCCATTTTTGACACTTTTTTGCAGGTTGGGCTGAGTCTTTGGGCTTGGCATCTTTTTGCTAGCATATTACCATCAGATTTGCTACAACACCCCCCTGCTAACTTATTTTATATTTTATTTTTTATTTGTTTTACTTTCATATTTAATATTTTAATTATTTTCTTTAATGAATAAAAATCCTAAATAATAATTTAATCATATCGCATTTTTATTTTATTCTTATTTTATTTTGCACATAAAAATACATTTTTATTTTAATAGTATATCATTCATTCTCTTAATAAACTTGCAAATATAATTAAACATATTTAGTTTAATTTATTTTATTTATTGATTTATTTCATACTTATAAATACTTATTTTTTGAACACATAAAATTTTATATTTTATTACAATATTATTTATTATTTTTACACAAAAAATGCACAAAATAATATCATATAAAACTAAATTTATTTTAAATAAAAATTAGGGTTATACCCCTTTTAGCAAATTAATTATTTTTTTATTGTATATTTTTAGGTTTAGATTAAATTTTATTTTACATAAAAATAAGACATCAAAAAATCTTTTTACATGTACATTGCATTGCATTTTAAATATTGTTTTGTATTTATCTTAAATTCGTACAAATTCGATTTGGTTGTAATAATGTATTTAGCTTTATATTTTTGCAAATCCCTATTCAAACTTGTATTCCCCCCTCCCATAAATTGTTGTAATAGTTTAGAAATATTTACATTACGCAATTTATCGCTTTCATATGCCATTATTAGTAATTATAGTTTGTATGACAAGAACAAAACAAAACAAAATAGAACACCCTAAATACAAGGCAAAATCAAAGCATGAAAATGACATACTTGCACACAAGAACCCTTAGGGTTTTCCCCACTTGGTTGCCTAAAATAAAATGGCCATGTTACACATCGAAGTGTGATCGGTGGAAATAGAACTGACTGTTTTGAAATGCTGGTTCGCGAAATGTCGCGGTAAGCAAGAGTTGCCACCGTCTTTTATTTTCTCCAACAAGGAAAGGACAAAAGCACAGCAAAATTCCTTTTCGAGATATTTCTCGGGTTCGGGAGGTAGATTATAGAAAGGGAAGGTGTTAGCACCCTTTCTATCCGTGGTTATCCACGGGCTCTTAGGTACTTGCTCACTATGTTTTCAAAAAGTTTTGCTTTTTTGTGTTTGTGGGTTTTGAAAAGAGTTTTGTTTGAAAACTTCGATTTAACTCTTGTATCTGTCCTCAAGAGTGTTTGTTTGAAAACTTTTGTTTGAAAAAAGTGTAAGTGCGAAAAGTATTTTTGTTTTTATTTTGAAAGAGCAAGTACCTGAGAACTTCTACCTACTCAAAAGAAATTAAGCTGTGTAAATGTCCTTTAGACAGTACTATCCCACTATTGAGAAGTAGGTAGCACCGTCGTTGGAGTTTTCGAGTCAATTTGTTTATAGGGACATGTGGTCACCAAAGCAATGGTAGGACGCCTTAGCGGTAACCCTAATGTCTTAGATCATTTTTTATCGAGGAAACTTTGATCTTTAGACAGGAGGGCGACCTCTAAAACACCTTATACTCAATGACCACGTCGAGGCAACCAAGTGAGGCGTACCCTAGGAGTGACATGTGCGAGTGTGTCAGGTTTCAGTTATGTTATCTTTGTACATGTTATGGTGAACTATGATTGGTTTTAATTTTCAGAGAAGTCTTGTCATGCATAACCTAGTTAACATACATCTAACAGTTAATATTTGCGGAAAGTAAACTAAACTATTACAAGGCGTCGGGTATTTACATCGCCAAAAACAAACCCTTGGAAAAGTAAATTGCGGAAAATAAATGAAAGCGATAAAAAGTCCTAATTAAAGCTATTACATCCTCGGAGCAATTACATAATATGAACAAAATAAGCACACGCGCGAGAAAAACTGAATCGGAATGCCTTTAGGGTTTTGACCCTTTTTTTTTAGAAAGAAAGAAGTTTTGATTATTAATGAATTAAATTAAATTAAACCTAGACTAATTAATTAAGAAAAAGAAATATTTTTGGTTTTTTATGTTTTAAGGAAATAAAAAAATGTTTAAAAGTTGTCAAGAACCCTAATTCTATGTTGATTTTATTTATTGCAAAAAAGTTAGAATTATCCTAATTAAACTAAATTGGTTAATTATGTTTATTTACTAAAATAATAAAAGGGTGAAATTAATTCTAATAACTAATAAAAATAATATTATTTTTAGTTTTCTGATTTTATTATGAAAAAATTAATTTGGTTAGTTAAATAATAATAATAATAATTAATAATAATTAAGTGAAAAATATAAAAGAAGAAAATAAAAGAAAATAACCCAGGGGGTGTTGGCCCAATTAGGAGGTGAGTTTGTAAATTTCCAGGCCCACTAACATTTCAGCCACGTTGACCATGGTGATCATCCACACGCCTGTTGACTGGGGAGCATGATAGGCCTTCAATCCTGGCCTTCAGATTTGGCCAGGAGCCACTTGGCATGCTGGAATTTGAAGCATATGGTAGACTCCCTTTGCAAGCTTTGCACAAGAACGCCTGAAGAAAAAGAACAAATAAACGTTCGGGGGACCTGGGATTCGAACCCAGGTCCCAATGCTTATTGGACGCTCACTCAACCACTCCACCAGCGCTTGATAATTGTTAGTATAATAAGAAGAAGTTATAATATACATAAATCAATTAATATGCTGGCCAAATAAAAAAGCGCGCTTAAGATTTAAACCGGCCAACCAGGTATCAACACCTCATCATCTTCTTCGTTGTACCTGCAAAAACATAAACAGATAGCGGGGGTTTTTAACCCCCACTAACCATTGCAACGAAAAATAGCGAATAGAAGCTCAGTACATATAAATATTTCGCGAGGTGTGATTCTTGTTCGTCTTGTCCTCACGAATTCAGTCATGTATCTTAATAGTCTCAATTTTTCCTGGTTTAGAAATCCCCAATTTAAAGTTCAAGAACCCTAGAATTTTGTTCATGGTATCTTATGGTTCAGGGCATTATAATCCAATTAAATCATACCATTAGCTTCGTATGGTCCCTAGCAATGCAAAACAATCAAGAAATCATGTTAAATGCTCATGAATTAGGCAATACGATTTTGAATAAGAAAAGCAAACCGTGGTTCTTTATTCTTTGATTCCTTGAGTTTTAGTGCTTGAATTGGATTGCAAAACACTCCTGGGAACTCCTGCTATGTATTGGAATCAATAAAAACCATTGAATCGTCCTAGAATGCAAAAATCAGTTTTCAATTTTCTTGGAATTTCTTCAATGTGCTATGGTTGTTTCTGCAGCTTTTTTTCCATCCTTTTGATCAGGGTTTGCTTGCTTATGTATAAGAGAATGAAATTAGGTCAAAAACTTGGGCAAAAATCCATTGTATTGATGATTGAATCTTTGATTGGAAATCAAATATTTTTGAATCTTCATGATTGAACAAAGTTGTCAATTTTGGATTTTTTGATATCTTTGACTTGTGCACGAAATTGGCAGCATGATTAGGTCCTATTTGCTTCACAAAAAGATTTAAAAACCAAATCTTGCATTTTCCTACAATTTAAACTAATTAAATGAATTAATATTAATTAAAAATCCAATTAATCAATAAAAATAAGAAAATAAATTCAATTAAGCTTGGTGGGTCGTGCATAGGTCATGGATGAAGTTTCAAGAAGGGATTTGAGGCCCATTAGCAAAAATAAGGTGTTTTGAGCAAAGTTGACTTTTGCAAATTCATAAAAATTTCCCAACTTCTCCAATGCACAACTTGCTCAATTTTGATCATATGACCATGTTCTTGGACATTTTGGAAATCTCTTGAAGTCCTCTAACCAATGCCTTTGGTCCCATGTCATTTGGATTTACCAATATCAAGTTATGGACTTTGACTCAAAGTGTACTTTTGTTGACTTTTGAAATTGACCTATAATGTAAAAATTGGTAACTTCTTGTGAGAGCATTTCTTGGACTTGGAGTGTGAAGATGGATTGTAGGAAATTGCATCCCCTTCAAAATGAGCATTGGATGGGATTTTTCTGACAAGCCATGAAAAAGTTATGCCCTGGTCAAGATACAGTTGACTTTTTTGCTGTCCAAAAATAGTAACTTTTTGCATCTTGATGATTTTTGAGCTATCCTTGTGGAATCATGATCAAGATTTGATCAAATGATGATTGTGGACTCAAAATAAGATGTTGACCTAAAATTCTGACTTTTTACTGCAAAATGACCATTTTGCCCTTGTAGTTGACTGTAGATCAAATGGGGCTTTTGACTGTGCAAGTTGGCACTGTGAGTCTTGAAACTTGGCATGTAGGTGCTTGAGGATGTATATGGGCCTATGAGACTTGATTGAACCATTGAAAACCTCAAATTCCTTGAAAGAACCAAAACCCTAATTTCAGCTGTCTTAGGAGGTGGTTTGACTGTCTACCTCTTGAGCCATTTTGAAAATCATCCTTGACCAATCTTGAGGAATATGGGAGGGAAAATTTTGGGGTACAACAGTTGCCCCTGTTCAATCTTCTTAAACCTGATGATGTAGATTGGCTCGTGTGTCTTTCGTGATCCAAAGGTGGAAGATGATTGAACACTAAAGTGCCCAGAAATTTGCACTCGCCTGGTGTAGTATCAACAATGTGATGTCGGGAATGGGCTTACAGATGCCATTTGGAGATTGTTGGTAGGAGGATGGGCTTACAGATGCCATATGGAGCGCATCTGAAACATGAGTGATAGAATGACATTCGAATCTGGATCGTATCTGAACTGTGCTTGAATGAGTGGCAGAATGACATCCGAATCTGGATCGTATCTGGACTTTATTTGAGGGAGTGACAGAATGATATCCGAATCTGGTTCGTATCTGAACTGTGTTTGAAATTGAGATCTAGATGAGTAGCAGAATGAATTCTGTGTCTGGAATGTATCTGCACTTGAAGTTGATAGTTGAATCTGAATGAGAAATAGAATGGCTTCCGTGTCCGGAGCATATCTAGTCTGTATCTAATTGCTGACGTCTGAATGGGTAGTAGAATGACTGTCGTGTCTGGGGTGTATCCATATTGTATCTGAATGAGTGACGGAATGATATCCGAATCTGGATCGTATCTGGACTGTCTCCTGAATGAATCTGGAATAAGTATCAGAATGTCGCCATGTCTGGGTCGCATCTGAACTGTCTCTGGAAGGAATCTGGAATAAGCAATAGAATAGCATCCATGTCTGGAGCATCTCTAAGTTGTCTTTAGAAGTTTGAATCTGAATAAGCAATAGAATAGCATCCGGGTATGGAGCATCTCTAAGCTGTCTCTAAAAGGAAATCTGAATAAGCAATAGAATAACATCCGTGTCTGGAGCATCTCTAAGCTGTCTCTGAAAGGAAATCTGGAATAAGTATCGGAATGTCGCCAAATCTGGGTCACATCTGAACTATCTCTAGCAGGAAATCTGGAATAAGTATCGGAATATCGCCAAATCTGGGTCACATCCGAACTATCTCTAGCAGGAAATCTGGAATAAGTATCAGAATGTCGCCATGCTTGGGTCACATCTGAACCATCTCTAGAAGGAATTTGGAATAAGTATCAGAATGTCGCCATGTCTGGGTCACATCTGAACCGTCTCTAGAAGGAATATGGAATAAGTATCAGAATGTCGCTGTATCTGGGTCACATCTGAACCGTCTCTAGAAGGAAATTTGGAATAAGTATCAGAATGTCGCCATGTCTGGGTCACATCTGAACCATCTCTAGAAGGGATGATGATCTTTGTCTGTTGATTAATCTTTCCTGAAAAGGTAAAGAGTTAGTTGTATGCAATGTCATGATGTATGGAATGCATGATGTCATGATGTTCTCAAAAATAACTGAGATTGTGTCGTATGATGCGTATGCCTGTCATGATGTATGAGGATGTGATGTTTTTAGCTGGGGAAAATAAATCCCAGATTGCTGCTGGAGAAAAGAGTTGAATTCTTCGTTTCCGCTGGGGATGATGAACGAAGCTGATTGCAAGAATAAACCTGTAGGAGAAGATGACTCCGTTGGGGAATAAACCTGTTGAAGAGATTACTCTGCGGGGAATTACTCTGTGGGGGAGATATGCTATGATAACTCCGCTGGGGACGCCGTTGATAAGCTCTATTGGGGATTTTGATAATGAACTCCGTTGAGGGATAGAAAGAACTTCGCCGGGGATGCTCTTTCCGTTGCAACTTGCTGAGGATAACCCAGTTAGACTCTGGTGGGGGATAACCTCTGAATATGGCTAGGGAGATACCTTTGCATTCTACAGGGGACAAACTTCCAGAATCTACTGGGGAAGATGATTCAACTCTGGCGGGGAAGCTCTTTAGACTGCACTGGGAAATGGCTCCACTGGGGGTATCTGGTATTCCACCGAGGAACATTCTTATACTCTGTCGAGGAATATTAAGACTGTCGGGGATGCTCTTTACGCTTGCTAGGGAATACCTTTATACTCCACTGGGGAATATCAAGACCTTCTAGGGATACCAACCTTTTTAGGACTGATGGTAGACCAACTCTGCCTGGGGAGAGTATTACTGATTTGTTCATGATTGCAAGTCTCAGTGGGGAGAGCTTCCATTATTGTCTTATTCTGCGGGGAGTGAAGGTGTCTTGGTCATACTCTTCAATTGAATCTACCTTGTACCTGGAGGACAGAGCAGCTTGTACAGTTCGGACAATTCTTATTGCCCCAGTTTCTGCGGGAGAAGAAGGCCTATGAGGTGTTTGATAACTGCCGATTGACAAATCTTCTTCTGGTAGGCAAGTTCCGAGATGACGGGACATAGTCGTACGCTTTGATCCCTAATTTTTTCCTGGACCGCCCTTTCGGGTTTTCAGTCAATCGGGATACCCTTTTTTTGCCCAAGCCGCCTTTTCAGGTTTTCGACTTGCCGGGTGCACAGATTTTTTTCATTTTCATCCCTTATTTTTGCCCGAACCCTTTTGGTTCGCCGGGAAGCCCTTATTTTTGCCTAGGTTAGTCGACCTAGCGGGTCTTTAATTATGCGTAGTACTTTTTTTTTGACTATGTCCATGCTCTCAGGATGTAGGGAGGTTGTCACTGCCAGTAGTATTGTGTTGCCATACTACCAGAAGATGTTTGATTATGCAAGGTTCGTTGCTGGAATTCATGTTCAATGCCCCAAGTGACTCAGATGGGGATTTGCCCCTGGCTATTTGGCATTTTGAGAGATTCCTTGAATCTTGACTTAACTTCCCCAGATGATGGACAATGCTCATGTCGTGCCCCTTGATTGGAAGTGTTTTTCCATTTGATGTGATCCTTCTTGTTGAGAAGGTTTTTGTTCACTAGATATTCGTCGTGCGAATTTCTCTACTGTTTGAATAAATAGCCATATGCAAACAAAGTTATTTTAAGAATGCAAAGCTTATGTCTGTCTTGAAGTTTTTTTTTTTTTGAAAATGCAGTTTTCAATAAAACAAGTGAATTTTTATAAAATGTGATGTCAACTCAGGATTTTACAGCAAGCCCTACAGGAGTCAGGATACCCTTTGTAACAGTATGCTTTCGAACTAACCCATGCTTCAGCTAGGACTTTTAAGGGTTATAACGTGGTCTGGTTCACGGTTTAAGAAACAAAGGATAAAGTCTCAAACTTTATTTGTACCCACCCGCTCTTCGTGATGTTCTTCGATCCTAAACTCAGCTAATCGTGCATCTAGATCTTGTTTGAATCTTTGCTCTGATATTCCGGTGATGGTTCGGATACTGATAGTTTATTTTGAATAGGCAGTCATTTCTTTTTTTGTTGAGGGTTTGCAGGACCTCTTTCTTTTTGATTTTATTATCCCTGTCTTTTTCCTGAACTGTTTCTTTTGTGATTACAGTCAGCAGGATGCCCCAGCTTTGTAAGTCTCCTTCATAGGTTTTAACTTATTGGGCTTTTGTTTTTGAAAGATAACGACTACCTGTCTTGACGATTATAGGGAACCATCACTGTCTTTTTATCTCGGAAGGACTTCTTTGATGCCATTTATTGTGCACTTGGATCAACTACCCTGCCCAGGTTATAATTAAGGGTTTTAATTTTTTGTGAAAAGAAAAACTCCAACTTCTTTGGCTCAAAGGGGTTGACGAGGGATTATCTTCCTTATAACTCCATTGTTTAGGATTTGAAACAATGCCTGTACCTCATCAGCGGGGTCTGTTCAAAAGCATACTGTAAAGATCATGGTATCGTTTTCGTCATCCTCCCTCAAAAGGCTTAGAATTTTTAATCGAGAGTTGAACCTCACAAAAAAATGAAAGCAATTTGAATATAGTGAATACGAATGGATTGATTCAAAACAGACATATGCGATGCATTAATGAAATAAAAAAGTTTGCCATGACAATAATTGTTTGAATAAGCAAAGAAAAATACAACTTGAAAATTCTAATAAAACAAAAGCCTTCAATGATTTGGCATATGAGCAGTGATTATGTTTGGAGTCTCTGGAGGGTCAAACTGGATTTCTTTGGCATCAATCATGTCTTGAACCTTATTCTTCAGGACCCAACAGTTGTTTGTGTCATGTCCTGGACTGTCAGAGTGGTATGCACACCTTTCATTGGGATGATAGGTAGGAGCGGAAGTGTTTGGATTCCGGAGAGGAGCCCTTAATGTAATCAGCCCTGCCTTCAACATTTGCTGTAGCGCTTGAGTCAGTGACATGTTAATCTTAGTGAATTGTCTTTTAGGTGTGACCTCCTTATGTTGATGCCCCTGTCTTTGTTGAGCAGGCGTAGGATTGGAGATCAATATTTCTCCTACGCGTTGGTCATGATGACTCTTTTGACCATACACAGCATTGGACTCTTTCTTCCCATTGTAGGGATTTTTCTAAGCATCGGAAGGTGTAGCTTCTTGAATCTTCCCGCTTTTGATGCCAGCTTCAATTCTCTCACCAGTCAAGATAAGGTCTGTAAACCCGGCTGAAGAATTTCCAATCAAATGGTTGAAGAACGAACCTGACAGGGTCCCCAGAAACATATCAACCAGCTCACGATCAGTTAAAGGTGGCTGCACCCTTCCAACAAGGTCTCTCCACTTTTGAGTGTACTCTTTAAATCCTTCACCCGTCCCTAGTGACATACCCTGGAGTTGGGTACGCGTAGGAGCGAGGTCGGAATTATATTGATACTGCTTATAGAACGCAGTAGCCAAATCCTCCCAGATGCGGATACTGGCCCCATCCAGCTGATAGAACCACTCAAGTTGAGTCCCTGAAAGACTGTCCTTGAAGAAGTGGATCCACAAATTCTTTTCCGCTGTGTAAGGCTGGATCTTCCTTACATATGACCGGAGGTGCAGCTTTGGGCAGGAAGCTCCGTCATATTTGGCGAAAGCAGGTGCCTTAAACTTATGGGGAATCACCACCCCAGAGGATAAGCCTAGGTCTCCAAAGTCCAACCTGGGCACATTCTGTATCTCCATAGCGCTTAAGCGGTCCTCCAGCTGTTTGTACCTATCCTCAGCAGGATGGTACTGTTCTGCATCATAATTCGTCTCGTTGTCGGAGACTATGGGACTAGGAACCCTTCTCTCTTGTGGGCTGTCTTTCCCTACAGATGAGGTAGTCAGATCAACCTCATTCTGCAGTCCATTCCCAAATCTGCGTCCAGTGTTGAACAAGACGGTCCTCTTCTTCTTCTTCTTCCTCTCTTTCAGAATCAAAGTCTTCAAATCCTGTTGACCCTGGGCTAGGCTTATAACCAACTCTTGGAACTATGCATTCTGGGCCTGGAGGGCCTCGATAGCTTGTTCAGTAGAAGGTTCAGTAGACATGATGATTGCTGAAATAAACAGCGAAGAAGATAAGAGACCTGTAATGGTACCTGTAATGCAATGATATGTATGATATATGTATGCAATGTTTTCAAGGATCTCACGGAGTAAACAAAGAAACTTGTTAGAATTTGAATTTTGCGGCTTGATTGAAGGAACTTCATGTTGCTGAGAGTCCTTCTTCAAGAGTCAAGCTCACCATATCAAGTGGGTCATATCCCCTGACTCAAGTTATCATGTTTTGATCTCCGAACAACCTTGGCTAGAGGAAAATAAATCCCCTTTGCCCCTTGCTAGACATTTGGTTCATCATGACCTGCATCACAAACCCTTGAGATCCTTGAAATGGGTTAGTCCTTATGCAAGATGTATGCAATGTTATGATGTTATGATGTCATGGTAAAGGCACACCACAAGTATTCACAAAAGGCAAACATGGTAAAGGCACACAAGTCACACAAAAGAGCCCTTAGATTTCAGGCTGGCATGAAGTTTAGGTACTACCCTCTTTCAGTTTCAGTTGGTTAAGACCTGTCCTAGCAAATAGTAACCGGGTTCTAGAGGATCTCAATATCACTGACTACCCTCAATCGGTCATAATTCCAGTTTGGCAACCTTTTCTTGCGGCCGGAACCATCGCGAGAGTTTAGTCTCAATGAGTGTAGCATACTGCTACTGTTCTATGGCCAAGTTGGTCAATTTAAGGTTCTAAGGTCAGTTGGTGCTTAATGACTCCTCGAAAGACCCATATTCTCCTCGTTCCAACACGAGGGATATCGGTACAGACCAAAGTGTCACACCAACGTAGCTACTGCTTCACCCGTGTCGGTCTACGCCGGACAGGTCCCTCACAGTTTATTGCTACTTACCTAAAAGGGATACCCCCAGATCCGGGTTAGGATCTATGAAACTCCGATACAAGCCCACAAGATTAAAGCATACGAATCATACAATTGAAAACATAATGATCTAATCCTAAGGTACACCTCACTTATAATAGTCCCCAGCAGAGTCGCGAGTTCTTTGATCGGTGGAAATAGAACTGACTGTTTTGGAATGTTGGTTCGTGAAATGTCGCGGTAAGCAAGAGTCGCCACCGTCTTTTATTTTCTCCAACAAGGAAAGGACAAAAGCACAGCAAAATTCCTTTTCGAGATATTTCTCGGGTTCGGGAGGTAGATTATAGAAAGGGAAGGTGTTAGCACCCTCTCTATCCGTGGTTATCCACGGGCTCTTAGGTACTTGCTCACTATGTTTTCAAAAAGTTTTGCTTTTTTGTGTTTGTGGGTTTTGAAAAGAGTTTTGTTTGAAAACTTCGATTTAACTCTTGTATCTGTCCTCAAGAGTGTTTGTTTGAAAACTTTTGTTTGAAAAAACTGTAAGTGCGAAAAGTATTTTTGTTTTTATTTTGAAAGAGCAAGTACCTGATAACTTCTACCTACTCAAAAGAAATTAAGCTGTGTAAATGTCCTTTAGACAATACTATCCCACTATTGAGAAGTAGGTAGCACCGTCTTTGGAGTTTTCGGGTCAATTTGATTATAGGGACATGTGGTCACCAAAGCAATAGTAGGACGCCTTAGCGGTAACCCTAATGTCTTAGATCATTTTTTATCGAGGCAACCGTTTCGAGGCAACTTTGATCTTTAGACAGGAGGGCGACCTCTAAAACACCCTATACTCAATGACCACGTCGAGGCAACCAAGTGAGGCGTACCCTAGGAGTGGCATGTGCGAGTGTGTCAGGTTTCAGTTATGTTATCTTTGTACATGTTATGGTGAGCTACGATTGATTTTAATTTTCAGAGAAGTCTTGTCATGCATAACCTAGTTAACATACATCTAACAGTTAATATTTGCGGAAAGTAAACTAAACTATTACAAGGCGTCGGGTATTTACATCGCCAAAAACAAACCCTTGGAAAAGTAAATTGCGGAAAATAAATGAAAGTGATAAAAAGTCCTAATTAAAGCTATTACATCCTCGGAGCAATTACATAATATGAACAAAATAAGCACGCGCGCGAGAAAAACTGAATCGGAATGCCTTTAGGGTTTTGACCCTTTTTTTTTGAGAAAGAAAGAAGTTTTGATTATTAATGAATTAAATTAAATTAAACCTAGACTAATTAATTAAGAAAAAGAAATATTTTGGTTTTTTATGTTTTAAGGAAATAAAAAAATGTTTAAAAGTTGTCAAGAACCCTAATTCTATGTTGATTTTATTTATTGCAAAAAAGTTAGAATTATCCTAATTAAATTAAATTGGTTAATTATGTTTATTTACAAAAATAATAAAAGGGTGAAATTAATTCTAATAACTAATAAAAATAATATTATTTTTAGTTTTCTGATTTTATTATGAAAAAATTAATTTGGTTAGTTAAATAATAATAATAATAATTAATAATAATTAAGTGAAAAATATAAAAGAAGAAAATAAAAGAAAATAACCCAGGGGGTGTTGGCCCTATTAGGAGGTGTGTTTGTCAATTTCCAGGCCCACTAACATTTCAGCCACGTTGACCATGGTGATCATCCACACGCCTGTTGACTGGGGAGCATGATAGGCCTTCAATCCTGGCCTTCAGATTTGGCCAGGAGCCACTTGGCATGCTGGAATTTGAAGCACATGGTATCTGTGATCGGTGGATCTGGAACTGACTGTTTAACGCTGGTTCGCGAAATGTCGCGGAAGCAAGAGTCGCCACCGTCTTTTATTTTCTCCAAATGGAAAGGACAAAAGCACAGAAAAATTCCTTATAGAGATTGCTCTCGGTTCGGGAGGTAGATTATAGAAAGGGAAGGTGTTAGCACCCTTTCTATCCATGGTTATCCATGGGCTCTTAGATACTTGCTCATTGTGTTTTCAAAAATGGTTTGTTTGCTTTTCAACTGTGGATTTTAAAAAGTTTCTTTGAAAATTTCAGTTCGACTCTTGTATCGGTCCTCAAGAGTGTTTGAAAAGTTGCTTTCGAAAGCTTTTTGAAAAGGTGTCGGTGTGAAAAGTATTTTTGAATTTGTTTTGAAATTTAGAGCAAGTATTAAGAGTCGTCTACCTACCCTAAGGAATTCGTCTGTGTAAATGTCCTTAAAAGTAGTGCCATCCCACCATTAAGAGGTAGGTAGCACCACCGTTGGAGGTGTTCGGGTCAATTCGAGGGTTCGGGACATGGTGATCACCAGAGCAATGGGAAGACACCTTAGAAGCTACCCTCATGCCAGGTTCCCGGATCATGAGGACTTACTAAGACATCCTCTACTCGACGATCACCTTTCGAGGCAAGGCAACAGTGAGGCGTACCCTAGGGATGGTGTGTGATTTATGTGTCAGATTCATTTATTTTTGTCTTGTCTTGTCATGGGTGATCTACGCGTTTGTTTTTATTTTGTCATTCATTCTTGCATGCCATTATTAACAGTTAAAAAAGAGTTGCGAGAAATGTAAAGTTCCTAAACTATTACAAAGGCGCGGGTCCACATCGCCAAATAAATCCAGGACCCGATTTGACAGAAAATAAAGGAAAGTGCGAGAAATTAAATTTACACGGCTTTGGGAGAATTACATCAATATTTAAAAGAAGGAATAAATAAAATGCGCGAAGAGAATAAAAATCGCAAGCGAGGGCGTTGGACCCTTTTTAATGAAATTAAATTATGATTATTAAATTAATGAAATTAAAATGAAAAAAAGAAATTGTTTTTTTTGATGTTTTTGTATTTATGGTTTTTTTATGAGATTTAAACGAAATTAAGAAATTAATTAATTAACCCTAATTCTACAATTTTGATTTATTAAGAAAAACATGTTAAAGTTAAACCTAAAATTAATTTAACTATTTACATGATAATTTAATTACAAAAAATAATATTTAATAATTAATTATGGTAAAAAAGAAAAAGAATAAAAGTAATTAAAACCTAATTCTACAAATTTTAAGTTTATTAGAAAAAATATTAAGATTTAAACCTAAATTTAACCTAATTAGTTAGTGAGATTTATTTAAAAATATTAAAATAAAATATATTAGTTTTTTGTCTTTTCTGATTTTTCTGTTATTTTTATATTTTATGAAAATAATTAGTTTAAGGAATAAAAAAAAGAAATAATTGAAATAGATAAAAATAAGAAAGAAAAGAATTGTAAAACCTTGGGGGGTTCTGTCCCCAATTGGAGGTATAGCTTAGCAATTAGGCCCATTAAGCCTTGGCCCTTCTGACTTTTCTGCTGGCGCGTGTGTGCATTGACTCATGTCCATTATGTTCTTCAGATCATAGGCCTTTGATTGATCTTGATATGTGCGTGGCATGCCTGGATTGTGAGTTGCATGGTGGACGCTGAAACTTGCACTGCATAGGATGACATTATGAAAAATATTATGGAATAGAAAGGGGGACCTGGGGCTCGAACCCAGGTCCCAGGGGTTACCAATGCTAAGCCTTACCAGTGGAGCTACCAACGCGTTTTGATTATTATATGGAAGACAAATAATATAATGTAAATCAGGCGTTAGTGGACATTTTCGCGCGAAATTTGAATGAACCACTTGCTGTCTTACACCTCATCATCTTCTTCAAGGCTTCGCTGTACCTGAAAATAAAAACAATTGAATAGCGGGGGTTTTAAACCCCCACTAAATAGTGTATACAAAAATAGTGATTAGCACCCTGCTAATCATAAATTAATCGCGAGGTGTCTTTTCAAATCGTCCAAGCATGCTGATTTCAATGGTCTAGGTCTCATGTCCTAATTTTTCCATAACTGGGAAACCCCAATTCAAGGTTTTTAAAACCCTAGGTGTCGTTCATGGTGAAATCGCGTATGGCCAATGATTCTTCAATTAAATCATACTGCTAGCTTCAGAATCAACTCATTAGTACAAATCAAGAATCAAAATGCATGGATATGGACTGAATAACAAAACACGATTATGCAAGAAAAGTGATACAGTCTGACTTATGGTTACCAGTTTTTGATGTTAGGGATGATGATTTTTATTCAAACACGTTCCTTGAAGCCTCAGGAACACAATGGAATGATTGTTTGGCCTTGAATCGCACTGGAATGTAGTTTTCAGTTTTGGAATTTCTTGACAAAAACTCAAACTTTTCTCTTGAATTCTGGCGCAGCTTAGAGGTCATGAATACTAGGGTTTGCATGAGTATATATGTGTGAATGATTAGGGTTCAAAATTTGGTCCAAAGAATCAATGAATTGATGAGAAAATATTTGATTTTCATGCCATAATTTTTCAATCTTTTTCATGCTAATTTGATACCAATCATGTCCAATCACATGGATTCTTTCCAAATCTGATCATGCACGAAATATTGAGTGTATTCCATGCATAAAAAGATTTAAAAACTTAGGTTTGGTATTTTTCATATATTTTAATTAATTAAATGAATTTCTAGCAATTAAAAATTCAAATAAATAAAATAAAAATGATGAAAAACTTCCCTTTGGGCCAAATGACCGTGCACATGTTTTGGATGATGGATTTTGGAAGAAAAAGAGGCCCATTAGCAATTTTAGGACATTTGAAGCAAAGTTGACTTTTCAAAATACCCAAAAATTTCCCAACTTCCACAAGGCATATCTTGCTCAATATTTAAGCTTTGCTCATGTTCTTGGACATTTTGGAAAGGTCTTGAAGTCCTATAACCAATGCCTTTGGTCCCATGTAATTTGGATTTACCAATCTCAAGTTATGGCCTTTGACTTAAAGTCCCTTTTTGTTGACTTTTGAAAATGACCTATAATGTTGAAATTGATAACTTTTTGTGAGAGAATTTCCTGGACTTGAAGTGTGAAGAGGAGTTGTAGTAAATGTCTTTATCTTCAAAATGAGCTTTGGATGGAATTTTTCTGATAATCCATGTGAAAGTTATGCCTTGGTCAAATTACAGTTGACTTTTTCAACTGTCCAAATATGGAAACTTTTGCATCTTGAGACTTTTTTGAGCCAAGCTTTGAGAATCATGATCAAGCATTGATCAAATGATGTTTGGGGCTTCAAAATGAGATGTTGACCAAAAATTTGAACTTTTGACTGTCAAATGACCATTTTGCCCCTATAGTTGACTGTAATGCAATTAGGGTTTTTGACTGTGCAATTTTATGCTGTAAGTCTTGAAACTTGACATGAGGATGCTTGACCATGTTTATAGGCATGTGGGACTTGATTGGACCCTTGGAAACTTCATTTTCTTTGTCAGAACCAAAACCCTAATTTTGACTGTTAGGAGGCCCTTGAACTGTGCAATCCCTTGGGGAATTTTGAACCTTACTCTTTGCAAATTTGAAGAATATGGAAGGGCAAATTTTGGGGTACAACAGTTGCCCTTGTTCAATCTTCTTAGACCTGAGGATGTAGATTGGCCGACGTGCCTTTCGTAATCCGAGGGTAGAAGATGATTGGACACTAGAATGCCTAGAAATTTGCGCTCACATAGTAGTGTGATGGAGGGAATGGGCTTATAGATGCCATTTGGAGATTGATGGATAGGACGATGGGCTTATAAATGCCATGCTAAGAGATGATGGAAGGTGGATGGGGATTATAGATTCCATCTGGGTGTTGATCGCGTAAGAGATTCCTTAGCGAGAACTTGCGTACCTGCAAAAGGAAATGATTACCTGACCTGTGACAGGAGTTGGTCTTCAGATTCTTTGTATAGATGTGTCCTGGATGGTTACAGGAGCTGGATCTGGATCTTCAAAAGGTGATGAACGAACCAGGGATAGTTACTACCTCAACAGGAACAGTGAGAGAACCTTGGGCGATTTCAACCTCAACAGTATCATTGAGAGAATCTTGGACGACTTCAACCTCAACAGTAACGCTGAGAGAATCTGGGGACGATTACTACCTCCGCAGTAACGGGGAGAGAACCATAGGTGACTTCAACCTCAACAGTAATCATTGAGAGAATCTTGGACGACTTCAACCTCAACAGTAATCATTGAGAGAATCTTGGGCGACTTCAACCTCAACAGTAATCATTGAGAGAATCTTAGGCGACTTCAACCTCAACAGTAATCATTGAGAGAATCTTGGGTGGCTTCAACCTCAACAGTAACGCTGAGAGAATCTGGGGATGATTACTACCTCCGCAGTAACGGGGAGAGAACCATAGGCGACTACAACCTCAACAGTATCATTGAGAGAATCTTGGATATCTTCTACTGAGTCTTTATCAGGAAAATCTGTTAGGGGTCGATTTAGCTGGACTAGAGAAGGCCTTTGATTGGATAAGAAACAGGAAAATCTTAGGGTCGATTTAACTGAACCGGTCTAGGTCTTGAAATCTTCAACTGGATAAGAAACAGGGAGATCTTAGGGTCGATCTGACTGAACCAGAGAAGGCCTTGGACTGGATAAGAAACAGAAAAATCTTAGGGTCAACTTAACTGAACCGGTCTAGGTCTTGAAATGTCTTCAACTGGATAAGAAACAGGGAGATCTTAGGGTCGATCTGACTGAACCAGAGAAGGCCTTTGACTGGATAAGAAACAGAAAAATCTTAGGGTCGATTTAACTGAACCGGTCTAGGTCTTGAAGTATAGCTGAGAAATTGACTAGATCTTTCCTGAAAGGTAAAGGTCAGTCATATGCAATGCATGATATGGATCAAGCAATGATGTTCTCAATATGAGATTTGTGAGATATGATGCGTAAATGCATGCTATAATGATGTATGTGATGTTTACGAATGTATGTTTTCGTCTTAGGAAAATAAATCCTTGACGGGTGCCGGGAAGTCATATCCTGGGATGATGTTGAAGAATAGCTTTTTGCTTCCGCTGGGGATGATAGTTGCAAGCATGCCGGTAGGAGAAGATAACTCCGTTGGGGAATAAACTTGGCGAATGGATTACTCTGCGGGGAGAAAAATACTCTAGTGATCTTGCTGGGAAGCAAAACTCTGTGGGGAGAGGGATACTTTGTTGAGTTGTTGATAATAACTTGCTGGGGATACCATTTTTGTGTTGGAAGTGTTAATAGACTTCGCTGGGGATAAGAAGACTTCGTCGAGGACGATCTTCTCGTGGCTTTTGGCTGAGGATAACCCAGTTATATCCTGGTAAGGAAATAACTCTTTGAATAAGGCCGGGAGACGCGTTCGTGCTTTGCGAGGGTAAGCTTCCAGAATCTACTAGGGATAAGCTTACTGCTGGGGAGATGATTCCAACTTTCCTGGGGAACTAGATTGGACTCTCTTGGGGAAGTTTTGAATTATATCGGGGAAGTGATTCCACTGAATGTTGGATATACCGCTGGGGAATAATCTTTAGGTCAAGACTGCCGGGGATGCTTGTTAAGAGTGCATATATACTGCTGGGGAATGTTTGAGATCTGCAGGAGGATACCCAACTTCCTTAAGGTTGATAATATAGCTTCGCTTGAGGAGAGTGCATTGACTTGCTGCCTCCCTCTCTGGGGAATTAAGATATGCTGGTCATATTCTTCAACAGAACCTACCTTGATACCTTGGAGGACAGAACAATCAGATTGCTTAGACAACTCTTTATTGCCCCTGTTTCTAATGTTACGCGTAATTAATCCTTTGTTTCATATGCAAATATTTATGAGTTAGCAAATTATTGTCAATGCATATATCACAAATTGAACCTTGGACGTTCTTCGCAAAACAAAACAGAAAAAGGAAAAACAATTGGCACTTTTAACTGAAAAGTATATTTGTATTGATTTTTGAATGGCTTGTAAATAGGCGTTTTATGTACAAGAGGCTGGCGTCCTAGTAAGAAAACGCCGCCGAACAAAGAAATTTATACAAATTTGTACAAGAGAAAATAAAACAGCTGTGTGAAAATGAATGATCCACTGGGTTTCAACTCTGCTATTGCCTTTATATCTCCGAGTGTCTCATCACTTGATGACCTTGGTTGAAGATGAAGCTGACTGATCGATGCCGTATGAACTTGATGTAGATACCGGATTCTGGATGCAAAGTGATCCAATGAGACATAGTATTGCGCTTTATCCCTAACTTTTGCCTGGACCGCCCTTTCGGGTTTTCAGTCCACCGGGATACCCATTTTTGCCCAAGCCGCCTTTTCAGGTTTTCGACTTGCCGGGTGTACAGATTTTTTTTTTATATTTCATCCCTTCATTTTGCCCGAACCCTTTTGGTTCGCCGGGAAGCCCTAATTTTTGCCTAAGCATGTCAGCCTAGCGGGTCTTTTTTCATGCGTAGTATCTTTTTACTATGTCTGCATTGGCGGGGTGAGGAAGGTCGTCACCATCCATGTTGGTTAGAATCATGGCTCCTCATGAGAACACATGTTTAACCACAAATGGCCCTTCATACGTAGGGGTCCATTTGCCCCTTGGATCACTCCGAGGAAGGATGATTCGCTTGATTACTAGATCCCCAACTTGATATTCCTGTGGTCTGACCTTTTTGTTAAATGCCCTGATCATCCGTTTTTGGTACGTCTGACCATGACAGATAGCAGCAAGTCTCTTTTCATCAATAAGGTTTAATTGATCAAGTCGTGTCTGGATCCAATCATCTTCGTTCAGATTTGCATCCTTCATTATCCGGAGAGAGGGTATTTTCACTTCGATCGGTAAGACTGCCTCCATACCATAAACCAAGGAGAAAGGAGTTGCCCCGATTGACGTCCTGGCTGAGGTACGGTACCCATGTAGAGCGAACGGTAACATTTCGTGCCAATCTTTATAAGTCACTGTCATTTTCTGCACGATTTTCTTTATGTTCTTATTTGCTGCTTCTACAGCCCCATTCATCTTCGGTCTGTAAGGAGAAGAATTGTGGTGCTGTATTTTAAACTGCTCGCAGAGCTCAGTGATCATCTTGTTATTCAGATTGGTACCGTTGTCTGTAATAATCCTTTCTGGGATGCCGTATCGACAGATCAAGTTATGCCGAATGAACCGTGCCACAACTGTCTTGGTTACCGTAGCGTAGGAAGCTGCTTCGACCCACTTCGTGAAATAGTCAATCGCCACCAGAATGAAGCGATGCCCGTTAGATGCCGTAGGTTTAATCTCACCAATCATGTCTAAGCCCCACATTGCAAACGGCCAAGGCGCAGTCAGAACATTCAGAGGAACTGGAGGAACATGCACTTTGTCTGCATAAATCTGGCATTTATGGCATGTCCGGGAATGTTGATAGCAGTCAGCTTCCATCGTGGACCAGAAATACCCTACCCGAAGGATCTTCTTTGCCATAGTGTGTCCACTGGAATGTGTACCAAAGGTCCCTTCGTGTAGCTCTTCCATGATCTTTTCTGCTTCTGTCTTATCCACACAACGCAGTAAGGTCGAATCATGGTTTCGCTTGTACAGGATGTCGTTGCTAAGGAAGAACTTCGCTGCGAACCTTCTCAGAAACTTTTTATCGTTGACAGACACACCTTCAGGGTATTCCTGAGCTTCCAAATATCTCTTTACCTCATGGTACCAAGGCTTCTCAGTTACCAATTCAGTTTCAAGATCACAACAGTATGTCGGTTCGTCCAGTTTCCAGATGATGATCCTAGGAGCCTCATTGTCCCACTTGACCTTGAACATAGAAGATATTGTAGCTAACGCGTCCGCCAGCTGATTCTCCTCTCTCGGAAAGTGTTCAAAGGTTATCTTCGTAAAGTGGGGAATCAAGGTCAACACACATTCTCTGTAAGGAATAAGATTCAGATGTTTCGTATCCCACTCTCCTTTGATCTGATTGATCACGAGAGCGGAATCTCCGAAGACACTCAGAAACTTGATCCTTAGGTCGATCGCAGCTTGAAGACCCATGATGCACGCCTCATACTCCGCCTTGTTGTTGGTACAGTTGAAACATAGTCGGGCAGTGAGCGGAGTATGAGTGCCTTGAGGGGATATGATTACAGCACCGATACCGTTACCCAAAGCATTGGAGGCTCCGTCAAAGTGCATAGACCATCGGGATCCTTCCTCAGGTCCTTCATCCGGTCCAGGTACTTCACAATCAGTCACAATCATGATGCTCTCGTCTGGAAACTCGAAGTTCATTGACTGATAGTCGTCTACGGCCTGATGTGCCAAGTGGTCTGCCAATACACTCCCCTTGATGGCTTTCTGGGTTGTGTACTGGATGTCGTATTCCGTTAAGATCATTTGCCATCTTGCTATTCTCCCAGACAAAGCAGGCTTTTCAAATATGTACTTTATAGGATCCATCTTTGAGATCAATAAGGTAGTGTGAGTCAGCATATACTGTCTCAGCCGGCGAGCAGCCCATACCAAAGCGCAGCAAGTTTTCTCAAGCAGTGAGTATCGGGTCTCACAGTCGGTAAACTTTTTGCTAAGGTAATAAATGGCATGCTCTTTTCGGCCAGACTCGTCATGCTGCCCCAGCACACACCCCATTGAGTTGTCAAGTACTGTCAGGTATAGTATCAGAGGTCTCCCTTCAACTGGTGGCATAAGGATGGGTGGTTCTTGGAGATACTCTTTGATTCTGTCAAAAGCAGCCTGACATTCATCATTCCAACGTACTACCTGATCTTTCTTCAGCAGCTTGAAGATTGGCTCACAGGTAGCAGTCAGGTGTGAGATGAATCGAGCAATGTAATTCAGGCGTCCTAAAAAGCCTCTGACCTCTTTCTTTGTCTTAGGAACTGGCATCTCTTGAATAGCTTTGACCTTGGCAGGGTCCACTTAAATACCCTTATCGCTTACAACGAAGCCTAGCAACTTTCCAGATCTTACCCCGAAGGTGCACTTGTTCGGGTTCAACCTCAGCTTGTACAGCTTCAGACGGTCAAACAACTTCTGCAGATGATCTAGGTGCTCTTCCTTAGTCTGGGACCTTGCAATCATGTCGTCAACATACACTTCTATCTCATGATGTATCATGTCATGAAATAAAGCAACCATAGCACGTTGGTAGGTTGCCCCAGCGTTCTTCAGTCCGAAAGGCATGACCTTATAGCAGAAAGTGCCCCACTGAGTAACAAAGGTAGTCTTTTCCATGTCTTCAGGAGCCATCTTGATCTGATTGTAACCTGAAAAACCATCCATGAAAGAGAACACCTTATGCTGAGCTGTATTGTCAACCAAGACATCAATGTGAGGTAGAGGGAAGTCATCTTTGGGGCTGGCCCTGTTCAGATCCCTGTAATCGACACACATTCTGACCTTACCGTCCTTCTTTGGTACCGGCACCACATTAGCAACCCACTGAGGGTAAGAAGTCACTGCAAGGAACCCGACATCAAACTGCTTCATAACCTCGGCTTTGATCTTTTCAGACATCTCTGGACGCATACGGCGGACCTTTTGCTTAACCGGAGGGCAGTCTTCCTTGGTAGGCAAGTGATGGACCACAATATCGGTATCCAACCCGGGCATGTCTTCGCAGGACCAGGCAAAGATCTCCACATAATCATGTAGCATCTGAGTCAACCGTTGCTTCACGCTGAGCTCTAGGTTGGCACCAATCTTAACTTCTCTCCTGTCTGCCTCAGTACCCAGATTTATTGTTTCCACTGGCTCTTCGTGTGGTTGAATTGCCCTCTCTTCCTGGAGTAACAGTCTTGCAAGCTCGCCAGGAACTTCGCAATCATCTTTACCTTCGTCTTCGGCTAAGTTGATCGGATTTTCGAAGTCATAACTGGCAGTAGCAGAGTCGTTATCAGTGAGATCCAGAGTGGATTGAAACCTGTATGAGTGAGTGTGTGTAAATACAACTGTTTTTGAAATGTATAAAGAAAAGAAAGACAGAAAAGGAGCATAAGATTTGAAATGCGAGAAAACGTCTAAGATCTTTATTTATGATATATGAAATGACAATTTATATGCCCTCACAAATGAAGCCAACGGTGCCTCGGGTAAGACACCGGGCCATAGAGTTTTAATTGTTTATTACAAATAACCAAACAAAGAAGTTTATTACTGCGTAATAAAAGTAACAGGAGTATGGTCTTTGGCAATCCAATTGGTCAATCCGCCTTCAGTCGTCGGGTAGATCCAGCTATTGAACTCAGCTTCATCCACTTCATTATCTTCCCCAACAGCATTCACTCCTGGATTGGTAATGAACACAGGAGGTCTTCTGGTCTTTGCCTTCCGCATAGCTTTTTGTCCCTCTGCAGTAAAACCCAGTCCAAATTTGTCAGTTTTCTGTGTAAAGTCGGGAAGCCTGCCCCAGTTAGCACATTCACCTTTCTGAATCACAGCTCGGGCGTCCTTTAGGGAAGCCATCTTTAAAGGAACATCTTCTTCGACCGCTGTTTCGGCTGCTGCTGAAATTGGAAGTACCTCTTCGAAATGCTGAAAGGGAGTTTCAATAAACTCCCCGTCCATCTCAATATATCTGAAGGAATTCAAGTGGCTCACCATATACTCCTCCTCTCCCTGCACAGTGACAATCTTCCCTCTGACAGGGTATTTTAGCTTCTAGTGCAAGGTAGAGGTCACTGCCCCAGCTTTGTGGATCCAAGGTCGACCCAGTAGACAAGAATATGATGGACGGATATCCATCACATAGAAAGTGGAGTCGAACACCTGAGAACCCACACGAATAGGAATGTCAACCTCTCCATGAACCATCCTCTTAGAACCGTCAAAGGCTATGACGATGATATTGCTAGGTTTTAGTTCTAGGCCTTCACAATCCAAACGGTCCAAGGCCTTCTTGGGTAGCACATTCAGGGAAGAACCAGTGTCCACCAACACGTGCGCCAGAGTAGTGCCCATGCATTCAATAGAGACATGCAGGGCATCATTGTGGTCCCTTCCCTTAGCAGTAAGGTCAGCATCTGAGAAACCTAAACCATTGTCCGCTGTCAGATTTGCTACGCAATCAGTAAACTGAACTGCAGATGTCTCCTGTGGCACATGGGCCATCTTGAGAAATGAAATTAAGGCCTTAGCATGGGCCTCTGAGCACAGGAGCAAGGAGAGCATGGTGATCTTGGAGGGCGTATGCTCCAGCTGCTCGACAACATTAAAGTCGCTCTTCTTGATTATTTTTAGAATTTCCTCCATCTCTTGTTGGGAGGCCTCAGCATTTACAGGTATTGGTGCCTCCATCCGGGCAGGCTCATCTTCTATCCCTTTGCCCCGAGCATTGGATGACTCGGCAGCAGGGGAAACAACTTGATCAGGAACAGGTACATTTGTAGGTGTTATAGTGAGGGGTCTTCGAGTAACGGGTGGTGCAATGTCAGGAGAGAAGAGCCTGCCACTGCGGGTAACCTTGGCTGGACCAATAATATTGCTGATACTGGTGCCAGTGTTGAACTCTTGCTTGATTCCATTCACATACACATCTGCCCCATAGTGCCAGGGGATAGCCTTGTCAGATTCGTAGGGGAGAGGCCCCGGGACGGTAATAACAACAGGTGCGACAGTCATGATTTGAACAGGCTTCCTTGGGAGAGCCTTGTATTGATTATTGAAGATTGTAACAACAGAAACCTCTTCTACCGGAACCAACTGAACACCAGTCTTCTTGAACAGAATTTCCTTGCTGTCCATTAGGCTTTGGATGCCTAACTTCAGCAAAGGACAACCAGATAGGGAAACAACACAGAACAGGCAACCCTCACTGCAACTCGGAAATAAACCGGCCAGCAGTAGGTTCCTCTTGACAGTCATTAAGGGAGTAGCCACATCATCCACAGAAACGGCGTATACATCTTCATCAACAGCATTTACTCCATGCTGGGGCATAGGAGCAGTCATCACATTCGGCCTCTCAGGCGCTTCAAACTGTATCTCTTTTGCGTCAATAAGGTCTTGCACCTTATTCCTTAATGCCCAACAGTCATCAGTTGAATGCCCCGGGCTATTGGAGTGATAAGCACAGAGGGCATTTGGATTGTATTTGGGGGAAGCAGTGTTTACAACTTTTGGGGCCTCCCTGACAGTCACTAAATTGGTGGATAGGAACTGTGGCAAGATCTGCGACAAAGTCATGCTCAAACGGGTAAACTCCCTTCTAGGTCTTTCAGCCCTTGGAGGATTGGTTTGCCGAGGAGCGGCAGCAGGCTTAGCAATCGTCACCGTGTTGACAGATTGGCGGCGCTCAGATTTCTCTTGTCTTCTAGAGCCATATACAACACTGGCCTCCTTCTTAAAGGGCTTCTTCTCAGAGCTTGACGATGCACCCTTCTGAATTTTACCTGACTTCAACCCAGCCTCAATTCTCTCTCCAGTCAGAATAAGATCAGTAAACCCTGCAGACGAGTTATCGATAAGATGGTTGAAAAATGGCCCAGAGAGGGTCCCCAAGAACATGTCTACCAACTCCCGATCAGTTAATGGAGGCTGCACCCTGCCAGCCAGATCCCTCCACTTCTGAGCGTACTCTTTAAAACCTTCGCTTGAACCTAGCGACATACCCTGGAGTTGGGTACGTGTAGGGGCAAGGTCGGCATTATATTGATACTACTTATAGAAAGCAGTAGCCAACTCCTCCCAGTTACGAACCTTGGTCCCATCCAGCTGATAGAACCATTCGAGATGAGTCCCTGAAAGACTCTCCTGGAAGAAGTGGATCCACAAGTTCTTGTCCACTGAGTACGGTTGAATCTTCCGCACGTAGGATCTGAGATGTAGCTTGGGACAAGACGCCCCGTCATATTTGGTAAAGGATGGTGCTTTGAACTTATGAGGAATGATCACACCAGTAGACAAACCCAAGTCTCCAAAATCCAGCCCAGGCACCTGTTGGATCTCCATAGCATTCAGTTTGTCCTCCAGTTGCTTGTATCTGTCTTCTGCAGGAGGATACTGCTCCTCATCAAAATCAGTCTCGTTGTCAGAGACTACCGGACTAGGACCTTTTTCCCCTTGGGGGGTACCCTTGCCTATAGAAGAACCAGCCTCTTCATTCTGCAGAGTGTTGCCAAACCTTCGGCCCAAGTTAAAGAGAACAGTTCTCCTTTTCTTCTTCTTCTCCTTCTTCAGGAGAAGAGCCTTCAGCTCTTCTTGGCCCTGAGCCAAACCCATGATTAGTTCCTGAAATTGCGCATTCTGCGCCTGAAGAGCCTTGATGGACATCTCGGTTGATGATGAGTCAGGATTCATGATGCTGAAATAAACAGCGAAGAACGGTAAGCAACCTGAAAAGAAGAAAACCTGCTATGCACATGATGAATGATATGTGTTTATGCAATGCATTCAAGGGTTCGAAAGTTCAAATTTGTTGTAGACAAAAAAGGGAACACACGTTATCATTAAGGAAATAATTGTTCAGTACATCAAAGCCTCATGGGCACAAATTACAAAGCAAATCAATCCCAAAAGACACTACGCATCCTCTTTGGAGCTATGTAGGTGTTGAGATTCCTCTCCTCATGCAATAGGCGGGTGAGCTCCAGGACCTTCTTTTCACTAGCATGTAGACTGGTCTCAAGAGAATTCCGTTCTTCCTTAAGCTGGATCCAACTCTTCTGCATTTCTTCCCAGGATGTGGGCATGTCAGGATGCTGAATGGTGTAGGACACTTCTCCTTCCAAGACTGGCTCTTTGATCACAGGGAGCATATGAGGATAAGGCATTACTAACTTCTGGGAGCGGGCTCGTACCCACTTGAGATAAGGTTCCAACGGGATGGAATTCCTGTGCCCCAGTGTCTTACTGTCTATCCTACTTGGCATCCTCCAAGCTCTGATAAATCTCTGGCGAAGTCCTTGTGCATCGTTGTCGAAGTCAAAAACTATGTCAGGAATTAACATGTCATGAGGGCCATCCCTCCGAGCATAACCAAACTGTCTCCAAGCCAGGCATGGGTTGTAAGTAATACCTCCTCTGATTCCAAGTAAAGGAACATTAGGGTACTCCCCGCAACGATCAATGATAATAACATCCTCTCTGGATCGAGGGCACCAATGTATATCTGCATGTGTAAGAGTCATCAACCGTTGTGACCATCTCAAACCCTGCTCGTTCTTCAAAACTGATTGTGGAAGGTGCGAAATAAACCACCTTCCCAGGAGAGGAGTGCAACACATAAGGACACCTCTTTTTCTCATGGTTCGAGTGTAACATGAGTGAAGGATGTCCCCCAGCAACGTAGGTATAGGATTCCTGGACATGAAGATCTGGACAGCACTGATATCTATAAGTTGATCTGGGTTAGGGAACAACACCAAACCATAGACAAGGAGGGCCACAACTTCTTCAAAAGCTTGTAAGTCAAGGGAGTTCCAACATTCATGTGCCTTTTCAAACAGAAACCTGGCTAAGAACCCTTTGATACCACTTCTAACTTCCCAATGTCCCTTGAGGTCAGATGATTGCAGGTGTAAGGCTTTAGCAATCTCTTCAAGCTTGGGTTCCTTTTCCGTACCGTTGTAGGGTAGTTGATCAAGGATATGGATCTTCAGGAGCCGGGAGAACTCCTCCAAGGTAGGTACCAGCTGATAGTCCAAGAAGGTGAAACAGTGATGCAGAGGGTCAAAGAACTGGAACATGACCTTTACCATATCTTCCTCAATGTTGGCATTGACCAAGCTAATGAGTCTTCCATGTCTTTCACTGAATGAAGAGCTCTCGGGAATCCTGGATATAAGCTCCTTAAGCTGAGGAGGGATCCTTACAAGACTGATTTGAATTGTCTTTCTGCGAACAGTTTCCATGTCCTACAAAACAAGAACAAATATGAAGATTCGAACCCCTGAAATGGTTAGTCAATGCATATGATGCTGGATGATGTCATGATGCTATGATTAAACACACCACAGATATTTACAAAGACAAACATGTAAGGCACACAAGGCACACAAGACAAGCCCTTAGGGTTTAAGGCCAACATGGGGTCTGGGTAGTACCCTCTTGAAGTTGGTGGGTTCAACCTGTCCTATTAGAAGTAATCGGGTTCTAAGGGTCCCAATATCACGGGATTGCTTTCATTGTTCATCGTTTCGATTTAGCCACTGAACTGGCAACCGAAATATTCCAGGAAAGCAACCCTCAATTGAGTGTAGTATCGAGTATCAACCAACCTCGGACTGCACCAAAGTCAGTTATCTCACTACCCTAAAGAGGCCAAGATAGTTCAATTAAGGTTCCTAAGGTCTGTTGATGCTTCATGACACCACGCGGAGGCCCCGTACTCTCCTTGACTGAACTCAAGGGTTACCAGTACACACCAAAGTGCCACATCAACGTAGCAGACTATTTCAACCATGTCGGTATACCCCGCACAGTTCCCTCACAGCCTTATTGCTACTTTCTAAGAAGGTATCCCCCAGATCCGGGTTAGGATCTATAGAACTCCCAAGACAGTCCCACAATTTAAAGAAGCAAATCAATACAATTGAAAACACAATTATGAACTAACCCTAAGGTACACCTCACTTTATAAAGAGTCCCCAGCAGAGTCGCCAGTTCTGTGATCGGTGGATCTGGAACTGACTGTTTAACGCTGGTTCGCGAAATGTCGCGGAAGCAAGAGTCGCCACCGTCTTTTATTTTCTCCAAATGGAAAGGACAAAAGCACAGAAAAATTCCTTATAGAGATTGATCTCGGTTCGGGAGGTAGATTATAGAAAGGGAAGGTGTTAGCACCCTTTCTATCCATGGTTATCCATGGGCTCTTAGATACTTGCTCATTGTGTTTTCAAAAATGGTTTGTTTGCTTTTCAACTGTGGATTTTAAAAAGTTTCTTTGAAAATTTCAGTTCGACTCTTGTATCGGTCCTCAAGAGTGTTTGAAAAGTTGCTTTCGAAAGCTTTTTGAAAAGGTGTCGGTGTGAAAAGTATTTTTGAATTTGTTTTGAAATTTAGAGAAAGTATTAAGAGTCGTCTACCTACCCTAAGGAATTCGTCTGTGTAAATGTCCTTAAAAGTAGTGCCATCCCACCATTGAGAGGTAGGTAGCACCACCGTTGGAGGTGTTCGGGTCAATTCGAGGGTTCGGGACATGGTGATCACCAGAGCAATGGGAAGACACCTTAGAAGCTACCCTCATGCCAGGTTCCCGGATCATGAGGACTTACTAAGACATCCTCTACTCGACGATCACCTTTCGAGGCAAGGCAACAGTGAGGCGTACCCTAGGGGTGGTGTGTGATTTGTGTGTCAGATTCATTTATTTTTGTCTTGTCATGTCATGGGTGATCTACGCGTTTGTTTTTATTTTGTCATTCATTCTTGCATGCCATTATTAACAGTTAAAAAAGAGTTGCGAGAAATGTAAAGTTCCTAAACTATTACAAAGGCGCGGGTCCACATCGCCAAATAAATCCAGGACCCGATTTGACAGAAAATAAAGGAAAGTGCGAGAAATTAAATTTACACGGCTTTGGGAGAATTACATCAATATTTAAAAGAAGGAATAAATAAAATGCGCGAAGAGAATAAAAATCGCAAGCGAGGGCGTTGGACCCTTTTTAATCAAATTAAAGTATGATTATTAAATTAATGAAATTAAAATGAAAAAAAGAAATTTTTTTATTTATGTTTTCGTATTTATGGTTTTTTTATGAGATTTAAACGAAATTAAGAAATTAATTAATTAACCCTAATTCTACAATTTTGATTTATTAAGAAAAACATGTTAAAGTTAAACCTAAAATTAATTTAACTATTTACATGATAATTTAATTACAAAAAATAATATTTAATAATTAATTATGGTAAAAAAGAAAAAGAATAAAAGTAATTAAAACCTAATTCTACAAATTTTAAGTTTATTAGAAAAAATATTAAGATTTAAACCTAAATTTAACCTAATTAGTTAGTGAGATTTATTTAAAAATATTAAAATAAAATATATTAGTTTTTTGTCTTTTCTGATTTTTCTGTTATTTTTATATTTTATGAAAATAATTAATTTAAGGAATAAAAAAAGAAATAATTGAAATAGATAAAAATAAGAAAGAAAAGAATTGTAAAACCTTGGGGGGTTATGTCCCCAATTGGAGGTATAGCTTAGCAATTAGGCCCATTAAGCCTTGGCCCTTCTGACTTTTCTGCTGGCGCGTGTGTGCATTGACTCATGTCCATTATGTTCTTCAGATCATAGGCCTTTGATTGATCTTGATATGTGCGTGGCATGCCTGGATTGTGAGTTGCATGGTGGACGCTGAAACTTGCACTGCATAGGATGACATTATGAAAAATATTATGGAATAGAAAGGGGGACCTGGGGCTCGAACCCAGGTCCCAGGGGTTACCAATGCTAAGCCTGACCAGTGGAGCTACCAACGCGTTTTGATTATTATATGGAAGACAAATAATATAATGTAAATCAGGCGTTAGTGGACATTTTCGCGCGAAATTTGTATGAACCACTTGCTGTCCTACACCTCATCATCTTCTTCAAGGCTTCGTTGTACCTGAAAATAAAAACAATTGAATAGCGGGGGTTTTAAACCCCCACTAAATAGTGTATACAAAAATAGCGATTAGCACCCTGTTAATCATAAATTAATCGCGAGGTGTCTTTTCAAATCGTCCAAGCATGCTGATTTCAATGGTCTAGGTCTCACGTCCTAATTTTTCCATAACTGGGAAACCCCAATTCAAGGTTTTTAAAACCCTAGGTGTCGTTCATGGTGAAATCGCGTATGGCCAATGATTCTTCAATTAAATCATACTGCTAGCTTCAGAATCAACTCATTAGTACAAATCAAGAATCAAAATGCATGGATATGGACTGAATAACAAAACACGATTATGCAAGAAAAGTGATACAGTCTGACTTATGGTTACTAGTTTTTGATGTTAGGGATGATGATTTTTATTCAAACACGTTCCTTGAAGCCTCAGGAACACAATGGAATGATTGTTTGGCCTTGAATCGCACTGGAATGTAGTTTTCAGTTTTGGAATTTCTTGACAAAAACTCAAACTTTTCTCTTGAATTCTGGCGCAGCTTAGAGGTCATGAATACTAGGGTTTGCATGAGTATATATGTGTGAATGATTAGGGTTCAAAATTTGGTCCAAAGAATCAATGAATTGATGAGAAAATATTTGATTTTCATGCCATAATTTTTCAATCTTTTTCATGCTAATTTGATACCAATCATGTCCAATCACATGGATTCTTTCCAAATCTGATCATGCACGAAATATTGAGTGTATTCCATGCATAAAAAGATTTAAAAACTTAGGTTTGGTATTTTTCATATATTTTAATTAATTAAATGAATTTCTAGCAATTAAAAATTCAAATAAATAAAATAAAAATGATGAAAAACTTCCCTTTGGGCCAAATGATCGTGCACATGTTTTGGATGATGGATTTTGGAAGAAAAAGAGGCCCATTAGCAATTTTAGGACATTTGAAGCAAAGTTGACTTTTCAAAATATCCAAAAATTTCCCAACTTCCACAAGGCATATCTTGCTCAATATTTAAGCTTTGCTCATGTTCTTGGACATTTTGGAAAGGTCTTGAAGTCCTCTAACCAATACCTTTGGTCCCATGTCATTTGGATTTACCAATCTCAAGTTATGGCCTTTGACTTAAAGTCCCTTTTTGTTGACTTTTGAAAATGACCTATAATGTTGAAATTGATAACTTTTTGTGAGAGCATTTCTTGGACTTGAAGTGTGAAGAGGATTTGTAGGAAATGTCTTTATCTTCAAAATGAGCTTTGGATGGAATTTTTCTGATAATCCATGTGAAAGTTATGCCTTGGTCAAATTACAGTTGACTTTTTCAACTGTCCAAATATGGAAACTTTTGCATCTTGAGACTTTTTTGAGCCAAGCTTTGAGAATCATGATCAAGCATTGATCAAATGATGTTTGGGGCTTCAAAATGAGATGTTGACCAAAAATTTGAACTTTTGACTGTCAAATGACCATTTTGCCCCTATAGTTGACTGTAATGCAATTAGGGTTTTTGACTGTGCAATTTTATGCTGTAAGTCTTGAAACTTGACATGAGGATGCTTGACCATGTTTATAGGCATGTGGGACTTGATTGGACCTTTGGAAACTTCATTTTCTTTGTCAGAACCAAAACCCTAATTTTGACTGTTAGGAGGCCCTTGAACTGTGCAATCCCTTGGGGAATTTTGAACCTTACTCTTTGCAAATTTAAAGAATATGGGAGGGAAAATTTTGGGGTACAACAGTATCTTATGATTCAGGGCATTATAATCCAATTAAATCATACCATTAGCTTCGTATGGTCCCTAGCAATGCAAAACAATCAAGAAATCATGTTAAATGCTCATGAATTAGGCAATACGATTTTGAATAAGAAAAGCAAATCGTGGTTCTGTATTCTTTGATTCCTTGAGTTTTAGTGCTTGAATTGGATTGCAAAACACTCCTGGGAACTCCTGCTATGTATTGGAATCAATAAAAACCATTGAATCGTCATAGAATGCAAAAATCAGTTTTCAATTTTCTTGGAATTTCTTCAATGTGCTATGGTTGTTTCTGCAGCTTTTTTTCCGTCCTTTTGATCAGGGTTTGCTTGCTTATGTATAAGAGAATGAAATTAGGTCAAAAACTTGGGCAAAAATCCATTGTATTGATGATTGAATCTTTGATTGGAAATCAAATATTTTTGAATCTTCATGATTGAACAAAGTTGCCAATTTTGGATTTTTTGATATCTTTAACTTGTGCACGAAATTGTCAGCATGATTAGGTCCTATTTGCTTCACAAAAAGATTTAAAAACCAAATCTTGCATTTTCCTACAATTTAAATTAATTAAATGAATTAATATTAATTAAAAATCCAATTAATCAATAAAAATAAGAAAATAAATTCAATTAAGCTTGGTGGGTCGTGCATAGGTCATGGATGAAGTTTCAAGAAGGGATTTGAGGCCCATTAGCAAAAATAAGGTGTTTTGAGCAAAGTTGACTTTTGCAAATTCATAAAAATTTCCCAACTTCTTCAATGCACAACTTGCTCAATTTTGATCATATGACCATGTTCTTGGACATTTTGGAAAGATCTTGAAGTCCTCTAACCAACGCCTTTGGCCCCATGTCATTTGGATTTACCAATCTCAAGTTATGGCCTTTGACTCAAAGTGTACTTTTGTTGACTTTTGAAATTGACCTATAATGTAAAAATTGGTAACTTCTTGTGAGAGCATTTCTTGGACTTGGAGTGTGAAGATGGATTGTAGGAAATTGAATCCCCTTCAAAATGAGCAATGGATGGGATTTTTATGACAAGCCATGAAAAAGTTATGCCCTGGTCAAGATACAGTTGACTCTTCTGCTGTCCAAAAATAGTAACTTTTTGCATCTTGATGATTTTTGAGCTATCCTTGTGGAATCATGATCAAGATTTGATCAAATGATGATTGTGGACTCAAAATAAGATGTTGACCAAAAATTCTGACTTTTGACTGCAAAATGACCATTTTGCCCTTGCAGTTGACTGTAGATCAAATGGGGCTTTTGACTGTGCAAGTTGGCACTGTGAGTCTTGAAACTTGGCATGTAGGTGCTTGAGGATGTATATGGGCCTATGAGACTTGATTGAACCATTGAAAACCTCAAATTCCTTAAAAGAACCAAAACCCTAATTTCAGCTGTCTTAGGAGGTGGTTTGACTGTCTACCTCTTGAGCCATTTTGAAAATCATCCTTGACCAATCTTGAGGAATATGGGAGGGCAAATTTTGGGGTACAACACGAAGTATCTTGGCAAAACAAAGCAAATATAAGATCATATCCCCTCGATGACGCTATTCAAAATTTGCCTTACAAAATGATCTTGGTCCCTCAAAAATGCTAAGATACTTTGCAACATTGCTAATCATGGTTATATGATGACCCACGCCCGTCCCGTTCACATCCAAAGATAGGGTTGCTTACCAAATCAATGGTAAGACAACAATGTCAAAGGTATAGAAAATGCATAAGAAAGACATTTGAGTAGGTAGATAACTTCTAGTTACTTGCTCCCCTTCAAACAATAAATCCTTGCTATTTTTAAAACAAACACACACATTTCAAAACATCTTACAAACATTGAAAACATTTTTAAAAGATAAACATCTTTGTATACATTCTTACGAACGAGAATCATTACAAAGATTGCCTAAACGAATGGCCTCTTTTACAAAATACTTTCAAAACCACACCAAGCACAATTTCAAACAAACAAAAGCAAGTGATCTAAAGCAAGTAACTAAGAGCCCATGGAAAACCATGGATGAAAAGAGTGCTAATACCTTCCCCTTTCATAATCTACCCCCCCCCCCCCCCCCCCCCGAACTCAAGAAAACATCTCAAAGGTCTTTCCTGTGCTTTTTCACCTTTCCTTTTGGATAAAAGAAAAGTCGGTGGCGACTCTTGCTAACCGCAACATTTGCGATAAAACTCAAAACCTCAAGTCAGTTCTCCCACCGCATCACAGTGCTGGCGACTCTGCTGGGGATTATTATAATAGTGGGGTTACCTTAGGGTTTAGATCACATTTATTTGCTTACATTGTTTGACTTGTTTGCTTTATATTATGGTTCTCTATTTGGGTTTGAATCCTCCACCCGGATTTGGGGAACATTATAGGTAAATAGCAATACATTGTGGAAACTGTGCGGGGTATACTGACATGGTCTAAGCAATAACTATATTAGTGTGACATATTTGTGAGTACCGGTAGCCTTTGAGTTAATCAAAGAGAATACGGGGCTACTAAGTGATGTCATGAAGCACTAATGAACTTCTAGAACCATTTACTTGACCATCTTGGCCTTTAAGATATAGTGAGATGACCGGCTTTTGTGCAGTCTGAAGTTGGTAGATACTCGATACTACACTCATTGAGGGTTGGTTTCTTGGGATATTTCGGTCTCCATTAAAGAGGCTTGAGCTGAAACAATGACCAAGGAAACAATCCAGTGATATTGAGCTCCTTAGAACCCGGTTACTATTATTAGGACAAGTTGAGAAAACTAAACTTCAAGAGGGTACTTACCTATAAAACCCCATGCAAGCCTAAACTAAGAACTTGTTTTCTTTGCTTGTATATGCATACTTGTACATAACATCATGGACATCATATGCATTGACTAACCATTTCAAGGATTTTGGAGATTCATCTTTGTTCTTGTTTTGTAGGATATGGATTCACTTCGCAGGAAAACTATCCCAATCAACCTTGTAAGAATTCCTCCACAATTCAAATAGCTAGCTTCAAGGACCCCTGAGAACTCTCAATTCACCGAGAGGCATGGTCATCTACTCAACTTGGTCACCTCCAACCCAGAGGAGGATATGATAAAGGTTCTCTTCCAGTTCTTTGATCCTTTGCATCATTGCTTCACATTTCCTGACTATCAGCTTGTGCCTACTTTGGAAGAATTCTCTCAACTCTTGAGAATTCCTATTCTCAATCAACTACCTTTCAATGGTACGGAAAGAGATCCAAAGCCAGAAGAGATTGCTCAAGCCCTGCACTTGCACTCATCTGATGTCACAACTTATTGGCAAGATGGTTTATTTCTCATCTTCCCTAATCAGTCTTAAAGAACGAGCAAGGATTAAGGTGGTCACAAATGTTAATGACGCTCAAACATTCAGATATTCATTGGTTCTCTCGATCCAAAGAGAATGTTATCATTGTTGACCGTTGTGGGGAATTCCCTAATGTCCCTGTACTTGGCATTAGGGGAGGCATCACCTACAACCCATTCTTGGCTCTAAGACAGTTTGGTTATGCCCGAAGGGATGACCCACATGATATGCTGATTCAAGGCTTGGTATTCGACTATGACAACGATGATCAAGGACTTCGCCAGAGATTCATCCGAGCTTGGAGGATGCTAAACAAGGTGGATAGCAAGACTTTGGGACACAATAATTCCATCCCTCTTGACCTTACCTCAAGTGGGTACGAACCCGCGCTCAAAGTCTTATGATGCCTTATCCGTCCATTCTCCCAGTGATTATTGAGCCTGTTAAGGAAGGAGAAGTTCCATACACTATCCTACATCCTGACATGCCCATATCACTCGAAGATCTACAAAGGGATTAGATACAACTCAAAGGAGAGAGAGATACTTTCGAAGCCCAATTCTACGCAAGAGAGAAGAAGGTTTTGGAACTCACTAGGCTACTTAATGAGGAGCAGACTCTAAATACCTACATAGCACCAAAGAGGATGCGCAATACTTTTTTATCTTAGAATTTTGTATTATTTTGTCCAAGGGGCATTGATGTACTCAAATTCTATCTTATTAATATAACGTGTGTTTCTTTTTGTTTAAAACAAATTTGAATTTTTAAATCCTTGAAAGCATTGCATGTATACATATCTTTCATCATGACATAAGCAGGTCTTTTGCAACCAGTTTCCTCATCTCTCTACTGTTTATTTCAGTAAGATGGATCTCGAACAGATGGTCAAAGAGCTTCAAGCTCAAAACACGCAGTTTCAACAGTTGCTCATGACCCTAGCCAAGGGGAAAGATAAATTGAAGACTCTGTTAGCTGAAGAGAGAAAGAAGAAACCAAAGAAGGCCACTGAGGTTTTGAAAATGCGGAGAAGATTTCAAGGATAGACTAGAAGGACCTTGAATTTTGAAGCCACTTCCGGGGAAGGAGAAGGGAAAGGAAAAGAAACAGTAGTTCCGTCAGAATCTGAAGAGGAGGAGGAAGAGGAAGACTACTCTGAAGAGCAATACCCTCCAATTGATGATAAGTACAAACATCTCGAAGAGCGTTTAAGCGCTATGGAAATACAAAGAGTACCAGGTCTAGATTTTGAAGAATTGGGGCTGGTATCAGGAATTGTAATCCCACCAAAGTTCAAAGTGCCATTGTTTGCAAAATATGATGGGGTTTCATGTCCTAAAATGCACCTCCGATCATACGTGAGAAAGATTCAGCCACACTCTACCGATAAAGACCTATGGGTGCATTTTTTCCAAGATAGTTTATCCAGAACACAAATCGATTGGTTTTACCAATTAGAAAGGGCTGACGTCCATAACTGGGAAGACCTTGTCGCAACCTTCTATAAACAATACCAGTATAATGCAGATTTGGCGCCTACCCGTACTCAACTTCAGAGTATGGCTATGGCTTCAAATGAGGGTTTCAAAGATTACGCGCAAAAATGGAGAGATCTAGTTGGGAGAGTGAAACCCCCTCTGTCTGAAAGGGAGTTGGTGGATATGTTCTTAGGTACTCTATCGGGTCCTTTCTTCAACCATTTGATTGGGAGTTCATCTGCTAGATTTATTGAGTTAATATTAACCGGAGAAAGGGTAAATATTGGCATAAAAAGTGGAAAGATTCATCTGCCTCTACAGCTGTGAGAAAGCCTCTCGCTGGAAAGAAGGAGGTATCTGCTGTTTATCCACAAAGGAACCAAGGGAGAGCTGAACGCCGACCAATGTTGGGGGCCGTTATGATCCCAAAATCTGCATCTGATCAACCAAGAAGTAATCAACCAAGGGTGGAAAGGCCAGTCCGACAATTCACCAGAATTAATATGACTCTAGCCCAGGTTTTACCACATCTGCTGAAATCTAATTTGGAGACTTTGAAGGAGGCTCCAAAGAATCCCAACATGGCGTACCCCCATTATCACCCAAATGCCAGATGCGCATACCATTCCGAAAGTCCGGGCCACGACACCAATAACTGTTGGGCTTTGAAAAACAAGATTCAAGACCTCATAGATGCAAAAGAAATTGAGTTTGAGGCGCCAGAGAAACCAAATGTTATTTCCGCTCCTATTCCTAGACATAGTCACAACGCCAATGCTATCGAGGAAGATTTGTTTGTTGCTACAATAGATGAACTCTTAACTCCGCTCCCGATCATTAAGATGAATTTGTTGAAAGCTGGTATATTCCCAGGTTGCGATAAAGACTGCCATGTTTTCCTATCCTCATCATTTAATTGCCCTCTGCTGAAGACAGGTATCCAACACCTGATTGAAAACCAAGAAATTTTGTTTGAGAATGCTCCGGTTTCACCCATTATAGTTAAAGACGTTTCAGTCATAACCATCTCCTCCAATCCTTCCAGCGCCCCCAAAAGACCCGTTAGGATTACATCAGTTCCGAAGACTACTCCTCTCATAATTACAATGCCTAGGCCGGTCCCATACAAATCAGACAAAACAGTACCTTGGAATTACGGTGGAGAAATCTACTACCATGGTATTAAACAAGATGGGTTGACCACCGAAGAAGTGAGCTCCGAAGAAGAAAATTCCGACATTAGCAATATTGGGGATACGGAGGTTGGACCTTGGTTGTCTCGGCTCTATGGGGAATATAGGTATCACTGGCTTGTATGTGATAGTGACTTCGCTTCCAACTATCTCCGCCCCTTCTACCATGCTGGAAAAAGTACATGCAGAGATTTTGTGGATGGATCTATGCCTTGATTGTACTTGAACATGTATTTAATGAGTGTCAGGATGACATCCGTCTCTGGATCATATCTGAACTGTACTTGAAACATGTGTCGAATGAGTGTCAAAATGACATCCGTCTTTGTATCGTATCTGAACTATAATTGAAACATGTGTCAAATGAGTGTCAGAATGACATCCATATCTGGATCGTATATGAACTGTATTTGAAACATGTGTTGGATGAGTTTCAGAATGACATCCGTCTTTGGATCGTATCTGAACTGTATTTGAAACATGTGTTGGATAAGTGTCAGAATGACATCCGTCTCTGGATCGTATCTGAACTATATTTAAAACATGTGTTGGATGAGTGTTAGATTGACATCCGTCTCTGGATCGTATCTAAACTATATTTGAAACATGTGTTGGATAAGGGTCAGAATGACATCCGTCTCTGGATCATATCTGAACTGTATTTAGAGGAGAATATGGAGTAAGTATCAAGATGACATCCATCTCTGGATTGTACCTGAACTGTTTCTCAATGAGAAATATGGAATAAGTACCAGGATAACATCCATCTCTGGATCGTACCGGAATTATTTCTCGATGAAAAATCTGGAATAAGTAGCAGAATGACATCTGTATCTGGATCGTATCTGAACTGTTTCTCGATGTATGAAAATCTTTAATAAGTAGCAGAATGACATTCGTATTTGGATCGTATCTGAATCGTTTCTTGATTCTGGTGCTCTTGATGAATGCTGATCAAGGTATAAGTCTTCCACTGGTAGACAGGTGACGGGACATAGTCGTACATTTTAAATCCCTAACTTTTGCCTGGACCTCCCTTTCGGGTTTTCAGTCCACCGGGATACCTTTTTGCCCAAGCCGCCTTTTCAGGTTTTCAACTTGTCGGGTGTACAAATTTTTTTATGTATATCCCTAACTTTTCCCGAACCCTTTTGGTTCGCCGGGATTCCCTTATTTTTGCCTAGGTGTGTCAACCTAGCGGGTGTTTTTTTTATGCGTAGTATTTTCCGACTATGTCCATGCTTTCAGGATGTAGAGAGTTGTCACTGTCAATAGTGTTGTGTTGTAGTACTGCCAAAAATGTTTTCTTGACGGAACATGATTCATTACTGGAATGCGTGCGTATTTCCCCAAGCGATTTAGATGGAGATCTGCCCCCGGTTATTTCGCACTTTTGGAGAGACTGCCCCAGGTGTGTTTAGACATCATGTCATGCCCCTTGCTTATGGAAGACCTATTGTTGGAAGTGTCTTTCCCACTGAGGTGATTCTGTCCATTGAGAGGATGTTTGTTCCTTGAATATCCATTGTGCGGATTTCTCTGCTGTCAAACAATTAGTCATATGCAAACAATGTCATTTAAAGAATGCAAAACTCATGTCTGTCTTGAAATTTTTTTGAAAATGTGTTTTGTGTAGTAAAACGAAAATTTCAAGAATGTGATATCAACTCAGTATTCGTAACAAAGCCTACAGGAGTCAGGATACCTTTGTAACAGTATGCTCTCAAACTAACCCATGCTTCAGCTAGGACTTTTAAGGGTTATAAAGTGGCCTAGTTCACAGTTCAAGAAACAAAAGATAAAGGCTCAAATTTTATTTATACCCAACCCGCTCTTCGTGATGTTCTTCAGTCCTATGCTCCGTTAATTACGCATTTAGATCCCAATTGAGTCTGGAATCTTTGCTCTGATACTTGGTGATGATTCAGAAATTGAACATTTGTTTTGAAAAAGGCAGTCATTTTTGTAATCTTCTTTTTGTCGAGGATTTGCAGTAACCTCTTTTTTTTGGTTTTCGTTATCCCTTCTTATGCCTGAACTGTTTCTTTTGTGATTACAGTCAGCGGGGTGCCCCGATTTTTCTCTTAAGTCTCTTTCATAGGTTTTGAATTAACGGGCTTTTATTTCGAGAGACAATGACTGCCTGTCTTGATGATTATACGGAACCATCACCGTCTTTTATTTTGGAAGGACCTCTTCGATGCCATTCATTGTGTACGAAGCGGCAAATTGTGACTGAATGCGCCTATGAATTAACTGAGAAAACTACCCAGCCCCAGGTTATGATTAAGGGTTTTAATTTGTGTGAAAAGAAAAACTCCTACTTCTTTGGCTCGAAGGGGTTGACTAGGGATTATGTTCCTTATAACTCCACTGTTTAGGATTTGAAACAACGCATGTACATTGTCAACGAGGTCTGTTCAAAAGCATATTTTAGAGATTGTGGTATCATTTTCGTCATCCTCCCTCTAAGGCTTAGAGTTTTTGATCGAAAGTTTTGACATGACAATAATTGTTCAAATAAGCAAAGAAAATACAAATTGAGAATTTAATGAACAAAAATGTTTTCAATCCTAGCCATGTTTTGGCACGGGAGCAGTGATCATGTTGGGAGTCTCTGGAGGGTCGAATTCAATCTCTTTGGCGTCAATCATATCCTGAATTTTGTTCTTCAAAGCCCAGCAGTCATTGGTATGATGGCCTGGACTTTTCAAATGGTAAGAACAACGAGCATTCGGTTTATAGTAGGGAGAGGTGGTGTTAGGATTCTTCAGAGCTTCCCTCAGAGTAACCAGATTGGACTTCAGAAAATAAGGTAAAACCTGAGACATTGTCATGTTGATTAGAGTGAACTGTCTAGCTGGTCTTTCCATTCTTGGCTGATTGTTTCTTTGCTGAGCAGGTGCAGGTTTGGGAATCATAACAGCCCCTACCGCCGGACGATGCTCGGTTCGATTCTGATTCTTTTAGTTATAAACGACACTAACTTCCTTTTTACATGCAAACGGCTTCCTTGCAGCACTAGAAGAGGCATCCTTCTGAACTTTTCCACTTCAGATTCCAGCTTCCACTCTTTCTCCTATTAAGATCAGTTCAATAAAACCCGTCGATGAACTTCCAATCAGATGGTTGAAGAATGGCCCAGTCAAAGTTCCCAGAAACATATCCACGAGCTCCCTATCAGCCAAGGGAGGTTGAACTCTTCCATTTAAATCTCTCCACTTCTGAGCATAATCCTAAAATGCATCTCTGTTCCTATGTGAGGAAGATACAGCCTCATACTGCTGACAAATACTTGTGGGTTCACTTTTTCCAAGACAGTTTGTCTGGAACACAACTTAGCAAATATCGGCGCCTTGAATTTTGGGGGGATGACAACCCCAGAGACCAGACCCAACTCTTCAAAATCCAGCCCAGGAACCTTCTGGAATTCCATAGCACTCAGACGCTCTTCTAACTGCTTATACTTTTCATCATCCAGAGGGTAATGCTCCTCATTATAATCAGTTTCATTGTCAGACTCTTTAAGACTAGGGTCCTCTTCTCTGGCTTCACCCTCTTGATTCTCTCCCTCTTTAGATGAAGAAGCTAAATCAACAACCCCTCTTGGAGGCCCTCTGAACCTTCTGCTTATATGTGCCACACCGGATGTCATCTTGGTCTTCTTAGTGTTCTTCTTAACAATCAGAGCCTTCAACTCTTCCTGTCCTTTGGCCAGAGCCACAATCATTTACCGAAACTGCGTGTTCTGAGTCTAAAGATCTTTCATAGTTTGTTCAAGAGCCATTGCTGAAATAAACAGCGGAGGAGATGAGAAACCTGTTATGAATCCTGTAATGCAATGATATGTATGATATGTATGCAATGTTTTCAAGGGTTCTTAAAGGCTCAAATTTTCTTAAACAAAAAGGAACAAACGCGGATTGTATTAGTAAACTTGAATTGTTACAAAGAATGTATTTTGAGAGTACAATTATGCAAAATAAAACAAAAAGAATACTAGGTTTCCCATGAGCGCGTCCTCTTTGGCGCGATGTAGGCATTGATATTCCTCTCTTCATGAAGTATCCTAGTGAGTTCCAAGACCTTCTTCTCGCTGGCATAGAATTGGGCTTCAAACGTATCCTGCTCCTCTTTAAGCTGAACCCAAAACTTTTGTAACTCTTCGTGATTAGTTGGCATGTCTGGATGAAGAACAAGATGAGGAGTGTCTCCCTTGGCAACTGGTTCCATAATCATAGTTCGGATAGCAGGATAAGGCATCATAAGAGTTTGAGCGCGGGCTCGTACCCATATGAGATAAGGCTCGAGAGGTATGGAATTCTTATGCCTAAGTGTCTTGATGTCAACCCTATGTACCATACTCCAAGATTGTATGAACCTTTTGCGGTAACCCTGAACATCATTCTCATAGTTGAAGGCGATTCCTTGAATAAGTGTATCATGAGGACTATCCCTTTTCTCATAACCTAACTGTCGTAATGCTAAGCAAGGGTTATAAGTGATTCCTCCCCTAATGCCTAAGAGAGGGACATTATCGAATTCACCACAGCAATCGATGATAGTAACATCTTCCGAGAACCGTGAACACCAATGAATGTCTGAATGCGTAAGGGACATCAGTCGATGAGACCATTTTTTACCCTGTTCATTCTTCAAAGTAGATATGGGCAGGTGCGAAATAAACCACCTAGCCAATAGAGGAGTACAACACTGGAGGGTCCCCCTTCTTTTTAAAGTGCGATCATGCAGAGATTGTAGAATATCCCCGAGTAATGTAGGTATCGGATTCTGAGACAGAAAAACCTGGATTGTGCTCACATCTACGAGTTGATCTGCATTAGGGAACAATACCATACCGTAGATCAGGAGCGCCAAAATAGTAAGCCTGTAGATCCAGGGTATCCTATAAATAGTAAGCCTTCTCGAACACAAATTTAACCGGAATTCCTTGAACACTCCCTCTGGTTTCCCAATTTGTCACTATGCCGGACCGTTGTAAGGATATAGCTTTAGCAATTTCTTCAGGTTTGGGATGTCTTTCCGTCCTGCTGAAAGGTAGCTGATCAAGAATATGTACCCCTAATAACTGATAAAATTCCTCCATAGTAGGCACTAACTGGTAATCCGAGAATGTGAAACAGTGTTGCAGAGTATCGAAGAACTGAAATAGAACTATTAATATTTTTTCGTCATGTTTTGCAGTGACAAAGTTGAGCAATCGACCATGCTTTTCAGTGAAAGGAGATTTGTCGGGAATCCTTACTACCAAGTCCCTTAATTGGGGAGATGCTTTCACTAGGTTAATCTAAATAGTGTTCCCGCGGGCGGATGCCATATCCTACAAAACAGAGCAAAGATGATCTCCAGAAACCCTTGAAATAGTTAGTATGATATGCTATGGTATAATGTTTATGATGTCATGATAAATCATAGGTTTAGAAAACACAGACAAATCACACCAAGTCCTTAGGTTTAAGGCCTGCTTGAGTTTTAAGGTCATACCCTCTTGAAGCTGGATTGGTTCAACATGTCCTATAAATATGTAACCGGGTTCTAAAGGGATCTCAATATCACTGATCTTTCCCCAAAGACTTGTTCAATCGACGATTAACTCGTAATCAAACAAAACTCAGAAGTCAAACCTCAATGAGTGTAGTATCGAGTATCTGTCGAACTTGGGCATACACCAAAGTCGGCCATATCGCTACATCCTACTGGCCAAGTTGTGCAATTAATGGTTCTAAGGTTAGTTGATGCTTTATGACACCACGCGGCGGCCCCGTACATCTCCCTGATTGACTCAAGGGTTACGGGTACCAACCAAAGTGCCACATCAACATAACTACTGCTTCAACTGTGTCGGTATACCCCAGCACAACTCCCTTACAGTTTATTGCTACTTACCTAAAAGGTGTTTCGCGGTCCAGGTGTAGGATCAAATAACCCAAACAGTTCCCATAAATATAAAGCAAGCAAGACAATCAAGAGAAAGCAATTAAATATGACCTAGATCCTAAGGTTTACCCCACTTTATATTTTGGTCCCCAGTAGAGTCTCCAATTATGTGATACGGTGGCAGAACCGACTGTTAATACTGGTTTGTGTTTTTTGTTCGCAAATGATGCGGTAAGCAAGAGTCGCCATTGACTTTTATTTTATCCAATCAGGAAAAGGAAAAAGAACAAAAAAACCTTTTTCAAGATGTTTCTGACTACGGAGGGTAGATTATAGAAAGGGAAGGTGTTAGCACCCTTTCTATCCATGGTTTTCCATGGGCTCTTAGGTATTTGATCATTTTGAAAACTACTTGTGTGTGCTTTGTTTTGAAAAGTTTTGTTTTACTTCGTGTTAACCCTTGTTTCTGTCCTCAAGAGTGTTACGAAGTTGTTTTTGAAAACTTTGTTTGAAAAGTGTTGGTGTGAAAATGTTTTTGTTTGTTTGAGCAAGTACCTAGGAACTAATCTACCTTCTCGAAAAAGGTCTGTTCGTTTTCCTTTTAGACAATGCTATCCCATTATTGAGAAATAGGTAGCATCGTCATTGGAGTTTTTTTTAGGGACGTTCGAAGGGACAAATACGATCACAAAAGAAATGTTAGGAAATGTTAGTAATCATCCTAAAGCCTTAAAGATCTTTTTCTGAGGCAACATCCGAATGGGTCATTTATATCTTTCGGGGCTAGAGGACAACCACTAACAATCCCTATACTTCATGACCGTTTACCGAAGGCAATCAGAGTGGAGTAAACCCTAGGAGTGAGCATGTGCGAGTGTAATTTTCAGTTAATTTATATTTTCACATTTAGGGTTTTCTACTGTATTAATTTTTAGTTTGTCTTTCCATACATCCTATTAACATCTAGGCAGTTTATAGTTTGCGGAAATTAAAATGTGAGAAATTAAAGTCCTAGCTATTACAAGGCTTTCGCAGATACATAATCATCTTGGACTGAAAATAAAGATGCGGAATTTAAAACCCTAATTACTATTACAAACTCGGAGCAGTTACAATAATAATAAAAAAGGAAATAAAAGCGTGCGGCGAATTAAATGCAAGAATAATTAGGAAACCTAAAAGTCTATTTGAAAAAATGATTTGGTTATTTTTAAGAAAATATTAAGTTATGTACAAATTTAACCCTAATTCTAGTTGATTTTAATCATGAAAAGAACAAAGTTAAATTGCCCTAATTTAATTAAACTAATTAATTAAGGAAATAAAATATTTTATGAAAAAAATGATTTTAATGTTTTTGTGATATTTTTGATTAAATGAGAAAATGATTTTTGTTATTTTTTTAAACAAGAAAATAATTAACAAAGTAATTAAAATAAGAAAATAAAATAGAAAGGAAAGAGATTTGGGCCTGTGTTGTGAGTAATCCAGGGGGTGCAATGGCTGAGTTTGTTTAGGCCCATTATGCTGAGCCTAGTCAACGCGCTGGAGCCAGTGCTGGCCAAAGTGGAGGGTGTATCATGGACCTTGCTGCATGGGACGTTGGATTGGTGATGGTGATGATCCAATGGCTGTATGGTTGGAGCGCATGGTGGACGCTTGAAACGTGTATGCATGGAATCTGCATTTACATGTTAAGAAAATAGAGAAAAAACTGGGACCTGCGATCGAACCCATGTCCTCTCCACTTTCCAACGTGCACCCATGCCATCTGTACTGCGTGGCTTAGTTGTTAACATAATGAAAACAATACATAATATATAAAACAAAATGGATAAAACGAAGAAAAAAATAAAAAGCGCACATTTTATTCAAATAGGCCAATGGAGTTGTGCCACATATCTTCTTCTTCCCTTGTCAGTCATCTTAGGTACAATATTTCTACCTACGAACAAACTCCATGGCTATGGCACTGCAAGCTTAAAAAATTTACAGAATGCATGATAACTTAATTGTAAGCACATGGATCAATTCATTTTGATCTCACGAGCATCATGGTATTCTTTTCTTGGCCCAATTTAACCTGTACAGAGAAACCCTAAAATGGAAAAGCAAACCCTAGCAATGGTGATTATCATTATACGCATCAAAACATCAATTAAACCATTCAAACATGTTGCCAATATGGCAATAAGCACAAATATATTATGAGAACATGTTTATAATGTAAGAATTGTTGTAATCAGATTTGGAAAAGGAAGCAAATCGCGCGAGTGTTATGTGACAATTCCGGGCTTGTGGAAGCTTGCAAATGATTAGAGAATGTTCTGGAGATGTCCAGGAAGCGATTGACAGCCTTGTAAAGCTTTGAATTATCCTCTAGAGTAGAAACTGATCCACACCTTTTTGTCAATTTTTTCAGTTTTGTTTGATGCTTTCCACGACTGCAAACCTTGTTCTTTTGGCTTGTGTATGTTCTATATGTGTAGTAGAACTAATTAGGTTAACAAAAACAATTTGTATCTTTATAAATCATGGAGATTTGATTTGATTTTTCTCTTGTATTATTTGTTTCCAAAATAGGCCTAATCATGCCATCTTTGTATTAATCATCCCTTTCATGATTTGATCTAATATGCCAGCCTAATTGGATTTGATTCCACCCAAAATCAGATCACAAAACAAATCTTTGATATTTTTTTTATTTATTTGATTTAATTTAACTTTTAAATGATAAAAATCAAAATAAAATAAATAAATAAAGCCAATAACATGTGGGTGAGTATTTGGGTCGTGGACCATATCACAAGTGAGATGCAAGCATAAAATGCTAGGCCCGTTTGACAAAAAATGCAATTTCGGACACATTTTACTTTTGACAATTTTCCAAAAATGGCTAACTTTGACAATGCATATCTCCTCCAATTTTAACCCTAGAGAGGTGTTCTTGGACTTTTTAGAAATCTTAGGATGTCCCCTAAACAACCCTTTTGGTTTCATCTCAATTGGGTCTTCCATGTTCATGTAAGAAGCTTTGACCCAAAAGGTGTTTTTGTTGACTTTTCAAAAACACCTATAATGTAGAAATTCATATCTTTTGATGAGTGCATATTTTGAACTTTAAGGATGAAGATGAATTGTAGGGAATTTCATTCTCTTAAAAATGAGCCTTGGATAGAAATTTATGATAAAGTGTGAAGAAGTTATGCCTGGTCAAAGTTTGGTTGACTTTTCCTATGAAACCCTAATTTAGCAACTTTTGGGTTTGGATGAATTTGGGGCATTCCTTGAGGAATCATGATCAATCCTTGATCAAATTATGGATATATCTTCAAAATTTTTATTTTGACCAAAAATATTGAAGTTTGATTGTATGTGGTCCACAGTTGACTTTTGACCTAGTACAGTTGATTTTCAAGCATATGGGCAATTGACTGAGCAAACTTCTTGTGCAAGGCATGAAACTTGACATGGATAATCTTGAGACCATATTGGGACCATGGAAGGAATTTGGGACCTTTGGAGTTCCCACACTCTAATGAAAATGGAAACCCTAGTTTGAGGTACATTGCCTTAGGAGAGAGTTTGTCTAGTCAACTCTTGGGCATCCTCAAGCAAGTTGAGGACCTCAATGGGCATGTGTTGAGTAAAATGAGAGGGAAAATTTTGGGGTACAACAATATAGATAATTTGTTGTGAAATTTTATCTACTCCAATGAATGGTTGATCTCTTTGATATGATAGAGATAGGTCATTGTGAAATCTTATTTACTCCAATGGATGGTTGATCTCTTCGATATGATAGAGATAGTTCATTGTGAAATATTATTTACTCCAATGGATGGTTGATCTCTTCAATATGATAGATATAGTTTGTTATGAAATCTTATTTACTATAATGGATGGTTGATCTCTTCGATGTGATAGAGATAGTTTGTTGTAAAATCTTATTTACTCCAATGGATGGTTGATCTCTTCAATATGATAGAGATAGTTCGTTATGAAGTCCTTATACAAGTGGTTACCTTTTAAAGAGCTTGTTTGTTACTCTTTACAAGTGGAAGACATGGTTAAAGAAGAAACTAACACTCATTCAGGTCTTGTAACCAGAATTGTGGGGAGGTTTATCACCCTTTATGAGTGAAAGACTCGGTTAAAGAAGAAGCTGAAAGCCATTTTAGAGGCTTGTTTACCATCATTTATGAGTTAGTGTTATCCTTTACTTACTCTCACACATTGAGATGGTGTTATCTTGTTTTCTCTTTCTCCTCTTTGGGATTTTCCCCAGTAGAGTTAAAATCTATGCCTAGTGGAATCAAGTTTCTTTCCCCAGCAGAGTTGTCGTCTCTTCCCAGTGTATTGTTCATTCTTTTCACCAGTGGAGTTGGACCTTCTTCTAAAGCTAGAAAAGGATATTCCCTAGTTATTTTATTAATATTCTCTGCAGAAATCAACATTTTCATTCATATCATAAAACACATTGAAACTACGCGGTCGGAACCTATCATCTGGATGTTAATGAATCATCAATGAAGTCGCCACCGAACGTCTTTTATCCCGCCGAAAGGGAAAGGTAAACATCGAGAAAACCTGGGAAGGGAGAAATCACGGTCTTTCAACCGAGAGATCGGGTAAGGGAGTCTGTTACGCGAGGGGAAGGTGTTAGCACCCCACACGCCCGTAGTACTCTACGGTATCCACTCTTGTTGTCTAGTCTAATGAGTGTGGTTAAATCCTATGTCTATGGCTTAACACTGAAAAGGGAATGCATGCGAAAGAAAAAGAAAACAATATAGGGAAAATAAAAAGTTATGCTTGGTTGGGCCCTATCCCAATGCCTATGTATCCCTTTTAAGGAATCAGAGCAGCCGTAGTTCCGCTTATATATTTTGGTTGGTTTGTGTTTTTTAGTTAAGACAACAAAAACAGTCAAGATGGCAAAACATCAAATAAAACAACAAGCAAATGAGATGGTAAAACACTGGCTAAATAACAACTAAGTAACATGTCAAAGATGGCGAGACATCAAATGGTAAAATAACACACTTAACAGTGACATTGAGAATCAGAGTTAGATAATCAAACATGTGCGATGGTGAAACACCGGCTTCAAACAAATGTGCGATGGCGAAACATCGACTAAGAGGTAACAACTATATCATGGCAAAGATGATGAAACATCAATAAAATGGATGACAAAACAACACACCTAACAATGATATTGAGAATCAAAGTAGGATAAACAAACATGTGCGACGGCAAAACATCGGCTTCGAGACAACAAGATATCATAGAAAAGATGGCGAAACATCAATAAATCGGATGACAAAACATCACACCTAACAATGATATTGGGAATCACATTAGGATAACGAACATGTGCGATGGAGAGACATCGACTTTAAACAAATGTGCGATGGCAAAACATTGATAAAAGATAACAAGATGGCATGGTAAAGATGACGAAACATCAATAAATCGGATGACAAAACATCACACCTAACAATGATATTGGGAATCAAAGTAGGATAACGAACATGTGCGATGGCGAGACATCGGCTTCAAACAAATGTGCGATGGCGAAACATCGGCTCAAAGATAACAAAATGTCATGGAAAAGATTGGTTTGTATCTTTTACTTTGAAGAAGGGCTTGAGTTCATTAGAGGTGTCTTATGATTTTCCAAGAAAACAGATTTTTGTTTTAAGATGCAGAATGCATAGAAAGGAAAAAACAACTAAGGGAAACTAACCTAGTGCTATCCCTAGTGTTATCATACAATGGTTGACCCTAATGTTGTGTATAAAGGAGAATCCTATCCTATGTTCACATGCTAGAGGGAGCTTAACAAAACTATCCGATAGGGAACATGCAATGAGAGCGAAGTCGTGATCTCAATTTCTAAATTGAGTGACTCATCGATCAACACATAAAGAAGTAAAGCAATAAACATCCTATAGGGAACATGAATGAGAGCGAAGTCGTGATCTCAATATCTAAATTGAGTGACTCATCGATCAACAAATAAAGAAGTAAAGCAATAAACATCCTATAGGGAACATGCAATAAGAGCGAAGTCGTGATCTCAATGTCTAAATTGAGTGACTCATCAATCAAAAACAAACACAACACATGCATCAGACAAAAAAACAGAGGGCCTCCTGACATATATCAGCAACAGAGGTCCCATCATGCAACCAAAGAACTATGCAAAATAAAATTGGGAGAAAGGAAATAGTACAATACCAAACAGACAACTATCTGTAGTAGTCAAGCAACAATAAAAGAAACCCAGAGAAACTTCAAGTAAGCTGGCATCAGTAGACAAATTGAGTCAGGAATTACACCATCAGGATGTAAACATTTTATCAGATATGATTAAATCCCATAGGCAATGTGCAACATTCACAATCAAATGTATATGTCCTGCATGGAATATCAAATATGCCAAATACAATAACAGTGCCAATATAATAAGTTGTGTTTCACAAATAAAGTGAAACACAGAATCCTCAGGTCAAAAGTGGAAACTTTCTCAGAGTACCTCGCACATTCAAAAACCAAGTTAGTATTTAATAAGGTGAATGATGGCTCACATAGGGGATGAATGCAACTTGATGAGGTGAGAACAACATGATGAAAATTATCAAACATTAGACATGACAGGTAAGAGGAAACACGCATATGCACAATTAGGTCCAAAGAAATAGAGGAATATTGCTCCTTTCTATCACCATATTGAGTTGACAATTGAATGTCAATCAAGGATCATAAGAGATTGAAAATAAAGTAAACAAAGGCCATGAAGGTCAGTAGCAAACACAATTTGATCATGCACAATTAATTCAATCACAACTTCATGAACACAATAAAAGATAAAACCTTCATAATGCATTAAATGGTTCAAAACATTCAAACATAAAGCATTCAAATGAAATGGATTGAGTTAACATGGAAAATAAGAATCAACATTATCATTAGGTTCCTAATTATAGGCCTCACTCAAGTTCATTGGCCAACAAACAAATTGCAACAAGACATGCAAACATAATTGGGTACCCTCACTTCAAAATTACATCAAAAATGGGGATAATGGTCCATAATTCAAACCAAAAACAAATTAGCATCCTTGAAAAGTATAAAAGTCAGAATGCAAGCCCTAAGTTTATGATTGATTGAGGAAGAGGCCAAATGAAGTTCAAAGTTCAAGACTAGTTGGCAAAACTACCAAACTAGACAAGTTTTCAAAATAATTTGTGGAAAAATGTCAAACCAAGTCAAATAATTCAAGAAAAATGGTTTTCAAATCCCAAACAAATTCATGAACCATAAACAAGACCTGAATTCCCAATAAAGTCCAAGGCACAAGGGTTTAAAAAATGAAACTTTCACCATAAGCAACAAAACCCTAATTTTTGACTTTTTATCTCAAATATTGATTAAATGAGATCAAAATTCAAACAATTTAAGTAAATCTCAATAAAAATCATCAAGGAACACTAAATGTCATAAAATATATTTTTTCATATTTTATGAATTAGGAAAAGTCAAGAAAGAAATTAATATTCAAACAATTATGTAATTAACAAATATTCACATATCAAAATAATATTTAAATCAAAAAGTCAGAAAAATGGCCAACCAACATTATATTCAAATATTAGGGCTAAAAAAACGCATCCCTGAATTTTTTTTGAATTTTTTGGATTATAGGAAATATTAAAATAATAAAAAAACAAACAATTATCAATTAAACTATTATTTAAGGGAAAAAATGCAAACCCTAGCTAAAAATCATGAAAAGGTCAAAAATGAATTTATATTCAGATTCTATAATTAAAAACAAGCTTACATGATTTTTTTGAGTTTTTTTTATTAAGGGAAATATTAAAATAAAAATAAAACAAACAAATATTATAAATGACCTTTGATATTAAAATTTAAATCAAAAATAAATAAAATGATAAACCAAAGTCGGAATCAATTTTGACATTATTTTAGGAGTCTAGAATATTTTTTGTGGATTTTTTAGGTCAAAGGAACTATTAAAATAAAAATTATCTTCAAATAAATAATTAAATAAGCCTATGAATTTTTTAAACCAATCAAATCATTTTAAAAAAAATCCGAAAAAAATATGTCAAATACTAGAAAATAAAATTGACCTATGGTAAATTTTTTGTGATTTTTGAAAGTGTTTTGATCAGAAAATAAAATCAAACAAAATGTCAAATAAAACAAAATTTTAAATAAGCCAAAAATTCAAACGGACCAATCATGATGTGCCACCACATCATCTTCAACCTCTGGATGAAATTTGAATGCTTGGTCAAATTAACTGAACATCTACCCTGCCCCTGGTTAAAAAATGAAGTTTTTTTTGAACGGAAAAGAAACTCCTACTTCGAAGGCTCAGAGGGGTTAACGAGGGTCTAACTCCCTTATATCTCTAGTGTTTGGGGATTGAAACAATGCATGTACATCGTCAATTGGGTTCTACTCAAAAGCATACCACTACAGTCATCATTTTCAGCTAAACTCCTTCCTCCAAACTCTTGGCTAAGCAAAAGAATTGGCACAGTTGGTATCAAAACGCCCGAAAAAATCAATTAAAGAGTGATATTGGATGAATTAAGTAAAACGAACAATTTTTTTTTCAAAGCAAAAATATTCAACGCGTCAGGACTAACATTCGGCCATAAACAAAATCCTATATGCAGACAAAGCCAAAACAATCAATCAAGATAACACATGAAAATGCGGAAAAGAAACGTAATAAAAGCCATTATGGGGAAGAAATATCTCCAACTAGGTTTGCTGACCTGCCGTAATCTTGATATTTACCCCGACCCATGACCTTTACCAACAGTACGGAGTTGTGAAACAAAATGACGAGGCACCCGCCAGTAAAGTGAAAGAGAAGTCCATCAAACAGAGAAACAAACATGCCTCTTGCGCAGTAGATATTGCATTTGTTATCCGTATTTCAAGCGATCAACCAACCATAACTCATATCACTATTGCCGTGTAAGGCCCACGAAGTTTACATGCATATGCTTATCAAAAAATATTGGACGTTTTTGCAAACAAAGTAGTAAAAAGGGAGAAAAGAAACGTATACTTATACTTGAAAGAAGATATTCTATTGATTTTGAGAAATCAGCCTATGAAAAAGGCATTTACATTTGGAAGCAAGTAATTACAAAATCAAAGCCAACAAGTGTTTACAAATGGAAATGTAAATGTGAATATCCATCCAATCCCAACTCTGTTATGACTCTTATGACTCTCATCTTCCTGCTTTCAGACAGATTGTTCTTGGATTAGCCTCGAGCTCATGCCAGGAGATGGATCAAAGGAAGGAAACAAAGGAACTCAGGCTGAACGTAGTCATTTGCTTTAAGTCCCTAACTTTTTTCGTGAATCACCCTTTCGGGTTTTCGATTCACCAGGACACCCTCTTTTTGCCTAAACCGCCCTTTCGGGTTTTCAGTTTAGCGGGTTTTTTATTATTTTTTATGCAAAGTATTTTTTAACTACGTCAGCATTCACAGAGAGAGGGAAGTACTCTCCATCCATAGTCGTGAGCATCATTGCTCCACCAGAGAAAACTTTTCTGACCACGAAAGGACCTTCATAAGTTGGAACCCACTTTCCCCTGGGATCACCCTGGGGGAGAATTATCCTCTTTATCACAAGGTCACCTGGCTTGTAACACTGAGGTCGTACCCTCATATCAAAATATTTCCTCATCCTTTGCTGATATACCTGACCATGACATACGGACGTCAATCTCTTTTCATCAATAAGTTCCAACCGATCTAGCCGATTCTGTATCCATTCACTTTCATCCAGCTCAGCATCCCTCATGACCCTAAGAGAAGGAATCTCGACTTCTACCGGAAATACTGCTTCCATGCCGTAAACTAATGAAAATGGGGTTGCCCCAATCGAAGTACGCACAGTGGTGCGATAACCATGCAAAGCAAAAGGCAGCATCTCATGCCAATCCTTATAGGTTACTACCATCTTCTATACAATTTTCTTGATATTTTTAGTGGCCGCTTCAATAGTGCCGTTCATCTTTGGTCGGTATGGGGAAGAGTTATGATGCTTGATTTTGAAGGACTCACAAAGCTCCTTCATCATTTTGTTGTTCAGATTAGACCCATTATCATTAATGATCTTTTCAGGCACTCCGTAGCGACATATAAGATTGTGCTTAATGAACCGAGTCACCACCTGCTTGGTGACATTGGCATAGGATGCAGCTTCGACCCATTTTGTAAAATAATCGATGGCAACCAGAATGAAACGGTGCCTGTTGGACGCTGTTGGTTCAATTTTGCCGATCATATCAATTCCCCATATTGCAAATGGCCAAGGGGAAGTCAAGACATTCAAAGGTACTGGCGGCACGTGCACCTTGTCAGCATAGACTTGACATTTGTGGCAAACCCGCACATGATTGTAACAGTCAGTCTCCATGGTGGACCAATAATAACCTGCTCGCAAGATCTTTTTGGCCATGGTATGCCCGTTGGAATGGGTCCCGAAATCACCTTCATGTATCTCTTCAATGATTCTAGCTGCTTCTTTCTTGTCAACACACCTGAGCAGTAAACCGTCATGACGTCTTCTACATAACACACTGCCACTAAGAAAGAACTTGGCTGAAAATATTCTCAAGAACTTCTTATCTGCGACAGATGCCTCCTCAGGGTACTCTTGTGTCTCAAGATACCGTTTAACATCATAAAACCAAGGATTACCATCTGACTACAAACTGGACTCAAAGCAGAAAGTTGGCTCACTCAAACTTCTGATAGTAATGGAAGGTGCCTCATTAGCCCACTTAACCTTGAACATGGAGGACAAAGTTTCCAGTGCATCCGCTAGATTGTTTTCTTCTTTGGGAATGTTCTCAAACGTGATATCTTCGAAGTACGAAATCAGCTTCATAACATGCTCACGATAGGGAATTAGGTTCTGATGGCGAGTCTCTCAATCTCCATTAATCTGGCTGATAACAAGATTGGAATCCCCATAAACTTTCAAAAATTTGATGCGTAGGTCGATCGCCGCTTCAATGCCATAAATGCAAGCCTCATATTCGGCCATGTTGTTAGTGCAATCGAAACAAATACGAGTCGTGAAAGGAATATGGTATCCTTCAGGGGAAGTGATGATAGCTCCGACACCGTTACCCATGGCATTAGAGGCACCATAAAAAACAAGCGTCCAAAGTGATCCTGGCTCGGGTCCTTCGTTTGGGTCTGGTATATTACAATCCTGAATATACACAATTTCCTCATCTGGAAAATCAAACTTCATCGGTTCATAATCGTCCATGGGCTGATGAGCAAGATGGTCGGTGTAATACAGTGGGAGAACTGACTTGAGGTTTTGCATTTGTGTTTGCAAATATTTAGGTTTAGCAAGAGTCGCCACCGACTTTTATTTTATCCAAAAGTAAAGGTAAAAAAGCACAGGAAATACCTTTGAGATTATTTTTGGGTTCGGGGGGTAGATTATGAAAAGGGAAGGTGCTAGCACCCTTTTCATCCATGGTTTTCCATGGGCTCTTAGTTACTTGTTTTAGATCACTTGCTTTTTCTTTTCAATTGTTTGAAATGGTGCTTTATGTGTGGTTTTGAAAATATTTTGAAAAGAGGCCTTTGTTTAGGAAACCTTTGTAATGATTCTTGTTTGAATGTATACAAAGGTGTTTGTCTTTTGAAAAATGTTTCAATGTTTGAAAGTTTGTTTGGAAAATGTTTTGAAATTGTGTTGTGTGTTTTTGAAAATAGCAAGGATGTTTGCAAGTTTGATCAAGTAACTAGGAGTTGTCTACCCTACTCAAAGATCTTTCCTACACATTTTTAACCCTTTTGACATTGTTGTTTTACCATTGTATTTGGTAAACAACCCTATCTTTGGATGTTAAACGGGATAGGCACGAGTCATCGTATGACCATGATAGCAATTGTGCCAAGTATCTTAGCAAGTTTTTTTTAGGGTCTAGATCATTTTTGTTTAGGCAACCAAAATAGCATCATCGAGGGACTATGATCCTTTGTTTTGATTTTGTTTTTCCAAGATACCTAGCATGCATACCATGGCCATTTTTAAGGCAACAAGTGGATGAAACCCTAGGGGTGCTTGTGTGCATTGTATTGTCATTTTTCATGCATTTTTGTCTTGTGTTTAGTCATGCTATTTATTTTGATTTTTGATTATCATACAAACCCTAATTTTACTATCATGCATATCAAAGCGATAAAATGCGTAAAAGTAAATCTGAGACTATTACAACATTATTATGGGGAGGGGGATACAAGTTTGAAAAGGGGATATTGCTCAAAATAAAACCCTAAAACTATTATTACAACCAAATTGAAATATTGCACAAATAAATAAATAAGCAAATATTTAAAAATGCAACAAATATAAATATGCAAAATGTTTTTTTGTATTTATTTTATGTATGGAAAATAAATTATTTATGTCTCAAAATAAGAAAATATTAATGATTATTTTTTGAAAGGGGATGGAACCCTAATTTTTTGTTTTAAAAGAAAATGTATTATATTATGTATTTATTCATTTTATGTACAAAAAAAATAAAGAAAATATATATACAAAAATGTTATAAAAAAAAAGTAAGAAAATATTATTTTACATGTATAATATAATAAAATAAAATAGGTAAGTATTTTAATATTATTTACAAGTTTTAATTAAGAAAATAAAGTAATATTTAACCTAATAATTATTAATTATGCAAATAAAAATAAAATAAAAATATGATAAAATGCCAAAAATAAAGAAAATATTTTTTATGATTTTAAATGTTCAAGAAAAAATAATAAAATCAGAAAATAAAAATAGAAATGGAAAATATGCAAAAATAAAGAAATGGGCCAAGGGGGTGCAAAAAGCAGGATGAGGGGTGTCAATAGTAGGACAAAGCCAGGCCCAGCCTAAGCTGTACTTCGTCCCTGTCCTCTTGTCAAACGCACGCGCCTGCAACTTCAAATTTGTTCTCTCTATTCTTTGCTTGAAATCAAAAACTCATAACATGAAAATTATAGAGCTTTAAACCATGATTTCAATGATATAAAAAACTTGATCTAACTCTCAAAGACCAGAGAGAGTTTCCTTGGCCCTAAATTCTAACCTAGTTTTTTCAGCAACTTCAAAACCTAAACTCTCCTAGCTCAGTTAATATAAATAAATTATATGCATATGTACAGCTCAAGGACAATGAGGACTACATTTTTGCTTCACAAACCTAAGCATAATGATTCCTAAATAAGGAGATAGAAGTTTGAAATTTACATGTTTCAGCCAAACTTGGATATGGCAATGTAGGATGCTTGGATGAGGCCTGAAGGTCGTGTTAGCTTGCCTGAAGTTCACTCAACCTTCCCCAATGCTTGGCTCGCTTTGAACTTGCCTGAATATTCTTGTAGAACTCAACCCGCAAAGCTTCAAAGTAAAAATGGTGAAGTGTGCAAATGGAGTTACAGTGGTTGGACAGGTGCTTGGACAGTTTAGGTATGTTGTATGGAGTGTGTTGGAAATGGTTTTAAGCAAAACGCACGAGGCAATGTGAAGATGACTTGAGTTCTGCATGGCTTGCCCTGTTTGGACAGAAGTTGGAGTTTTTGTGCTTAAGGGTGTTTGAGAGGATATTAGCTCGTGTATTTGGCCTTAGACAATGTGTTAAACTTGTTTGAAATGTTACCAAGACTTGCTCTTATCAGATTACAAAGTTGTGGAGTTTTTGCACACTTTCTTGCTTTTGAAGCAAAAGTGAAATGACAATGCTCAAGGGCCTGTACAGGCTAGCTTAGGGACTGCACATAGTTGGTGAACTTTTCCTGATATTCATGGACTTTGTTTTCTTCAAGATATTGGGTCCAATGCTCAAGATAAACAAAATTGCTAAAAGCTAACTTTATCAAAGTGGTAATGTGAACTTTTTGCCATTTTTGGAATAGTTCTTTGTACAATGCTCTAAAGCTCAGAACAAAGCCTTAATCCAATGTTTTTGCATTTAATTTATGAGTGTAGAAAGTATTAGAACCTTTAAACCAAGTAAAAGTATGATCCAAACTGATTTGCAAGTTGTAACATGGTGCAAAATGCCTTGGACAAAAGTGATGATTTTCCATTTTCAAACTTTCGATTCTCCCTAACCACAAATGATATTGGAGATTTATTAGACATTTTGGAAAGCTTGTAACATTCTATACAATCCATATTTGAAATTCCTTTTGAGATTCCACTTGGAACTATGTGAAAAATTGCCATGAAGATAGGTCAAAATCCTGCCTAAACTAGGGCAAAATTTCACTAAGTTAGAAAGTTTTTGGACCTCTATTCACAAATCATAACTTGAGATCCAAGCATCTTTTAGGAAAACTTTGTGTATAAAAGTTGTAAATTTTGTGGAGGACTACAACTTTCATGTTGGAAGTTTTCTTTGAATCCAATTGCATCATGGTGAAAAAGTTGGGAAAAGTTGGGAAAAAATAAGAAATTTTCATAACTTAGAAAATTTCTAAGTTATGAAAATTTTCCATTTTAAACCCTAATTTTCAAAATTAGGTTTCTTGGTGAACAAGTTTCATGTTTTGACACATCTTGATGAAAAATGACCCTTGGCACTTGATTTTGACCAAAAAGTCAAAGTTTGACTTTTCAGTGTATAGTTGATTTTTGATCAGTTGACTGGAAAATTCATATGTCAATCCAATGCAATTGAGATCTTTTGAACCTTGTGATTAGGTCAAGATGATTCCATTGAGTCCTTGAATCTATGATTGAACCAAATTTGCCATTGGCTAGGTGAAAAATCAGAAATTGCCCTTCTATAGTCAAAACCCTAATTTTGACCATTTTACCCTTTTGATGATCTGATCAAATTTCTTGAGGAGTTGTGGTCCAAACTTGATCAAATGGTTCATATGAGTCTATAATGTTGATGTGGATAAAAAATTATGAGGTTTGACTGTAAATTGGCCACAATTGACTTTTTCCTCAATACAGTTGATTTTTAGGTCAATTGTCCAATTGAGTGGGCAAAAATTTGATTCAAGGCTTGAAACTTGGTATGAGCAATCTTAGGAGTCCAACATGAAGTATGAAAGTCACATGAGGCATTGGAAGTCCAAAAATCCATCTGCAAACTCAAACCCTAATTTCAGGTCATCAGTGCAAGGAGATGTCTTGAGCAGAGCAAACCCTAATCCTGTCTGGAGTCTAAAGAGTCTTGTGAGGGGAAATCTTGATAAAATAAGAGGGAAAATTTTTGGGTACAACAGCTGCCCCTGTTCAATCTTCTTGAACCTGAAGAGTTAGATTGGCGAGTTTGACGTTCTTGACTCGAAGGTAAAAGATGATTGGACACTAGAGTGCCCGTAAATTTGCACTCGTCAAAATGTAGTTGAGGGAATGGGCTTAAAGATGCCATCCAAAGAAGTGTCGATCGCATAAGAGATTCCTTTGCGAGAGCCCGTATACCTGTTGTTGAGGAGGACTAAGCCGGGGGGTGCTGGTCTCTATCATGGTAGAAATAGAATTTTAGGAGCTTCAGTCGTCCGTTATTCTACTAGGGAATCATCTCTTGGTTGAAGAGGTGAAAATGAACTGCTATCTGGTCGTGCTCCAGGCTTTACAGTGACTTACTGGGGAGATGGGATTAAACTTGATGTCTGGTCGTTCTCTAGGCTTTGCCATTTCTCAATTCTTATCTGGTCATACTCCAGGCTTTAGAAGGAATTAAGTTGTTATCCGGTCGCCTCCGGGCTTCAACTTGAATTTAAGTCACACTAATATCCGGTCGAGTCTGGGCTTCTTAGTAATTAGCCAAGTAAACTGCTATTTGGTCGAAATCTAAGCTTCGCAATGTCTTAAACTATTATCTGGTCGAGTCCAGACTTCAGAAGGAATTAAGTTGTTATCCGGTCGCCTCCGGGCTTCAACTTGAATTTAAGGCACACTAATATTCGGTCGATTCCGGGCTTCTTAGTAATTAGCCAAGTAAACTGCTATTTGGTCGAAATCCAAGCTTCGCAGTGTCTTTTACCGTTATCTGGTCGTGTCCAGGATTCACGGTATTTGGAGATATCAAGATATTATCCGGTCGAATCCGAGCTTCATAACTTTGAATCTAAGGTGTACCAATATTTGGTTGATTCCAGGCTTCATGGTACTTTATACTGCTATCTGGTCGATTCCAGGCTTTACAGTAATTTTCTGGGGGATTCAATTATTTTCTGGTCGATCTCCGGGCTTCATAGTATGATGGAGAAAAAATCAAGATATTATCCGGTCGAATCCGGGCTTCATAACTTGAACTGGAACAGGAACCTGAGCATTAATTTGACTGAACCAGAGAGCTTATCATAATTTGATTGTATCTTTCTCTGAAAGGTAAAGAGTTAGTCCTATGTAATGTCATGATGTATGCCATGTGTTTTATATATGAATGTAAGGTATGCACATGTAAGCTGATTTTCTGTATTGCTGAGGAAAATAAATCCTTGACAACTGGGGATAACAAAACCCTATACTGCTATCGGGAAAGATAAATCCTGACTTCTCTGGGGATGAGAATCTTCACGTCCTTTGAATTTGGAAGATGATATACATTCTGTTGTAAGAATAATGCCAAGTGCTGCTTGAGAAACCTGCTTAGGGAATCCCGAGAACCTTGATGACTGTGGCTGGGGATTGAGAATCTTCAATCTGCTGGGAAATAAGAATAAATCTGCGGGGAGAAAGTTTATTCTGTTGGAGCATAGTAAAAAACTCTGTGGGGAATAGCTCATTCCTATTATGGAGAGAGTTCAAGAGTTTCGGTTGTATGCCAATCTATTGGGGAATTGGAGGAAAACGGATGATTTTCCATCGGGGTTTAAAGGTTGAAGTTTTGGACTCCGTTGGGGAAGAAAGTTTCATCTTTGCTGAGGATCTATAGTTCAAAGTTTTTGGCTCCGCTGGGGATTGGGAGTTTGAAAACTTAGCTCTGATGGGGATTTCGAAATTTAACTCCGTTGGGGATATGTATTTCAAGGTTTTAGCTCCGCTAGGGATCTAGATGATGTACTGCAGGGGATTTCTCTGGAATAGCCTAAAGACGTTTTCCTATACTTTCAACCTGTCAGTAATTATTCTTTCCCATTTTGTTTATTTGTAAACAGTGATTATATTCAAATGCATATGCTCATTTAATAAATCATTGGACGTTTTCAAATAAAACACAAGTGTAAAAAAAGAAGAAAAGGCTAATAGTTTTCTGCACTTTGAAGTATCTTTGTATTAACTTTGTGTAAGTATTTTGTACAAAGGAGACAGACATCCTAGTAAGAGAATATTGTCATAAAAATGAGAAAAATTTATACAAAGAAATATGGCTATGTGTAAAAAATTCCATGGGGTTCCCATTCTGCTATAGCCTTCGTAACTCTGAATATCTTGTCCACTCGTTGCTTCGTCCTTTCGGGTTTTCAGTCCACCGGGAAACCCTTTTTTGCCCAAGTCGCCCTTTCGGGTTTTCAACTTGCCAGGTGTACAGATTTTTTTGTTTATCCCTAATTTTTTCCTGAACTGCCCTTTCTGGTTTTTGATTCACCGGGATGCCCATTTTTTCCCAAGTCGCCCTTTCTGGTTTTCAACTTGTCGGATCGTTTATGCGTAGTATCTTTTGACTATGTCTGCGTTCGCAGGGTGCGACAGGTCGTCGCCGTCCATGGTGGTTAATATCATTGCCCCACCAGAAAAGATGTTTTTGATCACAAATGGTCCTTCGTAGGTAGGAGTCCATTTGCCCCTAGGATCACTTTGTGGCAAGATGATCCGCTTCATTACAAGGTCCTTGACTTGATATACCTGGCGCCTGACTTTCCTGTTGAAAGCCTTGATCATTCGTTTCTGATACGCCTGACCGTGGCAAACAACAGTAAGTCGCTTTTCATCAATCAAGTTAAGTTGATCAAGCCGGGTCTGAATCCAATCGTCTTCACTCAAACCAGCATCCTTCATGATTCTCAAGGAGGGAATCTGAACCTCGATAGGTAAAACAGCTTCCATGCCGTATACCAAAGAATATGGTGTTGCCCCAGTTGAAGTGCGTGCTGTTGTATGGTACCCGTGCAGAGCAAACGGTAACATCTCATGCCAGTCCTTGTAGGTGACAGTCATCTTTTGTATCATCTTCTTGATATTTTTGTTCGCAGCTTCGACAACACCGTTCATCTTTGGCCGATAGGGAGATGAATTGTGATGTTGAATCTGGAACTGCTCACACAAGGCAATGATCATAGTGTTGTTCAGGTTTGTACCGTTGTTGGTGATGATCCTTTCGGGGATGCCGTACCGACAAATAAGGTTCTTCTTGATGAAGCGGGCAACCACATTCTTTGTGACAGATGCGAAGGAAGCTGCTTCGACCCACTTGGTGAAGTAATCAATGGCCACCAAGATGAAACGGTGTCCATTGGATGCTATAGGCTTGATCTCTCCAATCATGTTGATTCCCCACATCGCGAATGGCCAAGGAGTTGTTAAGACATTGAGAGGAACTGGAGGTATATGTACCTTGTCCGTGTAGATTTGACATTTGTGACAAGTTCTGGAATGTTGATGACAGTCAGCTTCCATGGTAGACCAGTAATAGCCTGCCCGTAGAATCTTCTTAGCCGTCGTATGTCTGCTAGAGTGAGTGCCAAAGGTACCATTGTGCAGTTCATCCATGATCTGTTCAACTTCAATCTTACCCACACAACGGAGTAGAATGCCATCATGATTGCGCTTGTATAGGATACCATTGCTTAGGAAGAACTTAGTTGAGAACCTCCTTAAGAAATTTTTGTCGTTGACTGAAGCTCCTTCAGGGTGTTCTTGAGCCTCGAGATACCTTTTGACTTCATGAAACCAAGGTCGGTCCACTACTTCTTCGATATTAATCCTGTGACAATGTGCAGGTTCGTCCATCCGTTCAATGGTGATTTGGGGAGCCTCATTATCCTAGTTAAGTTTAAACATGGATGACATTGTAGCTAGAGCATCCACTAGCTGATTCTCTTCTCGCGGGAAGTGCTCGAAGGTAATCTGCTCGAAATGTGGAAACAATGTCAAGACATGTTCTTTGTAAGGGATGAGGTTTGGATGTTTAGTATCCCACTCTCCTTTGATTTGACTGATAACCAAAGCGGAGTCCCCAAATACAATCAAGGATTTGATTCCCAAGTCTATAGCAGCCTTGAGACCAAAGATACAAGCTTCATAGTTGGCCATGTTATTGGTACAGCTGAAGCAGAGTCTGGCAGTGAAAGGTGTATGGCAACCTTCTGGAGAAATAAGTACCACGCCGATACCCTTAACCGAGTGCATTAGAAGCACCATCAAAGTACAGGGTCCATCGGGATCCTTGTTCAGGTCCGTCATACGGTCTGTTCTCTTTAATGTTGTCCAATGTCATAATGTCCTCGTCGAGAAAGTCGAATCTCATGGATTGGTAATCTTCGACAGCTTGATGGGCTAGATGATCAGCTAGTACACTCCCCTTTATAGCTTTTTGGGTCGTGTACTGTATATCGTATTCGGTTAGGATCATCTTCCATCTTGCGATTCTTCCAGATAGAGCAGGCTTTTCAAAGATGTACTTGATCGGATCCATCTTAGAGATCAGCAAAGTGGTATGAATCAACATATACTGCCTTAGCCGACGAGCAACCCATACCAAAGCGCAGCAAGTTTTCTCGAGCAGTGAGTATCGGGTCTCACATTCGGTAAACTTTTTGCTAAGGTAATAAATGACATGCTCTTTTCGGCCAGACTCGTCATGTTGGCCCAGTACGCACCCCATTGAATTCTCCAGGACGGTCAGATACATGATTAGCGGTCTTCCTTCGACGAGAGGCATCAAGATAGGAGGTTCTAGCAAATACTCCTTGATTTTATTGAAAGCAACTTGACAGTCATCATTCCATTTAACCACCTGATCTTTCTTCAACAACTTGAAGATTGGCTCACAGGTAGATGTTAGGTGAGAAATGAACCTTGCAATATAGTTTAGGCATCCCAAGAAACCTCTGACCTCCTTCTCAGTGCGAGGGGCAAGCATTTCTTGTATAGCTTTGACTTTGGCAGGATTAACCTTGATGCCTTTGTTGCTGACTATGAAACCCAAGAGTTTACCGGACCTGACTCCGAAAGTGCACTTGTTAGGGTTCAGTCTGAGCTTGTACTCCTTCAACCTGACAAACAGCTTTTGCAGATGGTCGAGGTGTTCTTCTTTTGTTTGTGAGCGGGCTATCATGTCGTCTACGTAGACCTCTATCTCATGATGTATCATATCATGAAACAAAGCTACCATGGCGCGTTGATAGGTTGCCCCGGCATTCTTCAGTCCGAATGGCATCACTTTGTAGCAGAACGTACCCCACTGTGTAATAAAAGTAGTTTTCTCTATGTCCTCAGGGGCCATTTTGATCTGGTTATAGCCTGAGAATCCGTCCATGAAAGAAAATACCTTGTGCTGAGCTGTATTGTCAACCAAGATGTCAATATGCAGTAGTGGAAAATCATCTTTAGGGATGGCCCTGTTTAAGTCTCTGTAATCCATGCACATTCTGACTTTTTCGTCCTTCTTAGGCACGGGCACAATGTTAGCAACCCATTGTGGATATGAAGTAACAACAAGAAATCCAACATTAAACTGCTTCATAACTTCTACTTTGATCTTTTTAGACATGTCGGGCCTCATGCGGCGAACTTTCTGCTTAACTGGTGGACAGTCTTCTCTTGTGGATAGACGATGAACCACAATATCTGTATCAAGTCCCGGCATGTCTTCGTATGACCAGGCGAAGATCTCAACATATTCATTTCACATATGAATTAAGCGCTCCTTGACACTTAGGTTGGCACCCACTCTAACTTCTTTTCTGTCTTCCTTTGTACCCAAGTTGATTGTCTCTAACAACTCCTCATGAGGTAGAATAGCCCTTTCTTCCTGTTGTAGCAGTCTAGCCAATTCTCCCGGCACTTCACAGTCTTCATCACCTTCGTATTCGGCATGGTAGACCATATCTTCAGAGTCACTGAAGGTCATAGCAGAATTGTTACCCATGGAATCCAGAATGGATGGGTACCTGCATTTGTGAGTGTGGGTGTGTGTAAGGGATAGCCACCTTTAAACAAATAAAATGTAAAAAGAAAGAAAATGAAAACAAAAGTTTATATGTGAAAACGTCCATGATTCATTAAAATGGCATATGAAGATGAAAAATCAAACCCTTACAAATGGACCTGTGTACCTCGGGTAAGGCACAAGGTTAAAAGTGTACGAATTATTTAAGAATTATTACAAACCAACAAAAATGTTTGAAAGATAAATTTCTGATTGATGAAAGTAATGAGAACAAAGTCCTTTGCCTCCCAATTGCATAGTCCTCCGTCCATAGTAGGGAAAATCCAGTCTTCCAGATTGCTCTCCTCTTCACTATCCTCCAAAGCATTGACTCCATGATGGGTGATCTTCACTGGTGGCCCTCCAGCGCGGGAGCGGCGCACAGCCTTTTAAGCAGAAGCAGTGAAACCCAAGCCGAATTTATCAGATTTGAAAGGAAAATTGGGAAGTTGCCCCCAGATTGTGCTTCCTCCTTCTTCAATCACAACCTTTGCATCTTTGAGAGACGACATCCGAGGCGGAGGTCTGGTAATCATGGGTACAGAAGCCACTATCTTGGTTGCCGCAATCTCCTGAGCTACCTCCTCAAAATGCTGAAAGGGGGTTTCGATGAATTCACCATCCAACTCTACATAGCGGAAATAATTAAGATGGCTTATCGTGTATTCCTCTTTGCCGTGAACTATTACAATTTTCCCCTGGACAGGGTACTTGAGCTTTTGATGCAAAGTAGAAGTGACGACTCCAGCATGATGAATCCAGGGTCTTCCTAACAAGCAAGAATAGGAGGGACGAATGTCCATGACATAGAATGTGGAGTTGAAGGTTTCAGTTCCCACTTTAATCGGGATGTCCACTTCCCCGTGGACCATCCTTTTAGAACCATCAAAGGCTCTGAAAATGATGTTGCTGGGCTTCAAGGTTAAACCTTCACAATCTAGCCTATCCAATGCTTTCTTTGGTAATATGTTCAGCGATGAACCAGTGTCTACCAGAACGTGTGCTAGAGTAGTCCCTCTGCATTCTACTGAGACATGCAAAGCGTCATTATATTTTCTCCCTTTGGTTGTTAGATCATCATCGGAGAATCCTAAACCGTTGTCGGCTGTTAGGCTAGCTACACATTCCTAGAATTGATTCGCGGAGGTTTCCTGGGGCACATGGGCCTTCTTCAAGAATATGATCAAAGCTTTGGCATGAGCTTCTGAGTAAAGCAGCAGGGCCAACATAGAGACTTTTGAGGGGGTTTGCCCTAGTTGCTCCACAACATTATAATCGCTTTTCTTGATTATTTTCAAAATCTCTTCCATTTCCTTTTGAGAGGTTTCAGGGATGATCAATGGCTGAACCCTCGTCCTGACAGGCTCTTCTAGGATCCCTTTCCCTCTATCATCAACAATAGCAGAGGGGACAACCACAGGAGTCACAACTTCTTCAATAATTGGAGTTCTTGCAGATATGTTGACTGACACAGGGGTAACCTTAGGAGCAGCTGAGGGTCTGGAGATTGCCTTTGGAGGCGCAATCTCCGGAGATAAAATTCTTCCACTGCGGGTGATTTTACTCGTTCCAGAAATGTTTCCAATGTCGGAAGTCTCTTCATCAGAACTCTCCTCAGCTAATTCAATTTGTTTAACACCATGGTAAAAGATCTCTCCCCCATAGTTCCACGGTATTGATTTGTTGGACTTGTATGGGATAGGCCCCTGCATAGTTATCTTCAAAGGTACAATCTTCGGATTGAATGTAATCTTAACAGGTCTTTTGGAGACCTTGGAAAGATTGGAGGATATGGTAATTATTGACAGGAGACCGTGTAACAAGAGTCTTTTCAAAAAGGATTTCTTGGTTATCCATTAGGCGCTGGATGCCTAACTTCAACAATGGACAGTCGGTTGGTAATGATGAACAAAGGTAGCAATCTTCTTCACATCCTGGGAAAATCCCAGCCTTCAGCAAATTCAACTTGATTATCGGTAGCGGAGTCATCAAATCATCAACAGTAATAACAAAAATATCTTCTTCAACAGCATGGGCATTGTGGCCATGCTTTGGCATTGGAGCAGAGATCACATTAGGCTTTTCAGGGGCGTCGAATTCAACTTCTTTAGCATCTATCAAATCCTGAATCTTATTTTTGAGGGCCCAACAACTGTTGGTATCATGCCCCAGGCTGTCTGAATGATAAGCACACTTGGCATTTGCATGGTAGTAAGGAGAAGTTGTATTCGGATTTTGTGGGGCCTCTCTCAAACTGGAAAGGTTTAACTTCAGGAGATGAGGGAGAACCTGAGCAGGTGTCATGTTTATCCGGGTGAATTGCCGTGCAGGCCTTTCCACCCTAGCTTGGTTGGTTCTGGGTTTATTGTTTCTAGGCTGATCAGCTGCAGACTTCTGAATCATTACAGCCCCCACCGCTGGCTGGCGCTCAACTCTTCCTTAACCTCTTTGTGAATAGGAAGCTGAGACTTATTTCTTTACTGGAAAGGTCTTTTTGATGGCAGTGGAAGCAGATGCATCCTTTTGAATTTTCCTGCTCTTGATTTCGGCTTTAACTCTCTCACCAGTTAGAATTAACTCCGTGAACCCCGCAGACGAACTTCCAATCAGGTGATTGAAAAAGGGGCCTGATAGTGTACCCAAGAACATATCAACTAGCTCTCTCTCAGATAGAGGTGGTTGTACTCGTCCCGCCAAGTCTCTTCATTTCTGGGCATACTCTTTGAAACCTTCATTTGAGACCATGCCCATACTCTGTAATTGAGTATGGGTTGGTGCTAAATCCACATTATATTGATACTGTCTGTAAAAGGCGGCCGCCAAATCTTCCCAATTATGCACATTAGACCTCTCTAGCTGGTAAAACCAATCTAACTGCATCCCCGAAAGACTATCCTGGAAGAAATGGACCTACAGATCCTTGTCAGAAGAATGCGGTTGGATTTTTCTGACGTAAGATCACAAATGCATCTTTGGACAAGACAAACCACCGTACTTAGCAAATATAGGCACTTTAAATTTAGGGGGAATCAAAATCCCAGCAACCATCCCTAACTCTTCAAAGTCCAGCCCAAGCACTCTTTGCACCTCCATGGCTTCCAGACGCTCTTCCAGGTTCTTGTACTTGTCATCTGCAGGAGGGTACTGCTATTCGGAATAGTCTTCATCCTCCTCTTCCTCTTCTTCCTCAGAGTCAGATTGCACTACAGTTCCTTTACCTTTTCCTACCCCTTCATCATATGTTGAGGGGAAGTCCAGGACCCTTCTAGCTTGACCTTCAAATCATCTACCCACGGTAGCCACACCAACCCTCTTCTTTTTCTTTTTCTCCTTTTCCTTTTCCAGCAAGGTTTTGAGCTCCTCTTGACCCTTAGCTAAGGTCATGAGTAGCTTTTGGAACTTTGAATTCTGCGCTTGTAAGTCTTTGACCGTCTGCTCCATATCCATCTTGCTGAAATAAACAGCAAATAGATAAGGAAACCTGGTGTGAAGACCTGCTTATGCATATGATGAATGATATGTATTCATGTAATGCATTAAAGGATTCAAAAATTCAAATTTGTTTTAAACAAAAAGAACACACGTCATATTAATAAGATAGAATTTGTTAGTACATCAGTGCCCCATGGGAAAAATAATACAAAATTCTAATGTAAAAATACGTTACGCATCCTCTTTGGTGAAATGTAGGTGTTAAGAGTCTGCTCTTCGTGAAGTTGACGAGTAAGTTCCAAAACCTTCTTCTCACTTGCGTAGAATTGGGCTTCAAAAGTATCGCGTTCTCCCTTGAGCTGTATCCAACTCCTTTGCAAATCTTCAAGTGATGTTGGCATGTCAGGATGTAGGAGGGTGTGTGGAACCTCTCCTTCCATAACAAGCTCTTTGATCACAGGGAGAATGTAGGGGTAAGGCATCATAAGACTCTGGGCGCGGGTTTGTACCCACTTGAGCTAAGGCTCAAGGGGGATGGAATTCTTGTGTCCCAAGGTCTTACTGTCCACCTTGTTGGGCATCCTCCAAGCTCAAATGAACCTTTGTCGGAGTCCTTGCTCGTCGTTGTCGAAGTCAAAAACCAAGCCTGGAATCAGCATGTCATGTGGGCCATCCCTTCGGGCATACCCAAACTGTCTCAGAGCCAAGCAGGGGTTGCAGGTAATGCCTCCCCTAATTCCAAGTAGAGGGACATTAGGGAATTCCCCATAATGATCAATGATGATAACATTTTCTTTGGATCGAGAACACCAATGAACATCTGAATGTGTAAGAGTCATCAATCGTTGTGACCACCTCAAACCTTTCTCATTCTTCAAAACTGATTGGGGAAGGTGAGAAATAAACCACCTTTCTAGAAGAGGAGTACAACACATCAGAACACCTCTTTTCCTCATTGTTCGAGTGTGAAATGAGTGGAGGATATCCCCAAGTAATGTAGGCACCGGGTTGCGAGCCATGAAAATTTTGACAGCACTGACATCTATAAGCTGGTCAGGGTTAGGGAACAAGACCATCCCTTAGACGAGAAGAGCTACAATGTCCTCAAAAGCTTGTAAGTCTAATGAATTCCAGCAGCTTTGGACCTTCTCAAAAAGAAACTTTGACAAGAAACCCTTGACACCACTTCTAGTTTCCCAATGGCCTATGATATCAGATGGTTGCAAGTGTAGGGCTTGAGCAACATCTTCAGGCTTTGGATCTCTTTCCGTACCGTTGTAAGGTAGTTGATGGAGAATAAGAATCCTCAAGAGTTGAGAAAATTCCTCCAAAGTAGGCACAAGCTGGTAATCAGGAAATGTGAAGCAATGATGCAAAGGGTCAAAGAACTGGAAGAGAACTTTTACCATGTCTTCCTCAGTGTTGGTGTTGACTAAGTTGAGAAGACGACCGTGCCTCTCGGTGAATGGAGAATTATCAGGAATCCTTGAAGCTAGCTCCTTGAGTTGAGGAGGAATTCTTACAAGGTTAACTTGAATTGTTTTCCTGCGAAGTGAATCCATTACCTACAAAACAGGAACAAAGATGAAAATCCAAATCCTTGAAATGGTTAGTGGATGCATATGATTCTTCATGATGTTATGATGTTATGCACAAGTATATATGTACAAACAAATCACACAAGTTCCTAGTTTCAGGCTTTCATGGGGTTTCATAGGTAAGTACCCTCTTTTAGTTGGCTCAACCTGTCCTATAAATAGTAACAGGGTTCTAAGGAGCTCAATATCACTGGATTCTTTTCTGTGTTCATTGTTTCAGTTTAGCCACTTTACTGGCGACCAAAATATTCCAAGAAAACAACCCTCAATGAGTGTAATATCGAGTATCTACCAACTTTGGACTACACCAAAGCCGGTCATCTCACTACCCTTAAAAAGGCCAAGTTGGTCAAGTAAAGGTTCTAAAAGTCCATTAGTGCTTCATGACATCACTCAGCGGCCCCGTATTCTCTTTGATTAACTCAAAGGCTACCGGTACCCACAAATATGCCGCACTAATATAGCTATTGCTTCAACCATGTCGGTATACCCCGCACAGTTTCCATAACGTATTGCTATTTACCTATGAATGTTTCCCAAATCCGGGTAGAGAATTCAAACCCAAACAATAGAACCAAATGTAAAGCAATCAAGTCAAACAAGATAAGCATGTAAAGGTGATCTAAAACCCTAAGGTAACCCCACTTTTATAAATTCCCCAGCAGAGTCGCCAGTTCTGTGATGCGGTGGGAGAACTGACTTGAGGTTTTACGTTTGTGTTCGCAAATGTTTCGGTTTAGCAAGAGTCGCCACTGACTTTTATTTTATCCAAAAGGAAAGGTAAAAAAGTACAGGAAAGACCTTTGAGATTGTTTTTAGGTTCGGGGGATAGATTATGAAAAGGGAAGGTGCTAGCACCATTTTCATCCATGGTTTTTCATGGGCTCTTAGTTACTTGTTTTAGATCACTTGCTTTTGCTTTTCAATTGTTTGAAATGGTGCTTTATGTGTGGTTTTGAAAATATTTTGAAAAGAGGCCTTTGTTTAGGAAACCTTTGTAATGATTCTTGTTTGAATGTATACAAAGGTGTTTGTCTTTTGAAAAATGTTTCAATGTTTGAAGTTTGTTTGGAAAATGTTTTGAAATTGTGTTGTGTGTTTTTGAAAATAGCAAGGATGTTTGCAAGTTTGATCAAGTAACTAGGAGTTGTCTACCCTACTCAAAGATCTTTCCTACACATTTTTAACCCTTTTGACATTGTTGTTTTACCATTGTATTTGGTAAACAACCCTATCTTTGGATGTTAAACGGGACAGGCGCGGGTCATCGTATGACCATGATAGCAATTGTGCCAAGTATCTTAGAAAGTTTTTTTTAGGGTCTAGATCATTTTTGTTTAGGCAACCAAAATAGCATCATCGATGGACTATGATCTTTTGTTTTGATTTTGTTTTGCCAAGATACCTAGCATGCATACCATGGCCATTTTTAAGGCAACAAGTGGATGAAACCCTAGGGGTGCTTGTGTGCATTGTGTTGTCATTTTTCATGCATTTTTATCTTGTGTTTAGTCATGCTATTTGTTTTGATTTTTGGTTATCATACAAACCCTAATTTTACTATCATGCATATCAAAGCGATAAAATGCGTAAAAGTAAATCTAAGACTATTACAACATTATTATGGGGAGGGGGATACAAGTTTGAATAGGGGATATTGCTCAAAATAAAACCCTAAAACTATTATTACAACCAAATTGAAATATTGCACAAATAAATAAATAAGCAAATATTTAAAAATGCAACAAATATAAATATGCAAAATGTTTTTTTGTATTTATTTTATGTATGGAAAATAAATTATTTATGTCTCAAAATAAGAAAATATTAATGATTATTTTTTGAAAGGGGTGGGAACCCTAATTTTTGGTTTTAAAAGAAAATGTATTATATTATTTATTTATTCATTTTATGTACAAGAAAATAAAGAAAATATATATACAAAAATGTTAAAAATAAAATAAAATAAAATAAGTGAGAAAATATTATTTTACATGTATAATATAATAAAATAAAATAGGTAAGTATTTTAATATTATTTACAAGTTTTAATTAAGAAAATAAAGTAATATTTAACCTAATAATTATTTATTATGCAAATAAAAATAAAATAAAAATATGATAAAATCCCCAAAATAAAGAAAATATTTTTTATGATTTTAAATGTTCAAGAAAAAATAATAAAGTCAGAAAATAAAAATAGAAATGAAAAATATGCAAAAATAAAGAAATGGGCCAAGGGGGTGCAAAAAGCAGGATGTGGGGTGTCAATTGTAGGACAAAGCCAGGCCCAACCCAAGCTGTACTTCGTCCCTGTCCTCTTGTCAAACACGCGCGCCTGCAACTTCAAATTTGTTCTCTCTATTCTTTGCTTGAAATCAAAAACTCATAACATGAAAATTATAGAGCTTTAAACCACGATTTCAATGAAATAAAAAACTTGATCTAACTCTCAAAGACCAGAGAGAATTTCCTTGGCCCTAAATTCTAACCTAGTTTTTTCAGCAACTTCAAAACCTAAATTCTCCTAGCTCAGTTAATATAAATAAATTTTATGCATATGTACAGCTCAAGGACAATGAGGACTACATTTTTGCTTCACAAACCTAAGCCTAATGATTCCTAAATAAGGAGATAGAAGTTTGAAATTTACCTGTTTCAGCCAAGCTTGGATATGGAAATGTAGGTTGTTTGGATGAGGCCTGAAGGTCATGTTAGCTTGCCTGAAGGTCACTCAACCTTCCCCAATGCTTAGCTTGCTTTGAACTTTCCTGAATATGCTTGTAGAACTCAACCTGCAAAGCTTCAAAGTAAAAATGGTGAAGTGTGAAAATGGAGTTACAGTGGCTGGACAGGTGCTTGGACAGTTTAGGTATGTTGTATGGAGTGTGTTGGAAATGGTTTTAAGCAAAACGCACGAGGCAATGTGAAGATGGCTTGAGTTCTGCAGGGCTTGCCCTATTTTGGACAGAAGTTGGAGTTTTTGTGCTTAAGGGTGTTTGAGAGGATATGAGCTCGTGTATTTGGCCTTATAAAATGTGTTAAACTAGTTTGAAATGTTACCAAGACTTGCTCTTATCAGATTACAAAGTTGTGGAGTTTTTGCACACTTTCTTGCTTTTGAAGCAAAAGTGAAATGACAATGCTCAAGGGCTTGTACAGGCTAGCTTAGGGACTGCACATAGTTGGTGAACTTTGCATGATATTCATGGACTTTTTTTGCTTCAAGAGATTGGGTCCAATGCTCAAGATAAACAAAATTGCCAAAAGTTAACTTTACCAAAGTGGCAATGTGAACTTTTTGCCATTTTTGGAATAGTTCTTTGTACAATGCTCTAAAGCTCAGAACAAAGCCTTAATCCAATGTGTTTGCATTTAATTTATGAGTGTATAAAGGATTAGAACCTGTAAACCAAGTACAATCATGATCCAAACTGATTTGCAAGTTGTAACATGGTGCAAAATGCCTTGGACAAAAGTGATGATTGCCATTTTCAAACTTTCGATTCTCCCTAACCACAAATGATATTGGAGAGTTCTATGACATTTTGGAAAGCTTGTTACATGCTCTAAAATCCATCTTTGAAATGAATTTTGAGATTCCACTTGGAACTATGCGAAAAATTTCCATGAGGATAGGTTAAAATCCTGCCTAAACTAGGGCAAAATTTCACTAAGTTAGAAAGTTTTTGGACCTCTATTCACAAACTCATAACTTGAGATCCAAGCATATTTTGGGAAAACTTTGTGAATAAAAGTTGTAGATTTTGTGAAGTACTACAACTTTCATGTTGGAAGTTTTCTTTGAATCCAATTGCATCATGGTGAAAAAGTTGGGAAAAGTTGGGACAAATAAGAAATTTTCATAACTTAGAAAATTTCTAAGTTATGAAAATTTTCCATTTTAAACCCTAATTTTCAAAATTAGGTTTCTTGGTGAAAAAGTTTCATGTTTTGACACATCTTGATGAAAAATGACCCTTGGCACATAATTTTGACCAAAAAGTCAAAGTTTGACTTTTCAGTGTACAGTTGATTTTTGATCAGTTGACTGGAAAATTCATCTGTCAATCCAATGCAATTGAGATCTTTTGAACCTTGTGATTAGATCAAGATGATGCCATTGGTCCTTTAAACCATGCTTGAACCCAATTTTCCATTAGCTAGGTGAAAAATCAGAAATTGCCCTTCTACAGTCAAAACCCTAATTTTGACCATTTTACCCTTTTGATGATCTGATCAAATTTCTTGAGGAGTTGTGGTCCAAACTTGATCAAATGGTTCATATGAGTCTATAATGTTGATGTGGATAAAAAATTATGAGGTTTGACTATAAATTGGCCACAGTTGACTTTTTCCCCAATACAGCTAATTTTTAGGTCAACTGTCCAATTGACTGGGCAAAAATTTGATTCAAGGCTTGAAACTTGGTATGAGAAATCTTAGGAGTCCAAAATTAAGTATGAAAGTCACATGAGGAATTGGAAGTCCAAAAATCCCTGTGAAAACTCAAACCCTAATTTCAGGTCATCAGTGCAAGGAGATGTCTTGAGCAGAGCAAACCCTAATCCTGTCTAGAGTCCAAAATGAAGTATGAAAGTCACATGAGGCATTGGAAGTACAAAAATCCCTGTACAAACTCAAACCCTAATTTCAGGTCATCAGTGCAAGGAGACGTCTTGAGCAGAGCAAACCTTAATCCTGTTTGGAGTCCAAAGAGTCTTGTGAGGTTGAAATCTTGATAAAATGAGAGGGCAAATTTTGGGGTACAACAGTCGGCCAGTACACTATCCTTAATTTCCTTTTGAGTAGTATATTGGATATCATATTTGGTGAGTATCATCTGCCAATGGGCTACCCTGCCTGTAAGAGCTGGCTTCTAAAAAATGTACTTGATTGGATCCATTTTGGATATCAAGTAGGTGGTGTGAGTTAACATGTATTGCCTCATACATTTGGCGGCCCAAGAAAGCGCACAACAATTCTTTTACAACAATGAGTATCTCGACTCGCATTTCGTAAACTTCTTACTCAAGTAGTAAATAGCCTGTTCTTTCTTCCATGTTTCGTCGTGCTGACCGAGGACACAACCCATTGAGGTTTCCAACACGGTTAGATACATGTTTAATGGCCTTCCTTCCACTGGCGGCATGAGTATCGGAGGTTCTTGCAAATATTCTTTTATTTTGTCAATTGCCTTCTGACAATCCCCATTCCATTTCACCGTCTGACTTTTCTTCAACAACTTGAACATAGGTTCACAGGTGGCTGTGAGATGAGAAATAAATCTAGAAATATAGTTTAACCTTCCCAAGAAACCACGTACTTCCTTCTCTGTCTTTGGTTCAGGCATTTCCTGTATCGCTTTGACCTTGTTCGGGTCTACCTCGATACCTTTTTCACTCACAATAAAACCCAACAGCTTGCCGGATCTCACCCCGAAGGTGCACTTATTCGGATTCAACCTTAGCGAACTGCCTTAATCTCTCGAACAATTTTTCCAGATGAATGAGATGTTCCTCTTCCGTATCAGACTTGGCAATCATATTGTCTACATATACCTCAATCTCTTTGTGAATCAAGTAATGAAAGAGAGTGACCATAGCGCGCTGATATGTTGCCCCGACATTTTTTAAACCAAATAGCATCACTTTATAACAGAAAGTTCCCCAAGGCGTGATAAATGTTGTCTTCTCCATATCCTCTGGGGCCATCTTAATTTGATTGTAACCCGAAAAGCCATCCATGAACGAGAACACCTTGGAATGAGCAGTATTATCAACCAACACATCAATATGCGGAAGAGGGAAATCGTCTTTGGGGCTGGCCCTGTTCAAATCCCTATAATCCATGCACAACCTGAATTTACCATCCTTCTTGGGCACAGGAACAATATTTGCAATCCATGGCGGATAACTGATGACCTTTAAGAAATTAGCGTCCAACTGCTTCTGGACCTCCTCCTTGATCTTATTGGACATCTCAGGATGAGTTCTTCGGAGCTTTTTCTTGATAGGAGAACAACCTTATTTGAGCGGTAGTCGATGCACCACTATGTCTGTATTCAACCCAGGAATATCTTCATAAGACCAAGGGAAGATATCAGAATACTCACGGAGTAGCTCAATCAGTATGACTTTTACAATTTCTTCGAGATCTGCCCCTATCTTGACTTCTCTTATTACCTCTTCTGTGCCAATATTCACCACCTCAATTGAATCTTGATTTGGCTGGATAACTTTCTCTTCCTGTTTTAACAATCTCGCTAATTCCTCAGGAAGATCACAATCCTCATACGCTTCCTCTTCAGCTTGATAAATAGGAGTATTAAAGTCATAATGAGCCATAGCAAAGTCGTTATCAATAGAATCGGTAGTGGAAGTGCATCTGCATGAATGACATTTTGGCGTTTTTTAGTGACAGTGTGTGAAAAGTGAAACATTGCCATTTAAAAATAAAAAGAAAAGAAAAAGAAGCAAAATTTTGAATGCAAAAACGTCCTTTATTTCATGATAAACTTGAAAATAAACATGGTGGCCCTACACAAATGATCCACTATGCCTTGGGAAGAGCGTAAGAACTATGATATGATTATAAAAGAAACAAGAAAATTACTCCTCAGCGCTTGAAACTTGGATAACATCCACAGAAGTCCAATTGTTGAGTGTCTGGCCTGGAATACTCGGACGAATCCAATCTTCAACATTGTAGCCATCAACCCTATTGTCGCCAACTGCATTGAAGTGTCCTTCTTGAGTAGCACAAGGACGGGAAAACTTCACAGGAGTAGATAAACTAGATGCTCTGGGAGCTGCACTCTGCTGACTTGGGCTAAAACCAAGACCAAACTTATCAAACTTTGGAGTAACATCCAGCACCTGACCCCAACCTTCAGGGTTACCATTCTCCACTATAGCTTTTGCATCTTTGAGAGAAGACATAACCGTTTCCGTTTTCCTTTTCTGCTCTAGAGGAGGAAAGTTGACAGCATGAACCGTCTCAAACGACTGAAATGGAGTTTCATGAATCTCTCCTTCAACTTTAACATAGCAGAATGATGTCAAATGACTCACAATGTACTCTTCCTCTCCACACACATTTATCACCTTTCCCTCGGCGAGATACTTGAGTTTCTGATGAAGAGTAGAAGTGACTGCCCTTGCTCTATGAATCCACGGTCTCCCCAACAAGCAACAGTACGCTGGTTGTATATCCATCACAAAAAATGTATCCGTCAAGGTGCGAGGACCGACCTTGATTGGTAATTCCACCTCCCCAAATACCGACCTTTGAGACCCATCAAACGCCTTCACCATCAAATCACTAGGGCGCAACTCTAGTCCAGAATAATCAATCTTCATCAATGCTGACTTGGGCAATACATTTAAAGACGATCATGTGTCTACCAAAACCCGTGATAAAGTAGTACCCCTGAACTCCATCGAAATATGCAACGCTTTGTTATGGTCTGGTCCCTCCGGAGGAAGATCAAAATCGGTGAAGCCCAAACCGTTCCCGACAGATATGTTAGCACAAACACTCTCAAACTGATTGACTGTTATCTCATGTGGCATGAACGCATTTTTTAACAACTTCATCAAGGAATTTCTGTGAGGTTCTGAATAAATCAACAGAGACAAGATAGACATCTTAGAAGGAGTATGGCTCAGATGATCAATTATGCTATAATCACTTTTTCTGATAATTTGCATCAACTCTTCAACCTCATCAGGAACTGAAGAAGCTTCTGGTATCGGATTTGGTTGAGTCACATTGGCTGGCGTAACCCTAAGATTACCAATAGTTACCTGTTGTTTTCCTTTTTCCCTTGCAGAAGCATCTGCCGCATCTTGCACACTAGAAGGACCAAATACTCTCTCGCTTCTAGTCATTCCACCCACACCAGAAAAGTTATGGACTTCTTCTTCATCACCTTTAGCATGTTCTTCCTCAGACAAACGATCATTAACCTCCTGTTTTACCCCATGGTAATAAACGTCGGCACCGTAATGCCACGGGACCGCCTTCTCACTGGTATATGGCATGGGACCAGGTACCGTAATCATCAGAGGGGTGCCTTTGACGGGGCAGGAATGCGCGCAGGGGTGTAAGGAATAGATATTACAGCAACATCCTCTTCAGTGATCTTATAGAGGCTCGGTTTCCTATCAAGCTGCAGGGAACCTTCTTTCATCAACAACTGGATACCGGCTTTTAAATCATCACAGCCTTTTGGTTGCTCTCTACACTTGGCGCACTTTGAGGTACAACCTAGGAAAATAGAATTGTCAAGCAAATACTTCTTAACACAGCCTAACGGAGTAGTTACTTGTTCCACATCCATGATCAAATTCAACATTTCACCATTATTATCAACCATATTAACAACACCCCCTCCATGCCTTGGCATTGGGTTCTGAGTAACATTCGGACCAGTTACTGGAGTAAACACAATTTCCTTAGAATCCAACAAGTCTTGTACTTTGCACTTCAACACAAAGCAATTGTCAGTAGAATGACCAACCCCGCCCGAATGGAATTCACATCTTGCATTAGCATCATAGTTAACAGGGAGCCTTGTGGGTGGCGGTGGCATATTTCTCAAACTGATCAGCTTCAAATCAAGCAGGTGGTGGAGCACTTCAGTAAGAGTTACTGGCAAGGGATCAAATTTCCTTGGCTATCTCTGCTGTTGGTTATTATACTGACGGGGAGCATCCTGCTGCCTTTGTTGTTGAGGCACTGTATTCGGTCTCTGCTGCAGAGGAGTAGTAACAAGAATATAAACAACATTGACTTATTGGTGCTGACGATCCTCTCTTCTTCCTCTATGGGAGTAAACCGCGCTTGCGTCGCCTTCCATTTTCTTAGGGTAAATGTTGAATGGTTTCTTACTGCCCCCTGATGAATCACTAGAACCTCCAATCTGAATTTTTCCCAATTTCAAACCCACTTCAATTTTTTCACCAGCCATAACCAAGTCTGCAAATCCTACTGAAGTACTTCCTATCACGTGCTCATAGAATGGCCCTTGCAGGTTACTCATAAACATATCAATGAGTTATCTCTCCATGAGTGGAGGTTGAACCCTCGCAGCCAACTCACACCACTTCTGAGTGTATTCCTTGAAAGATTCCTTCGGTCCTTGTGACATATTCTGTAATTGAGTGTGATTAGGCGCCATATCCACATTGTACTGATAATGTTTGACAAAAGCACGGGCAAGATCATTCCAGCAACGAATATGGGTTTTCTCCAGCTTCATGTACCACTCCAGGGATGCCCTAGATAGGCTATCTTGGAAAAAGTGAATCAAAAGCCCTTGATCCTCAGTATGTACCGACATCTTTCAAAAATAAGCAGTTCCATGAGTAATAGGACATGATGTTCCGTTGTACTTTCCAAATGTTGGAGGCTTGAACTTCGGAGGAACTTTCACCCCAGACACCAACCCGAGATCATTAGCATCCATACCAAGGACTCCTTGCCCTTCCACAACCTTCAAACTCTTTTCCAATAAACGATACTTCATATCCTCAATATGAACCCCCGACTCTGAACGCCACACATAAAATTGATCTTCATCCTGGTCAAAGTCATAATCCTGTTCCTAATAATTCCTTGCGCCGCCCCGATTAACTATTCTGTTCCCCACAAGACGAGGTCCAGGAGACAGAGGAAACTGTCCTACGTTGCGCACAAAAGGGTTTCCTGGTATACTGTGAAAATTTCCAGCAGGCTGATCTTGCACATCCCCCAATCCTACAAAAACGTCCTGATAGAGCCCTTGATTTCCACCATCCCCTGGATAGTGGTGCTGATTATTGATAATAGCAGCTAGTTCTTCCTGTCGGCGATTCACATTGGTGATGACCTCCATGAGCTGAGTCATCTGAGTAGCCATCTGGGCCCTCATTTTATCGAGTTCAGCTTGAACCTGTTCCATCTGTCTTGGCAACTTGTTTCTGGTGGAATACCGATGAGTAGTCGTCTTGAATTCTGAATAAGAAAAGCAGCAGAATAAGAAAACCGTCTTGAGATAACCTATAATGTTATGAAATGTATGATGTGCATGATATTTTTGTCATTTCCAGGTATCCGAGAGTCCTTTTGTTCATCAGTCACGGCGTGCAACCATACAATCAAAAGAGAAATGATAACAAGATGAACCCTTCAATTATAAACAAAAGAAACGATGTCCAAGTGACTTCGGTCAATTAAGAGTAAAATGATAAACAACCAAATACATGTTTTAACAATAAAGAAAAAAGGACTGAATAATAACAACAAACAATTGGTCCCTTCCAACAAATTTGGGGGTGACCAAACATACTAAAAGTAAATAACATAACTAAATTTCTGGAACTAAACATGCTTCAAGATGTTGACAGTACTCTTCAAGTCTGGCTTTCTCCTTCAAAAGTTGAGTTACGACTATTTTACTTTCCTGGAACCGATCTTATGCAACACGCTTCTGGGCCACTTCCTTCTTAAGCTGAGCATCTTTGTCTTTGAGCTACTTCTCTAAGTTATGAATCTTCTTCCTGTAGTTATTTTCAGATACCTGAAGCTTCCGGTATTCTTGCTGGATCTTACTCAACTCTTCTTCTATTTCAGCATGAGATCTCTTCCTAAAACCGGTTACATTAGAAGTTTCCCCTTGAGTTTATTTGAGTTTACGAGCTAAGTAGGCCCTTTCTTGATCTGCCCAATAAAGTTTCATCCCTGCCTCACGGTCTTTTGCACGAAGCTGAATGTTCTCAACATGAACCTGGGTGAACATCTCGATAGGCACTGTGTTACTCAGAACAACAGGAGGTTGTTCATATAGAGGAACCGACCTCGCAAATGGTAACTGTAAGATCTTAATCCTGGCTTTAACCCATTCCAGGTAAGGAACCCTAGAAATAGGAACCTTCTTGCCCAAAGTAGTTATATCCTTCTTGTGAATTCCCTTCCAAGCACTTGTCACTCTTTTCAACATCTCAGGATCACTTCCTCTAGCGAAATACACTGATTCAGACACCTCCTCAACCTTCGGCGGTCCATCCATTGCATATCCCAATTGATGATAAGCAAGATCAGGATTATAGTTGATACACCCCTTAGTTCCTATGAGGGGAACATTGGGGAAATCTCTGCAGCTAGTGATAACACTTCGTATTTCCCCGATGTCATAATTCCATCGGATATCAAATGAAGTAAGGTTGACAAGCCTTGATGACCATCGGAGAGAATGCTTGGTATCCACGAAGGGGCCACTTACCGGTAGATGCAACTTAAACCATTGATACAGCATCAAATGGCATAAAATTGCATTACCACCTTTTCCGTGCCTGGAATGAATGGTGTAAAGAGTATCTGCCAAGAGTGTCAGTATCGGGTTCTTGTTTCTAAAAACACAAACAATCGCCAAATCCAAAAAATTTCTCTTGCAAGGGAAGAGGGTGATCCTGTATATCATGAGAGCAAACAGAGAAATGAAGTCACTCCAATTTCCTTTCTTTGCCCAGTCTTCAGCTTTCTTCACTAAGAAATCCAAATAAAACCATGTAGTACCCTCACTGGACTTCCAATTGTCTTTCACCTCTTTCCAACTCAAATGAAGAATTTCAGCAATGACTTCGAACTTCAGCTTTTCCGACGCTTGGACAAAAGGAACTTCATCGGACAACTTGATATTAAGCAGGTACGCGTACTCTTCTAGGGTTGGAACCAGTTGATAATCTTGAAAAGTAAAACACCGTAACTCTTTGTCATAGAACTGGAAGAGAGTGATCAAAACCATCAGGTCAACTGGGGTATTAAGGGCTAGTAACAAGTTGCCATAAGTTTTGTTGAAATTACTCAGAACATCACCCTTCAGATAAGAACTCAACCTCTTCAATTCGGACACATCAATAGTAGGAATCTGATAAGAGAAAGTATGTCTAGTGAGCTTTTTAACACAAACTGAATCAAACTCAACTGGAGGGAGACCAGCCATTTCTGATGGAAAGAAGACTCTTGAATGTCCCTGGAAAATGACATGCGCATGCTAGTTATTTTTTTACATCATTTTTTATATAAATAAATATGCTATGATGCAATATGAAAGGATCAAAGTTTCACACTGGATCATGGTTGGACCATTACAGAACAACACCACTCAAGATCACTAGAGAATCTCGAAGCTTCAAAACTAATCATGGGAACCTAAGTCACCTTCGCAACACAAAGTCACCAACAGTACCTATACCTGTAAGAAAAGTTTTCCCGCCCCTCTCACGGGTGTAGTCTAAGTCAAGGTAAGGTTAAAAGCCAAATCAGAGTACGAGAGCTCGAATGTTGGTATCATCATACGATGACACCTATCTGAACTACTTCCGAAGTCATAGGTCTCATGGTCAGGTCTACAAAGCATCCGCCTCGTAGCTGCCATGGCCACTCTATTCCTAGTTCCTACTGATTCACTCATAGCCTGGGTACGAGGCCTTTTACCTCATGGAACAACCCACCCACCAAGAAAATCTAGAAACCAAACAGTCCAGCCAAATCCAGTATGCAGAAAGTAAAGCGCACATAGAATGCAATGCAAACAGATAAATATGCAAAGAGGTAAAACACCCAAAAAGAAAACAAACAAGAGCTAGGATCGACTCAGGGATGGACCAGCAAGAGGTCAATCTATTCCCCAGTGAAGTCGCCAGTTGAAACTACGCGGTCGGAACCTGTCATCTGGATGTTAATGAAATATCAATGAAGTATCCACCGAACGTCTTTTATCCCGCCGAAAGGGAAAGGTAAACATCGAGAAAACCTGGAAAGGGAGAAATCACGGTCTTTCGACCGAGAGTCGGGTAAGGGAGTATGTTATGCGAGGGGAAGGTGTTAGCACCCCACACGCCCGTAGTACTCTATGGTATCAACTCTTGTTGTCTAGTCTAATGGGTGTGGTTAAATCCTATGTCTATGGCTTAACACTGAAAAGGGAATGCATGCGAAAGAAAAATAAAATAATGTAGGGAAAAATAAAAAGTTATGCTCGGTTGGGCCCTACCCCAATGCCTATGTATCCCTTTTAAGGAATCAGAGCAGCCGTAGTTCGGCTTACATATTTTGGTTGGTTTGTGTTTTTTAGTTAAGACAACAAAAATAGTCAAGATGGCAAAACATCAAATAAAACAACAAGCAAATGATATGGTAAAACACTGGCTAAATAACAACTAAGTAACATGTCAAAGTTTGCGAGACAAAAAATGGTAAAATAACACACCTAACAATGACATTGAGAATCAGAGTTAGATAATCAAACATGTGCAATGGCGAAACACCGACTTCAAACAAATGTGTGATGGCGGAACATCGGCTAAGAGGTAACAACTATATCATGGAAAAGATGACGAAACATCAATAAAACGGATGACAAAACAACACACCTAACAATGATATTGAGAATCAAAGTAGGATAAACAAACATGTGCGACGGTGAAACATCGACTTCGAGACAACAAGATATCATAGCAAAGATGGCGAAACATCAATAAATCAGATGACAAAACATCACACCTAAAAATGATATTAGGAATCAAAGTAGGATAACGAACATGTGCGATGGCGAGACATCGACTTCAAACAAATGTGCGATGGCAAAACATCAATAAAAGATAACAAGATGGCATGGTAAAGATGACGAAACATCAATAAATTGGATGACAAAACATCACACCTAACAATGATATTGGGAATCAAAGTAGGATAACGAACATGTGCGATGGTGAGACATCGGCTTCAAACAAATGTGCGATGGCGAAACATCGGCTCAAAGATAACAAGATATCATGGCAAGGATTGGTTTGTATCTTTTACTTTGAAGAAGGGCTTGAGTTCATTAGAGGTGTCTTATGATTTGCCAAGAAAACAGATTTTTGTTTTAAGATGCAGAATGCATAGTGTTGTACCCCAAAATTTTCCCTCTCATTTTATCAACATTTCTCACCACAAGGCTCTTTGAACTCAAGATCAAGCTAGGGTTTGCTCTGCTCAAGACATCTCCTTGCACTGTTGACCTAAATTAGGGTTTGAGTTTGCACAGGGATTTTTGGACTTGTAATGCTCAAAGTGACTTTAATACTTCATTTTGTACTTATAAGTTTGTCCATTCCAAGTTTCAAGCCTTGAATCAAAGTTTTACCCAGTCAATTGGACAATTGACCTAAAAATCAATTGTATTGGGGAAAAAGTCAACTGTGGCCAATTTATAGTCAAACCTCATAAATTTTGATTCGCATCAACATTATTAACTCATATGAATCATTTGATCAAGTTTGGACTACAACTCCTCAAGAAATTTGATCAGATCAACAAAAGGGCAAAATGGTCATTTTTAGGGTTTTGACTGTACAAAGGCAATTTCTGACTTGTTGACCTAGCCAATGGAAAATCGGGATCAAGCATGGACTCAAGGACTTAATAGCATCATCTTGACCTATTTACAAGGTTCAAAAGATCTCAAATGCAATGGATTGACAGATGAATTTTTCAGTCAACTGATCAAAATTTGAATGTACACTAAAAAGTCAAACTTTGACTTTTTGGTCAAAATTAAGTGCCAAGGGTCATTTTTCATCAAGATGTGTCAAAACATGAAAATGTTTCATCAAGAAACCTAATTTTGCAAATTAGGGTTTAAAGTTGAAAAATTTCATAACTTAGAAATTTTCTAAGTTATGAAATTTTCTTAATTTTTCCTAACTTTGTCCAACATTTTAACCATGATGCAATTGGATTCAAATAAAACTTCCAACATAAAAGATGTAGTACTCCACAAATTATACAACTTTGATTCACAAAATTTTCTCAAAAGAGGCTTGGATCTCAAGTTATGATTTTTGGAACAAGGGACCATGAAACTTGTAACTTAGTGAAATTTTGCCCTAGTTTAGGCAGGATTTTGACCTATCTTCATGGCCATCTTTCACATAGTTCCACTTGGAATTTCAAGTTTCATTTCAAAGATGGATTGTAGAGCATATTGCAATCTTTCCAAAATGTCCAAGAACTCTCCAAATGCATTTGTGGTTAGGGAGAATCGAAGGCTTGAAGTTGGCAAAAACTCACTTTTCATCCATAGCATGTTCATGTTCATACAAGTTGCAATTTCAAATCAGCTTCCTTTGCACTAGATTACAGGCCTCAAAACCATTTCACACTCAATAATTAAGTGCAAAAACATTGGTCTAAGGCATTGTTTTGGTCATTAGGGCATTGCACACAAGATTAACCCTTAAATAGAAAAAGCAACATTACCATTTTTGCTTAAAATCTGGCTTTATGTCAAAACTGATTTCTTGAGCATTGGTCCATATCTTATGCAGCAAATCAAATCCACAAATTGGAGGGGCCAAGGGCAAAGTGTGCAAGCATATGGATAGCTGTACAGGCCTGTTTCAAATCACTTCTCATGTTGGCTTAAAATACAAGAAAGATATCCAAAACAAAAAAAACTTGAACATCTGTGAAAACTAACTTGTGCAAGCATTTGAGACAACTTTCTCAGATCCCCTTGAACCAGAAACACGACTCTTTGAGCCCTCAAACATCCCATAGCTCACAATCACCTTCCATTGGCAAAACAGGGCAGCATCTGCAACTTGACTTCCATAGCACAATTTGCTCGTGCGTTTTTCCCCAAACCTGTTCAAACACCTTCCATTCAATCCATCCAAGCTATCCCAAACCTTAAACACCAACTGTAACTCCATTTACAGGGTTTGCCATTTTCATTTTGAGCTTGTGCAGGTTGAGTTTTGTAAGCTCGTTCAAGTACATTCAAGGCAAGCTAGACATTGGAGAAGTTCAAGTGAAGTTCAAGCAAGCTCCCAAACATCTCAAGCCTTGTTGAAAAGCTCCACGTTTCCCTACACGAAGTCAGTTGAAACACGTTTTTATCAACTTCCTATCTCTCTATTTAGGAACATTTAGACTTAGGTTTGTGAATAAGAAATGTAGTATTCATTGCCATGAAGTTGTACATATGCTCAGTTTTCATTTTTATTAAGCATGCTAAGTGAATTTGATCCATGAACATACAAAAAAAATTAGGTTAGATTTTAGGGCCAGAGAAATTCTCTCTGGTCTTTGAGAGTTAGGATTAGTTTTTTATATGGTTAGATTCGTCTTGAAAAGCTCTACAACTTTGATGTTATGTGTTTTTGCAATAGAGCTCGTATGCAGGATCTAGCAGTTGTACAGGGCGCGCGCTAAATTTTGGACAAAGGTTAAAGATGAAGTCTGGCTTGGGCTGGGCTTTGCTTCTTTTGATTTTGACACCCCTCATTTGCTGAATACACCCCCCTGACCCAATTTCTTTATATTTTTGTATTTTTATATTTATTTTCACTTTCTGATTTTTTTTTATATTTTCCAAAACATAAAAATATCCAAAAATATTTTTATTATTTTTTAGACATAAAAATAATTATTAGGGAATATATACTTTTATTTTATTTAATAAAAACTTATAAATATTATAGAAATATTATATATTTTATTTTTATTATTCATACCTATAAAAATAATATTTTTCTCATATACTATCATTTTTCCTATATACTTGTATATATTTTATTTTATTTATTGTACATATTTAATATAATTAATATATATATATATATATATATATATATATATATATATATATATATATATATATATATATATATATATATATATATATATATATATATATATATATATATATATATATATATATATATATATATATATATATATATATATATATATATATATATATATATATATATATATATATATATATATATATATATATACTTTTATTTTATTAGATACTTTAGAATAAAAACATAAAAATATTTCACTTTTATTTTTATTATTATTTATACTTAAAAAATACTTTTTCTAAATATATTTTATTTTTTGTATATATACTATTTTATTTTATTGTATATGAATAATATAGCCAATATATTTATTTTCTTAAAGAAATTAGGGTTTTACCCTTAACCAAATAAAATTAATCTATTTATTTATTTCTTTCTTTTTACATTAAATATATTTACATACATAAAAATAAACAAAAAAACCTTTTTGCATATTCATATTATTTTGTATGTTTATTTAATTTATTTATTTAAATATTGTTCATTTATTATTTATGCCATTGGATTCAATTTGGATGTAATAGTAAAACTAGGGTTTTAATTTCTTGTCAAATAATCCTCATTCAAAAAATTGTATCCCCATCCCCATAATCATGTTGTAATAGTGGTAGATTTATTTTACGCACTTTATGCTTTCAATTATGCCATGATTAGAGATTAGGGTTTGTATGCAAAATTCCAAAATCAACAAGTAGATTAACCTAATGCAAAGACAAAAATGCATGAAAAACAATACACAATGCACACTTGCACCCCCTAGGGTTTCATCCACTTGTTGCCTTTAAAAATGGGCCATGTTATGCATGTTGGGTACTTTGGCAAAACAAAAACAAAACAAAAGATCATAGTCCCTCGATGACGCTATCTTGGTTGCCTAAACAAAAATGGTCAAGTCCCTCAAAAAATTTCTAAAGATACCTAACACAATTGCTATCATGGTTTACACAATGACCCGCGTCTGTCCCTTTTAACATCATAATACAAGGTTGTTTACCAAATGCAATGGTAAAACAACACTGTCAAAAGGGTTAAAAACATATAGGAAAGATCTTTGAGTAAAATAGGGTAGATAACTCTTAGTTACTTGATTAAAATTTGCAAAAACATCCTTGCTATTTTCAAACACACCTCACAACACAATTTCAAAACATTTCCCAAAAACAAACTTTCAAACATTGAAACATTTTTCAAAAGACAAATACACCTTTGTATACATTCAAAACAAGAATCATTATAAAGGTTTCCACAATGATGGCTTATTTTCAAAACATCTTTCAAAACCATACACAAAGCACCATTTCAAACAATTGAAAAGCAAAAGCAAGCGATCTAAACAAGTAACTAAGAGCCCATGGATAACCATGGATGAAAAGGGTGCTTGCACCTTCCCTTTTCATAATCTACTCCCCGAACCCAAGAAAACATCTCAAAGGTCTTTCCTGTGCTTTTTGACCTTTCCTTAGGATAAAATAAAAAGTCGGTGGCGACTCTTGCTAAACTGAAACATTTGCAAACACAAATGCAAAACCTCAAGTCAGTTCTCCCACCGTATCACAGAACTGGCGACTCTACTGGGGATACATTCTAAAAGTTGGGTTACCTTAGGGTTTAGATCACCTTTACATGCTTACTTTGTTTTCTTTGATTGCTTTACATTTGGTTCTGTTGTTTGGGCTTGAAATCCTCTACCCGGATTTGGGAAACTTTCATAGGTAAATAGCAATATGTTGTAGAAACTGTGCGGGGTATACCGACATGGTTGAAGCAATAGCTATATTAGTGCGACATATTTGTGAGTACCAGTAGTCTTTGAGTCAATCAAAGAGAATACGCGGCCGCTGAGTGATGTCATGAAGCACTAATTAACTCTTAGAACCTTTTTTTTACCATCTTGGCCTTTTTTAGGGATAGTGAGATGACCGGCTTTGGTGCAGTCCGAAGTTGGTAGATACTCGATACTACACTCAGTGAGGGTTGTTTTCTTGGAATATTTCGGTCGCCAGTTAAGTGGCTAAACTGAAACAATGAACACAGAAAATAATCCAGTGATATTGAGCTCCTTAGAACCAGGTTACTATTTATAGGACAGGTTGAGCCAACTAACTTCAAGAGGGTATTTACCTATGAAACCCCATGCAAGCCTGAAACTAGGATCTTGTGTGATTTATTTGTACATATACTTGTGCATACATCATGAACATCATAAAGCATCATATGCATCCACTAACCATTTCAAGGGTTTGGATCTTCATCTTTGTTACTGTTTTGTAGGTAATGGAACCTCTTTGCAGGAAAACAATTCAGGTCAACCTTGTGAGGATCCCTCCTCAACTCAAGGAGCTCACTTCCAAGATTCCAGAGAATTCTCTCTTCAGTGAAAGACATGGTAGACTTCTCAACTTGGTCACATTCCCTGATTACCAACTAGTACCTACTTTGGAGGAATTTTCTCAACTCCTGAGGATTCCTATTCTCCATCAACTACCCTATAACGGTACGGAAAGAGAACCAAAGCCTGAAGATGTTGCTCAAGCATTACACTTGCAACCATCTGATATCAAAGGTCATTGGGAAATCAGAAGTGGTGTCAAGGGTTTCTTGGCAAAGTTTCTGTTTGAGAAGGCACAAGACTGCTGGAATTCTCTAGATCTGCAAGCTTTTGAAGATATTGTAGCACTCCTCATCTATGGGTTGGTCTTGTTGCAAAACCCTGATCAGCTTATAGATGTGAATGCTGCCAAGATTTTCATATATCGGAATCCTGTGCCTACATTGCTTGGGGACATCCTACACTCATTTCACACACGAACAATAAGGAAAAGAGGTGTTCTCATGTGTTGTACTCCTATTCTAGCAAGGTGGTTTATTTCTCACCTTCCCCAATCAGTTTTGAAGAATGAGCAGGGTTTAAGGTGGTCACAACGGTTGATGACCCTCACATATTCTGATGTTCATTGGTGTTCTCGGTCCAGAGAAAATGTCATCATCATTGATCGTTGTGGGGAATTCCCTAATGTCCCACTACTTGGAATTAGGGGAGGCATTACCTACAACCCCTGTTTAGCTTTTAGGCAATTTGGGTATGCCCGAAGGGATGGCCCTCATGATATGCTGATTCCTGACTTGGTTTTTGACTTCGACAATGACGCTCAAGGACTTCGACAAAGGTTTATCCGAGCTTGGAGGATGCCTAACCAGGTGGATAGTAAGACATTGGGGCACAAGAATTCCCTCCCCCTTGAGCCTTATCTCAAGTGGGTACAAACCCGCGCTCAGAGACTTATGATGCCTTACCCCCACATTCTCCCCGTGATCAAAGAGCCTGTTATGGAAGGAGAGCTTCCATACACCCTCCTACATCCAGACATGCAAACATCATTGGAAGAGTTGCAAAAGAGTTAGATACAGCTCAAGGAAGAGCGAAACACTTTTAAAGCCAGCTTCTATGCCAGTGAGAAGAAGGTTTTGGAGCTTACCCGCCGACTTCACAAAGAGGAGACTCTTAACACTTACATCGCGCCAAAAAGGATGCGCAACGTCTTTTTACATTAAGAAGCTTTGTAATATTTTTCCCATAGGGTTTTTATGTACTAACAAATTTCTTCTTATTAATATGACGCGTGTTCGTTTTGTTTGCAACAAATTTGAATTTCTGAATCCTTGAATGCATTACATGAATAACATATCATTCATCATATGCATAAACATGTATTCACACCAGGTTTCCTTATCTTTCTTTCGTTTATTTCAGCAAGATGGATATAGAGCAAACGGTTAAAGATCTGCAAGCACAGAATTCGCAATTCTAACAACTCCTCATAACCTTGGCAAAGGGTCAAGAGGATCTTAAAGCATTGTTAGAGAAGGAACCAGAAAAGAAGAAAAATAAAAGAATTGGTGTGGCCATTATGGGAAGAAGATTTGAGAACCAGGCTAGAAGAGTCCTCGAGTTCCCCTCGATGTCTGACGAAGGGGTTGGTAAAGGTAAAGGAGTTGCAATACCCTCCGAGTCTGAAGCTGAAGAGGAAGAAGAGGAAGAGGATGAAGATTACTCCGAACAGCAGTACCCTCCGACGGATGATAAGTATAAGAACCTTGAAGATCGGCTAGTAGCCATGGAGGTACAAAGAGTACTTGGGTTGGATTTCGAAGAACTAGGGTTGGTTGTTGGGATCGTCATTCCTCCCAAGTTCAAAGTGCCTACATTTGCTAAATACGACGGTTTGTCCTGTCCGAAGATGCATCTGTGGTCCTACGTCAGAAAGATCCAACCTCACTCTTCTGATAAGGATCTGTGGGTCCACTTTTTTCAAGATAGTTTGTCGGGTACGCAATTGGACTGGTTCTATCAACTCGAGAGATCTGATGTTCATAACTGGGAAGATTTAGCTGCTGCTTTCTACCGACAATACCAATACAATGCAGATTTAGCGCCTACTTGTACTCAGCTACAGAGTATGGGTATGGCCTCTAATGAGGGATTTAAGGAGTATGCCCAGAAGTGGCGAGATTTGGCTGGAAGGGTGCAGCCACCATTGTCGGATAGAGAGCTGGTTGACATGTTTTTGGGGACCCTGTCAGGTCCATTATTCAATCACTTGATCGGGAGCTCATCTGCAGGGTTCACCGAATTAATTCTGACCGGTGAAAGGGTCGAAGCTAGCATTAAGAGTGGTAAAATTCAGAAGGATGCCTCCGCTTCCACTGCTATCAAGAAGACCTTCCCAGCCAAGAAGGAAGTTTCTGTTGTTCACACCCAGAGAAATCAAGGGAGAATGGAGCGCCGACCAGCGGTAGGGGCTGTGATGATCCAGAACTCCTCAACCGATCAACCTCGCAGCAATCAACCAAGAGTTAACCAACAAAGGGTAGAAAGGCCACAACGACAATTCACCAGGATCAATATGACACCGGCTCAGGTCCTCCCTCATTTGTTAAAGTTAAACCTTACCAACTTGAAAGAAGCGCCAAAAAACCCAAATACCTCTTCTCCTTATTATCATTCCAATGCAAAATGTGCATATCATTCGGACAGTGTGGGGCACGACACCAACAACTGTTGGGCCCTTAAAAACAAGATCCAAGATTTGATAGATGCCAAGGAGGTAGAGTTTGATTCTCCCGAAAAACCTAATGTGATATCCGCTCCTATGCCAAAACATGGTCATAATGTCCATGCTATTGCGGAAGAACTTCATGTTAACACTGTTGATGACTTAATGACTCTGTTGCCAATGATCAAGATGAATCTGTTGAAAGCCGGGATTTTCCCAGGATGTGAAAAAGATTGTTACTTATGTTCAACCTTGCAATCCGACTATCCACTGTTAAAGTCAGGCATTCAGCGCTTGATGGATACCCAAGAGATCCTCTTTCAGAAAACTCCTGTTGCTACTATCACTCATGTTACTCCTGTTACTCCAATCAATGACATTGCTATAATCACCATTTCTGACAATCTTTCCAAGACCTACAAAAGGCCTGTTAAGATTACACCTGATCTAAAGTTTGTACCGCTGAAGATTACCATGCCGGGGCCTATCCCATATAAGTCCAACAAGACGATACCGTGGAATTATGGAGGAGAGATCTTCTATCACGGTGTAAAACAAATTGAATCAGTTGAAGAAAATTTCGATGAAGAGACTCCTGATGTAGGAAATATTGAGGGGATGAGTAAGATAACTCGTAGCGGAAGAATCTTCTCTCCGAAGATTGCTCCTCTACGGGCAGTCTTCGGACCCTCAAGTGTTCTTGTGCCTGTCAGAATATTTGTGCAAAGTCTAGTTATTGAAGAAACTGTTACTCCCGAAGGTGTACCCTCTGCTGTTACCGTTGATAAAGGTAAGGGGATCCAAGAAGCGCCCGTCAGGACGAGGGATAAGACTTTGGTTATCCCTGAGACCACCCAAAAGGAAATGGAGGAGATCTTAAAGATAATTAAGAAGAGCGACTATGATGTCGTAGAGCAGCTGGGGTAAACCCCTTCAAATATCTCTATGCTAGCTCTGTTGCTTTGCTCCGAGGCTCATGCCAAAGCCTTGATCAAATTTCTGAAGATGGCACATGTGCCTCAAGAAACTTCTGCGGATCAGTTTCAAGAGTGCGTGGCTAGCCTTACAGCCGACAATGGTCTTGGCTTCTCTGATGCCGATCTGACGTCTAAGGGAAGAAAGCATAATGATGCGCTGCATGTTTCGGTAGAGTGCAGAGGGACCACACTTGCTCATGTTCTGGTTGATACCGTTTCGTATTTAAATGTTCTACCAAAGAAAGCATTGGACAGATTGGACTGTGAAGGTTTGACCCTAAAGCCCAGTAATATCATTGTTAGAGCCTTCGACAATTCTAAGCGGATGGTTCACGGAGAAATGGACATTCCAATTAAGGTGGGAACAGAAATTTTCAACTCTACTTTTTATGTGATGGACATCCGTCCTTCATATTCATGCTTGTTGGGAAGGCCATGGATCCACAACGCTGGGGCAGTCACTTCTTCTCTACACCAGATGCTAAAATACCCAGTCCGGGGTAAGATCATAACAGTTCATGGTGAGGAGGAGTATATGATAAGTCACCTTAACTCTTTCCGCTATGTAGAGTTAGACGGAGAATTCATAGAAACACCTTTCCAACACTTTGAAGAGGTTTCCCCTGAAGTCGCAGTAGCCAAGACAATGACTGATGTGCCCATCATTACCAAGCTTGTGTCCCGGATGTCGTCCCTTAAAGATGCGGAGGCTGTAATCAAGGAAGGAGGAAGTACAGTGTGGGTTCAACTGCCAGATTTTCCTTATAAGACGGATAAGTTCGGATTGGGTTTCACTGCTACTAGCCAGAAAGCTGTGCGTCGCTCCCGGGCTGGAGGACCGCCACTGAAAATCACTCATCACGGAGTTCATGCTTTAGAAGATGATGAAGAAGGAAACAATTTTGAAGACTGGATCTTTCCAACCATTGAAGGAGGGTTGAACAACTGGGAGGCGAAAGACTTCGTTCCCATTACTTTCATCAATCAGTAATTTATCTTTTGAACATTTCCTGTTTGGTCTGTAATAACTTTTAAACAACTCGTTCACTCTTTTGCCTTGTGCCTTTCCCGGGGCACATAGGTCCATTTGTAAAGGTTTTGATTTTTCATTTTCATATGCCATTTTTAATGAATCATGGACGTTTTCATCTATAAACTTTGGTGTTCATTTTCTTTCCTTTTACATTTTATTTTGTTTAAGGATGGATATCCCTTACACACACCCACACTCACAAAATGCAGGTATCCACCCACTCCGGATTCCATGGGTGACTATACTGCTTTGGCCTTCAGTGACTCTGAAGATTTGGTCAATCATGCCGAGTACGAAGGTGATGAAGACTGTGAAGTGCCTGGAGAGTTGGCTAGACTTTTGCAACAAGAAGAAAGGCCTATTCTGCCCCATGAAGAGTTGTTAGAGACTATCAATTTGGGTACTGCCGAAGACAGAAAAGAGGTTAAAGTGGGTGCTAACCTGGAGGCAAGTGTCAAAGAGAGCTTAGTTCAGCTGTTGAATGATTTTGTTGAGATCTTCGCCTGGTCCTATGAAGATAAGCCGGGACTGGATACAGATATTGTGGTTCACCATCTCCCTACAAGACTGTCCACCAATCAAACAGAAAGTCCGCCGAATGAGGCCCGACATGTCCGAAAAGATCAAAGATGAGGTGATGAAGCAGTTCAATGCTGGCTTTCTGGATGTTATTTCCTATCCATAATGGGTTGCTAACATTGTGCCCGTGCCTAAGAAGGACGACAAAGTCAGAATGTGTGTGGACTACAGAGACCTAAACAGGGCTAGCCCTAAAGATGATTTTCCACTACCACACATTGACATCTTGGTTGATAACACAGCTCAACGCAAGGTATTTTCCTTCATGGATGGATTCTCGGGATACAACCAGATCAAAATGGCCCCCGAAGACATGGAGAAGACTACTTTTGTTACGCAGTGGGGTACCTTCTGCTATAAAGTGATGCCATTCGGACTGAAGAATGTCGGGGCAACCTATCAGCGAGCCATGGTAGCTTTATTTCATGACATGATACATCATGAAATTGAAGTCTACGTAGACGACATGATAGCCCGTTCACAAACAGAAGAAGAACACATCGACCATCTGCAAAAGCTGTTTGTCAGATTGAAGGAATAGAAGCTCAGACTGAACCCTAGCAAGTGCACTTTTGGAGTCAGGTCCGGTAAACTTTTGGGATTCATCGTCAGCAACAAAGGCATTAAGGTTGATCCTGCTAAAGTCAAATCTATACAAGAAATGCCTGCCCCCGCACTGAGAAGGAGGTTAGAGGTTTCTTGGGACGCCTAAACTATATCGCAAGGTTCATCTCTCACCTAACGTCTACCTGTGATCCAATCTTCAAGCTGTTGAAGAAAGATTAGGTGGTTGAATGGAATGATGATTGTCAAGTTGCTTTCGATAAAATTAAGGAGTATTTTCTGGAACCTCCTATCTTGATGCCACCCGTCAAAGGAAGGCCTTTAATCATGTATCTGACCATTTTGGATAATTCAATGGGGTGCGTACTGGGCCAACATGACGAGTCTGGCCGAAAAGAGCATCCCATTTATTACCTTAGCAAAAAGTTTACCGATTGTGAGACTCGCTACTCACTGCTCGAGAAAACTTGCTGCGCTTTGGTATGGGCTGCTCGCCGGCTAAGGCAGTATATGTTGACACATACCACTTTGCTGATTTCCAAGATGGACCCGATCAAGTACATCTTCGACAAGCCCGCTTTATCTGGAAGATTCGCTAGATGGAAAATGATCTTGACTGAGTACGACATCCAGTACACAACCAAAAAAGCTATAAAGGGGAGTGTACTAGCTGACCATCTAACTCATCAAGCCGTCGAAGATTACTAATCTATGAAGTTCGACTTCCCCGATGAATACATTATGACATTGGACAACATTGAAGGTAACGGACCGTATGACGGACCTAAACAAGGATCCCGATGGACCCTGTACTTTGATGGTGCTTCGAATGCACTTGGCAACAGTATCGGTGCGGTACTTATTTCTCCAGAAGGTTGCCATACACCTTTCACCGCTAGACTCTGCTTTAGTTGCACTAACAACATGGCCGAGTATGAAGCTTGTATCTTTGGTCTCAAGGCTGCAATTGACCTAGGAATCAAATCTTTGGTCGTATTTGGGGACTCATCTTTGGTTATCAATCAAATCAAAGGAGAGTGGGACACTAAACATCCTAATCTTATCTCATACAAAGAACATGTCCTGACATTGCTACCTCATTTCGAGCAGATTACCTTCGAGCACTTCCCGCGAGAAGAAAATCAGCTAGCGGATGCTCTGGCTACAATGTCATCCATGTTTAAACTTAACTGGGATAATGAGGCTCCTCAAATCACCATTAAACGGATGAACTGACCTGCACATTGTCATGAGATTAATACCAAAGAAGTGGTGGACCGACCTTGGTTTCATGACGTCAAAAGACATCTCGAAGCACAAGAATACCCTGAAGGAGCTTCAGTCAACGACAAAAAGTTCTTAAGGAGGTTCGCTGCCAAGTTCTTTCTGAGCAATGGTATCCTATACAAGCGCAATCTTGATTGTGTCCTACTCCGTTGTGTAGACAATATTGAAGCTGAGCAGATCATGGCTGAATTGCATACCGGCACATTTGGCACCCACTTGAGTGGACATACGATGGCTAAGAAGATTCTAAGGGCAGGCTACTACTGGTCTACCATGGAAGCTGACTGTCATCAATATTCCCGTACTTGTCACAAATGCCAAGTCTATGCTGACAAGGTACATATTCCCCATGTTCCTCTCAATGTCCTAACAGCTCCTTGGCCATTCGCAATGTGGGGAATCGACATGATTGGAGATATTAAGCCTACGGCATCCCATGGGCATCGCTTCATCCTGGTGGATATTGATTACTTTACCAAGTGGGTCGAAGCATCTTCCTTCGCTTCCGTTACAAAGAATGTGGTTGCCCGCTTCATCAAGCAGAACCTCATTTGCCGATATGGTATCCTCGACAGGATTATCACTGACAATGGTACAAACCTGAACAACACTATGATCACCGCTCTATGCGAGCAGTTCAACATTCAACATCACAATTCATCTCCCTATCGGCCTAAGATGAACGGTGATGTCGAAGCTGCGAACAAAAATATCAAGAAGATCATTCAAAAGATGACAATCACCTACAAGGACTGGCATGAGATGTTACCGTTTGCTCTGCACGGATACCGTACCACGGCACACACTTTAACTGGGGCAACCCCCTATTCTTTGGTATACGACATGGAAATTGTTTTACCTATCGAAGTTCAGATCCCTTCCTTGAGGATCATGCAGGATGCTGGTTTGAGTGAAGACGATTGGATTCAAACCCGGCTTGATCAACTTAACTTGATTGACGAAAAACGACTTACTGCTATTTGTCATGGTCAGGCGTATCAAAAATGTATGATCAAGGCTTTTAACAAGAAAGTCAAGAGACAAGCATATCAAGTCGAGGAACTTGTAATCAAGCGGATCATCTTGCCGCAAAGTGACCCCAGGGGAAAGTGGACTCCTACTTACGAAGGACCATTTGTGATCAAAAACATATTTTCTGGTGGGGCAATGATTCTGACCACCATGGACGGTGATGACCTGCCGCACCCTGCAAACACAGACATAGTCAAAAGATACTACGCATAAAACGACCCGACAAGTTGAAAACCCGAAAGGGCGACTTGGGCAAAAATGGACATCCCGGTGAATCAAAAACCTGAAAGGGCGGTTCAGGAAAAAATTAGGGATAAATAAAAAGATCTGTACACCTGGAAAGTTGAAAACCTGAAAGGGCGACTTGGGCAAAAAAGGGTTTCCCGTTGGATCAAAAACCCGAAAGGGCGGTCCAGGAAAAAGTTAGGGAATTAAAGCGTATGACTATGTCTCTTCGGATCAGTTTAAGGACAATCTCTTCACAGACAAGCTCCATACTTATGATCAATCCAATCATCTGCGAACGAAACAACGAATGGACAAGATACTCAGAGTTATGAAGGCTATAGCAGAATGGGAACCCCATGGAATTGTTACACATAGCCATCTTTCTTTGTATAAATTTTTCTCATTTTTTATGACTACATTCTCTTACTAGGATGTTTGTCTCCTTTGTACAAAATACTTATACAAAGTTAATACAAAGATACTTCAAAGCGCAGGAATTTGTTTGCCTTTTCTTTCTTTTTACACTTGTGTTTTATTTGAAAACGTCCAATGATTTATTAAGTGAGCATATGCATTTGAATATAATCACTGCCTACAAATAAAATGAAATGAGAAAGGATAATTACTGATAGGTTGGAAGTATAGGAAAATGTCTTTAGGCTATTCCAGAAGAAATCCCCTACAGCATGTCATTCAGATCCTCAACAAAGCTAAAACCTCGAAATACATATCCCCAGCAGAGTTAAGTTTCAAAATCGCCATCAGAGCTAAGTTTCTAAACTCCCGGTCCCCAGTGGAGCTCTCCTCAAACAACAAAACAGGAATCCCCAGTAGATTGGCATACAACCCAAACTCCTGATTTCCCCAACAGGATAAGCATTCTCCCCCACAGAGTTATTTCCCAGCAGAACAAAGATTCTTATCCTCATTTCTTCGATTGAAGCCTCCCAGGTTTTAATTCCCCAGTCGAGATCGTCAGAAGTTTCCTCATCCGCTAGGAAAGTCATGAAGGATTCCCAATTTCCCGCAGAAGTTGTCAAAGCTCTTGGTAATCCCCACAAGTCACCAAGGATTTCTAATCCCCAACAATAGTCCAAAGGATTTCTCAGTCTCAGCAATCAAAGGTTTTGAATCCTCAAAAGCAGTCAATGGTTTATTTCCCCCAATAGCAGTCAAAGATTTCATTATCTCAAGCTATCAAGGATTTATTTTCTTCAGCAAGACGGCTACTCAACTTACATGCGCATCCATTACATTCATATATCATAAACATTGATAGGACACATCTTATTGCATCATACATGTCTTGCAACATGACTTTGTGTTTTCAGCTAACATTTTACCCTTTTTCAGGATAAGATTGAAAGCTATATTTAACAAATGTTCAAAGATCTCAGATACAGTACAGATACGCTCCAGACATGGAAGTCATTCTGCTACTCATTCAGGTCTCGTATTTCAGATACAATATGTATACACCCCAGACACGACAATCATTCTACTACTCATTCAGACTTCATCAATCAGATAACAGATTAGATACGCTCCAGACACAGAAGCCATTCTATCTCTCATTCATATTCAACTATCAATTTCAAGTTCGGATACACTTCAGACACAGAAGTTATTCTGTCACTTGTTCAGATCCCAATTACAGTACGGATACACTCCAGACATGAAAGTCATTCTGCTACTCATACAGATCTCAACCTAAGATACAGTCCAGATACGCTCCAGACGCGGTTGCCATTTTGTCACTCATTCAAACCTATTCCCCAGCCCAAAGATATTCCAGACACGGTGTCTTTCTGTCGCTTATTCAGATTTCAGATCTCGGATACAATACAGATACACTCCAGACACGACAATCATTCTGATATTCATTCAAGAACCAAATACAGTTACAGCTTGGATACGCTCCAGACACGGATGTCGTTCCTTTGCTCATACCAATCAAATCTCCAAATACAACTCAGATGTGTTCCCGACACGGATACCATTCTGACGATCATTCTCCTGATTTTCAACAAACAATTTTAGATGGCATCTTTAAGCCCATCTCCAGCAAGATTCTATCATCTCCAAATGACATCTTTAAGCCCATTCTCTCATCTACATTTTGACGAGTGCAAATTTACGGGCACTCTAGTGTCCAATCATCTTTCACCTTCGAGTCACGAAAGGCCAAATTCGCCAATCTAACTCTTCAAGCTCAAGAAGATTGAACAGGGGCAATTGTTGTACCCCAAAATTTTCCATCTCATTTTATCAACATTTCTCACCACAAGGCTCTTTGAATTCAAGATCAAGCTACGGTTTGCTCTGCTCAAGACATCTCCTTGCACTGTTGACCTAAATTAGGGTTTGAGTTTGCACAGGGATTTTTGGACTTGCAATGCTCAAAGTGACTTTCATACTTCATGTTGGACTTATAAGTTTGTCCATGCCTAGTTTCAAGCCTTGAATCAAAGTTTTACCCAGTCAATTGGATAGTTGACCTAGAAATCAGCTATATTGGGGAAAAAGTCAACTGTGGACAATATATAGTCAAACCTCATAAATTTTGATCCACATAACATTATGAACTCATATGAATCATTTTATCAAGTTTGGACTACAACTCCTCAAGAAATTTGATCAAATCATCAAAAGGGCAAAATGGTCATTTTTAGGGTTTTGACTATACAAAGGCAATTTCTGACTTTTTGACCTAGCCAATGGCAAATTGGGTTCAAGCATGGACTCAAGTAATCAATAGCATCATCTTTACCTATTCACAAGGTTCAAAAGATCTCAAATGCATTGGATTGACAAATGAATTTTTCAGTCAACTGATCAAAATTTGACTGTACATTGAAAAGTCAAACTTTTACTTTTTGGTCAAAATAAAGTGCCAAGGGTCATTTTTCATCAAGATGTGTCAAAACATGAAAATTGTTCATCAAGAAACCTAATTTTGCAAATTAGGCTTTAAAGTTAAAAAATTTCATAACTTGGAATTTTTCTAAGTTATGAAATTTTTTTAATTTTTCCTAACTTTGCCCAACATTTTCACCATGATGCAATTGGATTCAAACAAAACTTCCAACATAAAAAATGTATTCCTCCACAAATTCTAACTATTTGATTCACAAAGTTTTCTCAAAAGAGGCTTGGACCTCAAGTTATGATTTTTGGAACAAGGGACCATGAAACTTGTAACTTTGTGAAATTTTGCCCTAGTTTAGGCAGGATTTTGACCTATCTTCATGGCCATTTTTCACATAGTTCCACTTGGAATATCAAGTTTCATTTCAAAGATAGATTTTAGATCATGTTGCAAGCTTTCCAAAATGTCCAAGAACTCTCCAAACTCACTTGTGGTTAGGGAGAATCGAAGGCTTGAAGTTGGCAAAAACTCACTTTTCATCCATAGCATGTTCATGTTCATACAAGTTGCAATTTCAAATAAGCTTGCTTTGCACTAGATTACAGGCCTCAAAACCATTTCACACTCAATAATTAAGTACAAAACCATTGGTCTAAGGCATTGTTTTGGTCATTAGGGCATTGCACACAAGATTAACCCTTAAATAGAAAAAGCAACATTACCATTTTTGCTTAAAATCTTGCTTTATGTCAAAACTGATTTCTTGAGCATTGGTCCATATCTTATGCAGCAAATCAAATCCATAAATTGGAGGGGCCAAGGGAAAAGTGTTCAAGCATATGGATAGCTGTACAGGCCTGTTTCAAATCACTTCTCATATTGGCTTAAAATACAAGAAAGATATCCAAAATAAAAAAAAACTTGAACATCTGTGAAAACTAACTTGTGCAAGCATTTGAGACAACTTTCTCAGATCCCCTTGAACCAGAAACACGACTCTTTGAGCCCTCAAACATCCCATAGCTCAAAATCACCTTCCATTGGCAAAACAGGGCAGCATCTGCAACTTTACTTCCATAGCACAATTTGCTCGTGCATTTTTCCCCAAACCTGTTCAAACACCTTCCATTCAATCCATCCAAGCTATCCCAAACCTTAAACACCAACTGTAACTCCATTTACAGGGTTTGCCATTTTCATTTTGAGCTTGTGCAGGTTGAGTTCTGTAGGCTCGTTCAAGTACATTCAAGGCAAGCTAGACATTGGAGAAGGTCAAGTGAAGTTCAAGCAAGCTCCCAGACATCTCAAACCTTGTTGAAAAGCTCCACATTGCCCTACACGAAGTCAGCTGAAACAGGTTTTTATCAACTTCCTATCTCTCTATTTAGGAACATTTAGACTTAGGTTTGTGAATAAGAAATGTAGTATTCATTGCCATGAAGTTGTACATATGCTCAGTTTTCATTTTTATTAAGCATGCTAATAGAATTTGATCCATGAACATACTGAAAAAATTAGGTTAGATTTTAGGGCCAGAGAAATGCTCTCTGGTCTTTGAGAGTTAGGATTAGTTTTTTATATGGTTAGATTCGTCTTGAAAAGCTCTACAACTTTGATGTTATGTGTTTTTGCAATAGAGCTCGTATGCAGGATCTAGCAGTTGCACAGGGGGCGCGCGGAATTTTGGACAAAGGTTGAAGATGAAGTCTGGCTTGGGCTGGGTTTTTCTTCTTTTGATTTTGACACCCCCCATTTGCTGAATACACCCCCTGGCCCAATTTCTTTACATTTTTGTATTTTTATATTTATTTTCACTTTCTGATTTTGTTTTATATTTTCCAAAAGATAAAAATATCCAAAAATATTTTCATAAAAATAATATTTTTCTCATATACTATCATTTTTCCTATATACTTGTATATATTTTATTTTATTTATTGTATATATATATATATATATATATATATATATATATATATATATATATATATATATATATATATATATATATATATATATATATATATATATATATATATATATATATATATATATATATATATATATATATATATATATATATATATATATATATATATATATATATATATACTTTTATTTTATTAGATAGTTTAGAATAAAAACATAAAAATATTGCACTTTTATTTTTATTATTATTTATACTTAAAAAATACTTTTTCTAAATATATTTTATTTTTTGTATATATAATATTTTATTTTATTGTATATGAATAATATAGTCAATATATTTATTTTCTTAAAGAAATTAGGGTTTTACCCTTAACCAAATAAAATTAATCTTTTTATTTATTTCTTTCTTTTTACATTAAATATTTTTACATACATAAAAATAAACAAAAAACCTTTTTGCATATTCATATTATTTTGTATGTTTATTTAATTTATTTATTTAAATATTGTTCATTTATTATTTATGCCATTGGATTCAATTTAGATGTAATAGTAAAACTAGGGTTTTAATTTCTTGTCAAATAATCCTCATTCAAAAAATTGTATCCCCATCCCCATAATCATGTTGTAATAGTGGTAGATTTATTTTACGCACTTTATGCTTTCAATTATGCCATGATTAGAGATTAGGGTTTGTATGCAAATTTCCAAAATCAACAAGTAGCTTAACCTAATGCAAAGACAAAAATGCATGAAAAACAATACACAATGCACACTTGCACCCCCTAGGGTTTCATCCACTTGTTGCCTTTAAAAATGGGTCATGTTATGCATGTTGGGTACCTTGGAAAAACAAAAACAAAACAAAAGATCATAGTCCCTCGATGACGCTATCTTGGTTGCCTAAACAAAAATGATCAAGTCCCTCAAAAAATTTCTAAAGATACCTAACACAATTGCTATCATGGTCTACATGATGACCCGCGTCTGTCCCATTTAACATTCTAATACAAGGTTGTTTACCAAATGCAATGGTAAAACAACACTGTCAAAAGGGTTAAAAACATATAGGAAAGATCTTTGAGTAAAATAGGGTAGATAACTCTTAGTTACTTGATCAAAATTTGCAAAAACATCCTTACTATTTTCAAACACACCTCACAACACAATTTCAAAACATTTCCCAAAAACAAACTTTCAAACATTGAAACATTTTTCAAAAGACAAATACACCTTTGTATACATTCAAAACTAGAATCATTACAAAGGTTTCCACAATGATGGCTTCTTTTTAAAACATCTTTCAAAACCACACAGAAAGCACCATTTCAAACAATTGAAAAGCAAAAGCAAGTGATCTAAACAAGTAACTAAGAGCCCGTGGATAACCATGGATGAAAAGGGTGCTTGCACCTTCCCTTTTCATAATCTACTCCCCGAACCCAAGAAAACATCTCAAAGGTATTTCCTGTGCTTTTTGACCTTTCCTTAGGATAAAATAAAAAGTCGGTGGCAACTCTTGCTAAACTGAAACATTTGCGAACACAAACGCAAAACCTCAAGTCAGTTCTCCCACTGTATCACACATAGAAAGGAAAAAACAACTAAGGGAAACTAACCTAGTGCTATCCCTAGTGTTATCATACAATGGTTGACCCTAATGTTGAGGATAAAGGAGAATCCTATCCTATGTTCACATGCTAGAGTGAGCTTAACAAAACTATCCTCTAGGGAACATGCAATGAGAGCGAAGTCGTGATCTCAATTTCTAAATTGAGTGACTCATCGATCAACACATAAAGAAGTAAAACAATAAACATCCTATAGGGAACATGCAATGAGAGCGAAGTCGTGATCTCAATGTCTAAATTGAGTGACTCATCGATCAATAAATAAATAAGTAAAGCAATAAACATCCTATAGGGAACATGCAATGAGAGCGAAGTCGTGATCTCAATGTCTAAATTGAGTGACTCATCGATAAAAAACAAACACAACACATGCATCAGATAAAAAAATATAGGGCCTCCTGACATATATCAGCAATAGAGGTCCCATCATGCAACCAGAGAACTATGTAAAATAAAATTTGGAGAAAGGAAATAGTACAATTCCAAACAGATAACTATCCGTAGTAGTCAAGCAAGAATAAAAGAAACCCAGAGAAACTTCAAGCAAGCTGGCATCAGTAGACAAATTGAGTCAGGAATTACACCATCGGGATGTAAACATTTTATTAGATATGATCAAATCCTAGAAGCAATGTGCAACATTCACAATCTAATGTATATGTCCTGCATGGAATATCAAATATACCAAATACAATAGCAGTGCCAATATAATAAGTTGTGTTTCACAAATAAAGTGAAACACATAATCCTCAGGTCAAAAGTGGAAACTTTCTTAGAGTACCTCGCACATTCAACAACCAAGTTAGTATTTCATAAGGTGAATGATGGCTCACATAGGGGATGATTGCAACTTGATGAGGTGAGAACAACATGATGACAATTATCAAACATTGGACATGATAGGTAAGAGGAAACATGCATATGCACAATTAGGTCCAAAGAAATAGAGGAATGTTGCTCCTTTCTATCACCATATTGAGTTGACAATTGAATGTCAATCAAGGATCATAAGAGCTTGAAAATAAAGTAAACAAAGGCCATGAAGTTCAGTACCAAACACAATTTGATCATGCACAATTAATTCAATCACAACTTCATGAACACAATAAAAGATAAAACCTTCATAATGCATTAAATGGTTCAAAACATTCAAACATAAAGCATTCAAATGAAATTCCTTGAGTTAACATGGACAATTAGAATCAACATGATCATTAGGTTCCCAATTATAGGCCTCACTCAAGTTCATTGGCCAATAAATAAATTGCAACAAGATATGCAAACATAATTGGGTACCTTCACTTCAAAATTACATCAAAAATGGGGGTAATGGTCCATAATTCAAACCAAAAACAAATTAGCATCCTCGAAAAGTATAAAAGTCAGAATGCAAGCCCTAAGTTTATGATTGATTGAGGAACAGGCCAAATGAAGTTCAAAGTTCAAGACTAGTTGGCAAAACTACCAAACTAGACAAGTTTTCAAAATAATTTGTGGAAAAATGACAAACCAAGTCAAATAATTCAAGAAAAATGGTTTGCAAATCCCCAACACATTCATGAACCATAAACAAGACTTGAATTCCCAATAAAGTCCAAGGCACAAGGGTTTAAAAAATGAAACTTGCACCATAAGCAACAAAACCCTAATCTTTGACTTTTTATCTCAAATATTGATTAAATGAGATCAAAATTCAAACAAATTAAGTCAAGATTAATACAAATCATCAAGGAACCATAAATGTCAGAAAATATATTTTTTTCATATTTTTTTTGAATTAGGAAAAGTCAAGAAAGAAATTAATATTCAAACAATTATGTAATTAACAAATATTCACATATCAAAATAAAATTTAATTCAAAAAGTCAGAAAAATGGCCAACCAACATTATATTCAAATATTAGGGCTAAAGAAACATCCCTGAATTTTTTGTGAATTTTTTGGATTATAGGAAATATTAAAATAATAAAAAAACAAACAATTATCAATTAAACTATTATTTAAGGGGAAAAATGCAAACCCTAGCTAAAAATCATGGAAAGGTCAAAAATGAATTTATATTCAGATTCTATTATTAAAAACAAGCTTACATGATTTTTTTGAGATTTTTTTTTATTAAGGGAAATATTAAAATAAAAATCAAACAAACAAATATTATAAATAACCTTTGAAATTAAAATTTAAATAAAAAATAAAGTAAATGATAAACCAATTTCGGAATCAATTTTTACATTATTTTAGGAGTCTAGAATATTTTTTGTGGATTTTTTAGGTCAAAGGAACTATTAAAATAAATATTATCTTCAAATAAATAATTAAATAAGCCTATGAATTTTTTAAACCAATCAAATCATTTTAAAAAAATCCAAAAAAAATATGTCAAATACCAGAAAATAAAATTGACCTACGGTAAATTTTTTGTGATTTTTGAAAGTGTTTTGATCAGAAAATAAAATCAAACAAAATGTCAAATAAAACAAAAATTTGAATAAGCCAAAAATTCAAGCTGACCAATCATGATGTGCCACCACATCATCTTCAACCTCTGGATGGTTCAAAAACGTGCACATCTTATCAGGATTAGGGCTCACTTTCAGATGAACATAACATGCTCAATTTTGTATCATTTTTTTATGAAATCAAAGGCAAATCAAAGCTAGCATGGCAAGGAATCCATAACAATTCGAATCAAATCAAAACATCAACTACATTGCTCACAATCTAGTCATGAATATGAACAAAACCATTCTGAATCACGAGTTTCAGAGCAACCAAACATGCATAATTCACCAAATCAAGAGTTGTAAAGCTTCAAAAACATTCTATTAACATCATTGAACACAAATCCAAGCTCAAACATCTCAATAAACAAGCGCATCTCAGAGTTCAAAGTTTGGAATCATTACCTCAAGGCGAAAAATGTTCTACTGTCTCCTTCACTCCAGATGCAAACAAATGGTGCTAGCTTGATCCACTCACTTTTCTGAAGCTGAATCAACAAGAATTTTGAAGAAAATACCAAGTAATTGAGAGAATCGAATCAAGTTGCAGAAGAAGAAGGAAAATATCAGATCTATAATTCTTGCAAATAGCGTGTTATTTTTCTCTCTCTTTGCTTTCTTCCTCTTATATAGAGTTTGTAGGGAAGGTTAGAAGTGGAAATCTGACTTGTAAACCGTTGGAGGACAGGATTGGGAATTTTGGCCAAAAATGAGGTGCATACTGAATCAGGTGTTTTGCTCGTGCATTCTTCTGCCTTTTGTACATTTTTTGAGCCAAATGAATTCATAAATGCATGCTCAAAATTCCAGCCCACGATTACTTGAAATGAGAGAGTGTTGGTGAATTGGCAATTTTGAGCAAGTTTTGTATTTTTTTTATTCAAGCAAGTTCATGAAGCACATGGGCACGAAATGGTGAGTGTAATGGGCCTCATCATGTCACAAATTACCAATGGGCTTGATTAGAAGCAAGAGGAATGGCTAAAACTTGAGTTTGCAAGAAATGGCCATTTTGCACATTTGCCAAATTTCAACAAAATGCCCCAAAATTCCAAAACTCATAACTTGGTCTTAATTTTGAATTTTGGCACAAATGAGAACAATTTGGAAAGGTATTTAAAAGATATACAAACCCTTAGTTTAAAGTTTTTGCAAATTAGTCTACTAAGGCTCTCAAAATTTGACTTGAAATTCAAAAATTTTGGAAAATGACCCATAATTTTGTGACTTCAAGAAACCATAACTTTTGATTCCTTGCCAACTTTGACATGAGACCAAAAGGAGGTGAAAGATCATTCCCTTAGATTTACAAGCATATTTCATTTTCATTTTCTTGATTAAGGGTGAATAAGATATGAATTTTTGAACTTAAGCCCTTATTTTCCAAAATTAGAAACTTTTAGGGTTTCTTCAAGAACAAGTTTCATCCCAAACTCCAATCTCTTTGATCCAATGACCAAAATGGACTTGAAATATGAAAATTACATCCTTGAATTGATGGTTGACCAAAAACTCACTTGGTCAACCTTGACTTTGACTGATCTTGACCAAAATGACCATTTTGCCCCTCTAAATCAATTGATCCACTTCCCTTCAAAATTGATGAACAAAACTTCAAACATATGATCTTCCAAATATATAGAGGCCATGTACAGAATTTCACTTCAAAGTTCTCAAGAAATCTTGATAAAAACCCAAACCCTAGTTTTGATCAACATCTCAAGAGACAGATGAATCATCTTCAAAACTTCAAATCCTCTGGGAATCATGACCAATTCCTTGTGCAAAGACTTTTTAAATACTCATGAGATGTTGTATCTCCCCAAATCAAGACTTGTATATTGGCCAATAGCCTTGCTTAACAAAACCCTAATTTGACTGGTGAATCCAAAAGAGTGTTTCTCCTTATAATCAAACACAAACTTCAATCCTCTAATGATCCAAAGAGATGGATAAAATATCTTGAGATATGCAATAACTTTTGAGCTTGAAAGATCCAAAGGTTTAGATAATAAGATTTTTATTGAGCAACTTGTCAATGCAAATAACCTTCAAGGCTTGAGGAAGACTTGATAACCAAAGTGCTTTGATCCCATCACAATGTATGAATTCAATGCAATATGATATTCATGATGAAACATAAGCCTAAATCAAGAGGGTAAATTTTGGGGTGCAACATATATTTTTGGCATCTTAGGGCCAAACATTATGCTTTTTTTTTTGTATTTAAGTGTCTCCCATCCCGTCGAGACGAAGATTTCAATATTAATATCTTTAGATAAAAGAAACTTAAATAGGGGCATCTGTTTGATCGCGACTTTGTGAGTCTTAAAGAATCTAGACCACAAGTATACAGTCCTATCACATGTAGCTTTAAAGATTATCTAATCCCAAGGGACTAATGTCGATCTACCGTTATCTTAGGTTACTACGTAAATATAAGGTTAATAATGTAATTAATAGGGGGTTTAGGGAACCTAACTGATTATAATCTAGTTTAGAGTCAAGGGAGAATATCGGTATGTAATGGTCGGACTTCGAGGATTTAGAAACTCATTGACTTAGCTAAGATTAACAAAACAGTTTTCGGTAGGAAGCATTTGTTTGAAAACCCTCTTCTCACACTCTCGTGTTTATTTATTCAGATCCTATGATCAAACCTAAGTGAGTGCTCTCGCTGTTTCAATTAGGGTTTAAAAATAGTTTTTGGAAACAAACAAAACCTAATCAACTTAAAAGTGCTCTCGCTATATTTTAAGTTGATGCACAATTACTATTGTCAATTTATTATCTCAAACTCTTGTTTTATTGATCCTAACCTCTATCTGTATTTTACTCTCGTAACAAAACAGTTAATATTTAGAATTAGTAATTGAAACCAGAAAAATTATTCTTTTAAAAAGGAACTAATCAATTGGCAGTGCTAAAACCTAGTTGGCTATATGACCTTACATACCAATAAATAAATTTATCCAAGCATATTAAACGACTCAATAACAGCACAACATAAATAATTATCATCAAACAATTTAAATAAACAAAACATTACAGACAATCCTGGCATAAATAAATAAAGTACTTAAATTAAACCTGAAAATATTACAGCAGAATATTTGTCTGATATCAAATGTCTCCCACATATCGGTAAATAAAATAACGCGGAACAAAATAATGCGGAGAATATTTTTGGCAGAGTAACAGTAAAAACAGGGAAAAGAAAAACGTTCTTAAAATGGAGATTTGAGGTTCTATTTATAGGCTTGGAGATGCGCAGGGAGTTGAGATATTTTCTCCTCCAGAATTGACTCAGTGTAACGGTCGTTGCACTCCTTCTTTTGAGGGAGGGCTGGCGTGGTAGGGTGTAACGGTCGTTACACTCCTGATTTTGAGGGAGGGCTGGCGTAGCAGGGTATAACGGTCGTTACACTCCATTGGGCCAATGTGTAACGATTGTTACACTCCCTTAGTTGATTGCGCCAGCGCTTCTTTCTTAGGCTTTTTTCATTTAGTGCACCCTATTCTACCACACACCCCTCAATGCCTAATTGCTCTTGATTAGCTTGACTTTTCTTGACTTTCTTCGCACATGCCTTGCAAATACTTAATTCCTGAAAACATAGAAAATACCAGCATAATAGAATAAAGACTAATTTAACTAATTCAAATGCGGATAAAATTCATGTAAAATGATCCAAATATTCGATACCTTTCTGGGTTATCAAACTCCTCTACACTTGAACCTTTGCTTGTCCTCAAGCAAATAGAGTAAAAATCATTTAATACATAGTCTTCGACACTATCGCATGACACGAATCGAATCGTACGTGGTTGAGGGGCACTACATTAGAAAGATGAAACTAGGCTCTAACACTAATGATACAGAAATGGCACAAAACCACGTGGTCAAAATCCTCCATCTTATTGCAAACTAGTCCGAATTATGCTATCATAGATCAACCTAATTCTTTTCGTTCGAAATCAACCACTTTCATTTTAGCGCAATCACATTAAGCCCATTATCTTTCGCACGCACATAGTAGAGTATCCGATTAGCGATTCTGGTCTTCTTATGCTCGGGTTTCTGGTACACAAGTTGGTAACCCTTTTTCTTTTCCAGATCATAAGTCTCGGGGGATCAAACCGTAGTTCTCCCTACCAAGTTCAGCACCAGATACCACTGAACAAGCTTACAACTGGTTGCTTCATCAATTCTTGTAGGTATCGCGACTGTTGGATTAAATGACCTGGCGAGGGTCACCTAACTTAATTAGCGCATTCCCTATTATATCTTGATGCTTATCATTTTTTCTTATTTACTTTTTAGGACCAGTCACTTATATTCATCGGCTCCCTACGTAGTTTGTAGATAAGACGGTGCTGACTACTAGTATAAACTACTCGGGGTTGATTCAAAACTAAAACTTAAGGCTTCGGTATCATAACCACTCAAACCGATTTGCATGATCTGGAAGATTTAGGTGCCAAGGCGGTATTATTTTTGTCGACTCTTTTTTTAAAAACTCTAACGCAGCCTAATTGCGAACAACCTATATACTTTTTGAATGTACCGAGCTAATGCATCGAGTAAAAAAAACTTTTTATGGTTCAAGAAAAGTGTTGAAGTACGAATAACTTACGGAAATGGTTTTTTATTTATTGAATGGAAAGGGAAATAATAGAAATTTAAATAACTTACTAGGAAAATGGAAAAACATAACATAGGTAACATATGTTTCCTCCCCTACACTTGAACTGAGCATTGTCCTCAATACGACAAATAAAGTGAGAAAAGAAAAAAACAGGAAACTTAAGAAATAATAATAAAAATGCAAGGAAAAAGGAAAAGAAAGATCACTCCTCATTGTTGTCTCTAATGTTTCTGCTACTGGATGCTTCACCTCGTGCTCTTCCTCCTAGTGTTCTTACTCCACCTCTTCTGGGTCTAGGAGGTTCTTCGCCAGTGTTGTAAACATAAGTATGCATGCCTTCAACACGGAATGACAAGTTCCGCCTTTCATCAGACAGGTTAGAAATTTCGTGATGGTTCTAGTAAGCATTATCGCGTTGATCGCGCTGCAGCTCTTGCATCATTTGCATCAGTTCTTGTTGACGTTGATCTTGAAGTAAAAGCAATGCATAGATAGCTTTGATGGTGGTCGGCTAAGGATCATTTCCTGCTTGTTCTTGTTGTAGCCCTTGTTGATTTACTTCTGGTACTGCATTTTCTACACCTACTAAATTATCCTGCACGTGTGCTCCAGGGGCTGGTGCCTGCTGAAACAACCGGCTGAAAATCATCAAAAAAAAGTGAAGTCACCATCGAACGTCTTTTATCCCACATGTAGGGAAAGGTAAACATCGAGAAAACCTGAGAAGGGAGGAGTCACGGTCTTGCGACCGAGAGATCGGGTAAGGGAGTCTGTTACGCGAGGGGAAGGTATTAGCACCCCACACGTCTGTAGTACTCTACGGTATCCACTCTTGTTATCTATCTTATGGGTGTGTTTAATCTATGCTTACTGTCTACTATACTACTGGAGGGAAAATGCATGCAAAAGAAAGGAGAAAAGAATGTAGGGAAAATAAAATTGTGCTCGCCTGGGCCCTACCCCAATGCCAACATATCCTTTTTGAGGAATCCGAGCTACCGTAGTTTGGCTCATATGTTTTGTTTGTTTTGTGTTTTTTATGGACGAAGTTAATTCCACCTTCTGCCGCAGCTCTACCTTTGGAGACTTATGCGTTGGAACAGAAGTAAATTAATCATGTCCTTACCTGAAAAGGGATTTAGAGAAAAGGTGCTCGAGCGCACAAAATTATTTGAATTTGTTTTGTATTTTTGTTACCTTGAAAAAGGGTTTAACTATGATTAGCATGTTTTTGATTTGCTAAGAAGAGAAGTTTTTGTTTTAGATGCAAGGATGCAAAAAGGGGAAGAAAAGAGTCTAAGGGAGACTAGCCTATTTCTAACCTAATATTATCATACAATGGTGGTTCTAAGGTTTGGATTAACAAAAGGGAAACGTCTACCTAATGTTAGCATGCATGGTTTGCAACCTAAGGTCTAACTTGCACCCGACCGGAGCAAGCGCATCCTAAGGGAACATGGTATGTACAAGGACAAATCAAGCAAGCCAATAAGATCAAGAGAGCACCTAGGGAGATCCTATCTAAGTTAGCATTCCAAAGAAGGTCTAAAAAAAAACTATCCTATAGGGAACATGCAATGAGAGCGAAGTCGTGATGTCAATTTCTAAATTGAGTGACTCATCGATCAACAAGAAAGAAAAGAAAGCGATAAAGTCCTATAGGGATCATGCACTGAGAGCGAAGTCGTGATCTCAATTTCTAAATTGAGTGACTCATCGATCGATAAGAACGTAAACAAACACAAGCACAACACATATAGCAAATGAAGTGTGAAATGCCTGCTACAGGTCTTTAAACAGCCACTTCGAGCGCACGCTCTTTATTCCGTACTTCACATGATATCTAGAAAGTAATAGAGTGCGAAAAAGTACAAGGGTAGTAGCGGAGACTACCAAAGCGAGCAAGTCGTCAAGAGTAGACGAAAAGCGCTAAAAAAGCAGGGAGTACGCGTCGAGCAAGCGGAGAACGTCTGTCGCTCCTTCAACAGTGATGGTTGCAAATATAAACCCAGAGAATACGATACAAACGCTCAGGTACGTTGCTCTATACAATCATACGCCTGATTATACCTTCTTCTTATTCGAAATCTTCTTTTTCTGCCTTTTTTGTGTGCGATCTGGAGTGTATTGCGATGTTGTTGTTGTTGTCGATAAACTGCTAACTAAGGAATAAACCTAGATTTCAGCGTTCTTGAAGGTTGGGGAAGGTGTGTTGCAGTGATGTTGATAATGATGTACGTTTTTGAAGTGTTGCAAAGAATGAAGGTGGTTAAATAGTTGAGGATACTGTTACAGTAGATAGAAGTAGATAGAAGATTGAAGGTTGAAGGTTGATGATGTATGAAAATGAAGAATGGAGTGAAGTTTTTGCCGAGAGAAAATTGAATGGAGTTTCAAAAAAGGTTGAAGGTTATAGCGATGAAGCAGGGAGAGAGAGTGTAGAGAATATTGAAGATGAAGAATCGGTTGAAGAGAGTGTAGAGATAGTGCATAACAATGAAGATTGAAGAATGTAAGCGAAGATTTTGAGAGAGGTTTTCAGTCCTTGTTGCGGATTTTTCTCTTTTTTTGTTAGAATTTTTCTCCTCATTTTCTGTTATACCTGTTAGAAAGTTGGTTAGATATTTCTTCTAGTTTCGGTTAGGAGTTGTTAGGAGGTTAAGATACAGTTAGGAATTAGTTAGGCTGTTAGGAGTTAGTTTTTTATTTGGTTATTTTGCTATAAACTCTTTTTATGTGCAGGGCTGCTTCTATTTCTGTTAACAAGTTATGGAAGTTAGTTGGAAGAAGTTATGAATCTGTTAGGTGGTTAAGAGAATTCAGTTAGAGGTTTGCAGTTTGTTATTGTGCTGTTGTAGGAGGGAAATTTGGTTGTCTTTAAATGGACCAGAGTATGGAAATTGAAAGAAAGAGAAAGTAGGAGTGAGAGGAAAAGAGGAATGAATGTTGTGATCATCTTTTGATGAAGTTGAGTTGATTTCAAAGGAACAAAAAGATGAATTAGAGGAAAAATGTTAGGTTATTTCCATATCTGAAAGTTTGAGATGGACAGTACTGCACTAAACAATATTATGCATATATATTATTATTCACTACTGAGCTGCTGTTTGATTAATTGCAGGACGTGGCTGGTTTCAAGCCTCAAAGCTTCTTTGTTGTTTGGCATAACTTGGTCTTGGATACAGGACAAGACTTGAGGTGGAGAGCAAGAACAACTCGAGACGGACTTATGGATATCTTCCCAAGCCAAGCAAAAGTGAATGAAGGCATAAAAATCTGAGAGAGCAGACACCAAGTTGTAATAAAATTTTGTACCATAGTATGTGATGGATGTTTATTGATACCTGACATTGCATTTTCTAACTTGATATAATGTATTAGGTGCCATGAAATGATCTTATACTTGATAGTACAATGGAAACCTTCAAATACTCAAAGAGAATTTCCCTTTCGTTAATTTCTTTCTTTGCTTTTGTAATTATGCTGACAAAAAATGATGATGACTTTGTAATATAATGAGAACTTTTGAGTTCGAATGACAAAATCCAAGTACTTCAAGTAGCTTTTCTCTCCCGTTTCTAATTTTGTATTCGCTTTTAGATGAGTCATGGACATATTGTGTTAATGTTTTATAATTTCACTTGTCCTTCAAGAAATCTGAATGCCCCTTCTTATTTTGAAAACTCCAAGAAAATTTAACCCATGTCATTAGGTAGCATTCCAAATGATTTTAAATAATGGACCCATAAAAGCCAAACCAAGTCAATCTCGCCTCCTTGCAAGAACTCTTAATTTTCCTCTTAACCTCACTTTTTACAATCAAAGTAACAAATATTAATAGTGTCTTGATCATATTACATGTCCACCACATCATCTTTATACCACGATTTAAACTTTGTAATCCATTCCACCAATGCACCTCAATAAACAACCAATGATCTTGAAGTTAATGTCACGGAGAAAATCTTATAGATAGGAACAATTAGAATCACATAACTGACGATGATCACAAGGTCCTGAGATCCCTTGAGATGCACTTTGATGGTTTAAAAACCCATGGTGAAGATGCCCTTGTAGCTTGATAAGAAAGAAGTCCATAATGGCCATGCATCCAAAACCCTATCTTCAAATTATAATTGTCGAAGAAACCAACTGATTCAAGCCTGAGTGAAGATGAGGACCATCAACGCCATAAAACCCTAATTCCACCATATCACTGATTCCATGCCAAATTATGTTGTTAGCGAATGTATGCAATGTTAAATGACCTAATGGAGATATGTACATGAGAAAAGTGCGACAATGTATAAACTAGATAAAAGTAGAAGGGTAGGACAAATTTGGGGTATTACACCTGCAAATCATAAATCCAATTTGTGGCGATGTCAATTCTTATTACATCTAGATTCGGCAGAATAATACTTGGGACGACCTTTTGCTGCACCATCAGTTTGTACCTTCCATCCCTTCTTGACCTGACAAGATGACCAAACTGGCAATACTCAATATCGAGAAACTCAGCCTACCAAAAAGGTAGTTGAACCAACCTGTTTTGCAAATTCAGATAGTTGGCAATAGCAGTGACTATACCTCCTATACATAAAGGTGATGCACTTGCACTCCTTGATAACATAGACTTGATGTGGTTGAGGAAGAATGGAGCATCATTAATTCTAAGATCTGGATCAAGGGCGCAGTTCATAAAATACATTTCCCTAACGTTCACCTTATTGTTGTTTGCTCGCCTGAACACTATATTGGCTAGAACACGGTGGAAATAGCGGATGCATGAGTTGTGTATGTGAGTGGATAAAAGCTCAGCCCAGTCGTTTACCTGAGTATTAGTTAAACATTCCCAAATTTCAAATGATCTTGCCTTCCAATCTTCTTAAGGAGGAATTCTATATTCCACACCTTTACCATGGTTGTAATGGAGTATCTGACTCAGTCTCTTGATTCATGGTGTACTCTGTGTTGAATAATCTGAAAGTTGCTGCACAAATTAGATACTTTTCTACTTTTGGAGTGGATGGTGTTTGGTAGGAAAAAGAACTCAAGAATTCCAACGTGAGGGATTCATAAGTTGGAAGATCCATGGTGGCAATGTAGTAGAGACCAGATCCATGAAGCATAAATTGCAGACTTTCAAGTAATCCCAAGTCACGTAAGCAATCTTCATCGATATACCTTGTTAGAAGTATACCTCTCTGATGAAACCTTCGGTAAAGTTACTCTTGTCGATGTCTGTTGGCTGCATTTCTGAATACCATATCAGTGAGGTCTGACTCCTCTCTTTATTCTTGAGCTCTTCTTGCCATTTGGGATAGGTATTGGAAATGATAGATGTTATAGGGTAGAATAGATGTTAAAGAAAGTTGGTGTGATAGTAGAATTCTCTTCAAGAGTTTATATAGAAGCAAAGTTTTAATGGTGAAGAGAAAATTTATGGGGGTATTGAATGGTGGTTAAGGGGTATTTATTTGTGTGGAATAGAAATGAAACGTATAGGAAGTTTGAAAAAAAATGTTTGAATTCAAAGAGAGGGTGTAACGGTCGACATGCAACGGCTTGGCGGAGAGAGAAAGGGTGTAACGGTTGTTACACCATGATACAAGTTGCAAGGAAACCTTGTAACAGTCATTACAAGGGCTTGATTCCCAAGGGAATCTTGTGCCTGCAACAATCGTTTTGCCAGCCATGCATGAGGGACTTTGCTTGTTGACTGAGGCATGACATGGATGTGTCAATTCATTGTCTAGTGAGAATAATAAATTTAAAAATGCTAGGAGACAATGAAGTGACAATTAGGTGTCATGCATAATTATAATATTTGGTCTACTAGATCAACATGCATCTTATTTTGGGAGAACACAATAACATAATAGCATCATAATATATAATAGGCCAATGAGGAGTAAATAAATAAATAAATTAGAATAAATAAATCTAACTAAAAAATAAGAATAAAAAATAAGAATAAAAAATAATGTTTCTAATGAAAAACTAAAGACTGAATAAACACTGCTAATGAAAAACTAAGGATTGAATAAACACTCCTCCCCTACACTTAGAGGAAACAGTGTCCTCAATGTTCTAAAGACATAAATCAGCCACCTCTAGAATGAAATAGGTGATCTATATTTATCGTAACAAGATCCATGAAACCATATAAATATCTGCGGAGGGTAGTGATATCATAATGAATATCAGCAAGCTCTGTCGTGATAGCATCCATAGCACCAGCGACATCAGTCTGAGGAATATGGACAGTGGCGGCAGCAGGAGCTAATGGTGGGTCCCAAGCTGGATGGCGATCAAGTATAGGAGGTGTCACAAGATCAGTCTCTGCCATCTCATGATCAAACTCGGCCAGTCCTACTAGAGGGTCATAATAATGAGGCGGTGTCAAAGGATCAAACTCTTCTTCTTCCATGTCATTCTCAGCTATACCCTCCAGGTCATAAATCCATTTGTTCCTATCATGCACACTGGATCGTGCAATTTCAGGAAGTGTGAAGTGGTATACCGGCTCATGATGTATCAGCAACTGAAACTGATTCGGCTCTAAACATCTGATAATCCCAACATTAAAACAAATAGTAAGGTCTAGCGGGGTATATTTACCAACAGGGGTTAGACGGGACAATGGCTCTCTCAAAAATAGGGCTTTAGCGATCATAGTCACTAAACCACCAACACAAATCGGGCCATGAGGAGCCTGGGCTATACTCAGGAGACGAGCAATCATAAAAGATGTACCAACTACTGGTCTGGACCGAAACACACAGAACATGATAAACAGCTCTTCCTTAGACACTAAGGTATCATTCTGAGGTTTTCCAAATAGGGTAAACTCCAGAATCATGTGGAAATACCTAATAGCGGGGTTATGAATCTCTGAAGAGTGCCTAGGAATAGAGCTCTCTTGTGTCAGATCAGATATCTCTCCCCAAAAGTTGTTAAGCTGGTTTCCCACATACTTGTCATCTGGAATCTCAATGACAACATCAGCACTAACTGGGAAATCCAATAAAGCAGCAAATTCACGGAAGGTGAACCTGTGGGTAAAACCAAACAATCTGAATGAAACCAATCCTCTGTCCAACCCTAAACCAATATCAGGGTTGTAATGCAATGAACTGAGGAACTCCAGCGTTAGGTTGCGGTAAGTAGGTTGCTGCTGATGAATAAAATAATCCCAACCAATCTGGTTAAACATGAAGTGGACACTTTCCCTGATGCCCAATACGGACAATGTGGGGTCGTACACAAAGATGGTGGGATACATCTCTCTCGGAGCAATCATCTCATAACGCTTATGATGAGCATCACCCATGAAGGTGACAAGTATAGTGTCAGAAAAGTCCATAGCAAAAATCAGTGAAAAAAAAGAAGTGAGAATCCTATTAGTTAATCTGAAAATAGTTTTAAATCAGCATCGGCCTAATGCCTAAAAATAGAAAAGAAGTAAAGAATAGAAAAGTTTTGTAAAAATTTTAAGAGAAACATAAAAAAACTTTTAGTAAATAAAATTTTAATAAAAATGGTGGGTTGCCTCCCACAAAGCGCTTTGTTTAACGTCGGAAGCTCGACCTATATTAAAAATCGAAAATCTATTTTGGTGACTCAACTGGCAGCTATATAAATATTAAACTAGTTGAGTAGTCCCTATTCTCGATGTAGTGGTAGTACTTCAAACGTTGCCCTTTTACAAAAAGCGGATCGCTGGTTTTTCCTTTGATTTCTACAGCGCCACTTGGGAGTATTTTAATAACTTTAAAAGGTCCTGACCATATAGAGCGAAGTTTTCCTTGAAATAGTTTGAGTCTGGAGTTAAATAAGAGTACTACATCGCCCTTATTGAATTCTTTCCTAGAGATGCGTTTGTCGTGCCATTTCTTAGTTCGCTCCTTGTAGATTTTGGCATTCTCGTATGCATCTAGCCTAAGATTCATGGATGTTTAGAATTCTATTTTCTCTAGCGACTTTGTAACTTAGATTCAGGGTTTTGATGGCCCAATAGGCTTTGTGTTCCAGTTCTACGGGTAGATGGCATGATTTACCATAGAACAATTTGAAAGGTGTGGTTCCAATGGGTGTCTTGTACGCTGTTCTGTATGCCCATAATGCTTTATGTAGTTTAGGAGACCAATCTTTCCTGGATGTGGCAACCATTTTCTCATGTATTTTCTTAATCTCCCTGTTAGAGATTTCCACTTGCCTGCTTATTTTTGGGTGGTAAGGTGTTGCTACGCGGTGTCGGACTCCATACTTTGCTAAGAGTTTAGTAAAAAATTTGGAAATGAAATGTGAGCCATCATCACTGATGACTAATCTTGGAACACTGAATCTTGTAAAAATTATGTTTTTGAACAACCTAATCACTACTTGTGCATCATTTGTTGGAAAGGCTACAACCTCTACCCATTTGGATACATAATCTACTGCCACTAATATGTAATTATTGCCATAAGACAATGGTCAAGGTCCCATAAAGTCAATTCCCCATACCTCAAATATCTCTACTTCTAGGACACCCTTTTGCGGCATCTCATCGCGCCTAGATATGTTACCAGTGCATTGACACCCGTCGCATTTTGTAATTGCAGCATGGACATCTTTTCATAGACTGGGCCAATAAAGGCAAGCTTGTAGGATTTTTGCGCAAGTCTTTGAGGTGATAGTGTGTCCACCATAAGGGGCTTCATGACAATGAGATATTACGCTCTCTATTTCACTCTCAGGAACGCATCGACAGAAAATACCATCAGGGCCTCTCTTGAATAGTAAGGGCTCGTCCCAATAATAGTGTTTGAAATTGTGAAAGAATTTATTCTTCTGCTGATAAGTTAAATCAGTTAGAAGGACTTTTGTTGCTAAGTAGTTGACATAATCACAATACCAGGGCAGTGAAATTTGAGTAGATACTGCTTCCAATACTTCAATTGTCTTGTCATTGTTGCAAAATTCAGGGCATTCTTCAGCTAATTTTTTAGACCTCATCTGGGCTACCAGGTGTTCATATGGAAAATCGTCAGTGATGGATATCTCTTCAAGATTAAGATTTTCCATCCTAGATAGATGGTAGGTAACAAGATTTTCAGATCCTGGTTTATCTTTGATTTCCAAATCAAACTCTTGTAAGAGTAAGATCTATATTAATAATCTTGGCTTGGCATCCTGTTTAGCTTATAGGTATCTGATAGCTGCATGATCAGTGTAGATAACAATCTTTGCGCCTACTAGATAGGAACGAAATTTATCTAATGCAAAAATGACTGCCAAGAGTTCCTTTTCTGTAGTGGCATAGTTTATCTGTGCAGAATCCAAATTCCTACTTGTATAGTATATTGCATGGAGTTTTTTGTCTCTTCTTTGACCTAGGACTGCACCTACTGCATAATCGCTTGTGTCGCACATTATCTTGAATGGTAGACTCCAATCAGGTTGTTGTATGATAGGTGTGAATATGAGAGCTGCTTTTAACTGTTCAAACGCCTTCAGGCAGTCATCATCAAAGATGAACTCAACTTCTTTCATTAAGAGGTTATTCAGAGGTTTAGAAATTTTCGAGAGATCTTTTATGAAGCATCGGTAGAAACCGGCATGGCCTAAAATACTTCGTATTTCTCTTACGGTTTTTGGGGGTTGGAGGATTTATATTACTTCAATCTTAGCTTTGTCTACTTCGATCCCCTTTTCAGAAACTATGTGTCCAAGTACAATTCCTTGTTTAACCATAAAATGGCATTTCTCCTAGTTCAACACTAGGTTTACCTGTACATATCTTTCCAGTACCCTTTCTAGGTTTGACATGCATCCTTCAAAACTTTGCCCGCATACAGAGAAGTCATCCATGAACACCTTCATGATATCATCTATAGAATCGACAAAGATGGACATCATACATCTTTGGAATGTTGCAGGCGCATTACATAGTCCAAACAGCATTCGCCGATAAGAAAACGTACCATAAGGACACGTGAACGTTGTCTTTTCTTGGTCATCAGGGTGGATAGGAATTTGAAAGAATCCTGAATAACCGTCTAAATAGCGGTAGTAAGAATGCTTATCCAATCGCTCAAGCATTTGGTTAATAAAAGATAGAGGGAAATGGTCCTTTCTATTTGCTTTATTTAGTTTTCTGTAGTCAATGCACATTCTGGCTCCACTCACGACTCTTTATGCTATTTGTTCTCCTACTTTATTTGTCGTGATTGTGATTCCTCCTTTCTTGGGTACACAGTGGACTGGACTAACCCATGGGCTATCCGAGATTGGATAAATGATACCTGCATTTAGAAGTTTAGTTACTTCATCCTTGACTACAGTGCTCAAGATCGGGTTAATTCTTCTCTGATGTTCTCTAGAGGATTTACAGTCATCTTCCAGTATAATGCGATGCATGCAGATGGAAGGACTTATTCCTTTAAGATCAGCAATGTTATATCCTAAAGCAGATGGATATTTCCTTAAGACATGTAATAGTTTTTTCGTCTCAGTTTTTCCTAATTCTTCATTGACTATCACGGGTCTTTTAAGTTCAGAGTCTAGGAATTCATATCTTTGGGTTTTGGGTAAAACTTTAAGTTCCAAGTTGGTTTTCTTCAGACAAGGCATATGATTTGGTGTCAGTACTAGGCACTCGCTTAAACCGTCATCTGATATTCGGGACACCAATCATCATCTTAAAAAATTTGGGGCATCGAAATCTTCATAGTTTCGGAATGAGTTTCTTCTTTTGACTCCATATCTTTGACACATTCGTCTATTACATCTAACAGATAACATGTATCATCTATAGCTGGGGCCTGTAGGAACCGTGTCAGGATAAACTCAACTTTCTCTTCTCCAACTTAAAAGGTTAGCTTTCCTTTCTTAACATCTATAATAGCTCCAGTAGTGGCTAAAAATGGTCTTCCCAATATTATAGGGGTTACGCTGTCTTCTTTAATGTCCATAATGATGAAATTTGTAGGTATGTAGAATTGAGCTATGCATACCAGAATGTTTTCTAGAATTCCCACAGGGTATTTGACAGAGCAATCTGCTAGTTGTACTGACATCCTGGTTGGTCTTAGTTCTCCCATGTCAAGCTTTTTGGATATGGACAGGGGCATAATGCTTATACTAGCGCCTAAGTCGCATAGAGCTTTGTCTATGACATACTTACCTATATTACAGGGTATAGAAAAACTTTCGGGATCCTTCAGCTTCTGAGGCATTTTGTTCTGAATGATTGCGCTACACTCAACAGTGAGTGTAATTCTCTCATTATCCTCTATATTTTTCTTGTTCGACAAGATTTCTTTGGGAAACTTAGCGTACGAGGGCATTTGAGTAATAGCTTATGTGAATGGTATCGTGATGTTTAATTGTTTCAGAAGTTCAATGAATTTCTTAAATTGCCCCACACTTCTAGATTGAGTAAGTCTTTGAGGATACGGGATTAGTGGTTTGTAAGGCGGCGGAGGCACATAAGTTTTTTCCTTTTCTTCTGTCTCTCCATCACCTAACTTCTCCTTCTCTTTTGGTTCGCTTTCCTCCTCGGTTGTTTTTCTAGAACTTTGGGACATGGCTGGGTTTTCAGCTCTAGGGTCAATTGGTCCATCGTATTCAGTTCCACTTTGAAATATAATAGCATGAGCATGTCCTTTTGGACTCGATTGAGGTTGGCCTGGAAATGTACCAATAGGTGCAGAAGTAGGTGCTTGTTGTTGGGCCACTTACGAAATCTGGGTTTCAAGCATTTTATGGGTGGCTAAAGCATCTACTTTGTTCACTAACTGTTTGATTTGCTTACTAATGTGAATATTTTGGTTTAGAAATTCCTTGTTAGTTTGAGCTTGAGTAGCTATAAAATTCTCCGTTAGAATTTCGAGGTTAGACTTCCTAGGCATATTAGGAGCAGCTACAAGTGCTTTTTGATATCCTGGTGGTACAATAGGTACTTGGCCAGGCGCATACAACGCATTGGTGTTTTTATATGAGATATTTGGAGGATTTTTCCATCCAGGGTTGTAAGTGTTCGAGTTAGGATTTCCTTGAGCATAATGTACTTGGTCAGGGGGGGGGGGTTCCTGCTAAGATTTGGCATTCAGCAGCAGCATGTCCAGGTACTGCGCATATCTCGTAATTCAGAGTTATAGCAGCCACGATGGCTACAGGTACTGCATTTAAGTTATCTATCTTTTGGACGAGAGCATCTAACTTAGCATGGAAGCTATCAAGACTGTCGATCTCGTACATACCTCCTTTTGTTGGTGCTTTCTCTACAGGAGCTTTATCTGCTTGACCTCTTTCACTCCCCCACTGATAGTGGTTTTGAGCCATACTTTCTATGAGAGCATAAGCAGCAATGTAGGATTTATCCATAAGCGCGCCACCTGCGGCGGCGTCTATCGTTAATCTTGTATTATAGAGGAGACCATTGTAGAAGGTATGGATGATTAACCATTCTTCTAGGCCATGATGTGGATAGAGCTTCGACATGTCTTTGTATCTTTCCCAAGCGTCAAAAAGAGACTCATTGTCCTTTTGTCGAAAATCGCTTATTTGGGATCTTAGCATACTTGTCTTACTTGGTGGGAAATACCTTTCCAGAAAGAATTTCTTCAACTCATCCCAAGAGGTAACCGAGTTAGCTGGTAGAGACTGGAGCCAGGCTCAGGCTCTGTCTCTTATGGAAAAGGGAAAAGACGAAGCCTTATCGCCTCTTGACTGACTCCATTGTTCTTAATTGTATCTGCATATTGCAGAAACATCGATAAATGTAGAGTAGGGGTCATCCATTGACCCTCTAGAAAACTGGTTTTGTTGTACTGCAGACAATAAAGGAAGGTTTAAGTTCGAAGTTATTAGCCTTAATCAGAGGGGCATCAATGATGTTATGTGGTTCTTCATGCGAAGGAATAGCATAAGATTTGAGCGGATGTGGCTGATCACCCATGTCTGGTTCTTCAACTGGTTCGGTAGGAATAGAAGATTGAGAGAGGGATTGAACTGTACGAGATACTCGTACTCGGCGTCTTCTTGTAATAGAGCGCTCAGGTTCGGAAATTGGTAGCACTAAGCCTTCACCTTTAGAGTGAGTGCTTGGCATACAATTGGGAATGGTGCCTTAGTCTCTACAACGTAACTAAAAGAGTTACGATATTGACTTGTTAGTCCCCAACAACGGCGCCAAAAACTTGATCGCGACTTTGTGAGTTTTAAAGAATCTAGACCGCAAGTATATAGTCCTATCACGTGTAGCTTTAAAGATTATCTAATCCCAAGAGACTAATGTCGATCTACCGTTATATTAGATTACTACGTAAATCTAAGGCTAATAATGTAACTAATAGGGGGTTTAGGGAACCTAACTAATTATAATCTAGTTAAGATTCAAGGGAGAATATCGGTATGTAATGGTTGGGCTTTGGGGATTTAGAAACTCATTGACCTAGCTCGGATTAACAAAATAGTTTTCGGTAGGAAGCATTTGTTTGAAAACCCTCTTCTCAGACTCTCGTGTTTATTGATTCAGATCCTACGATTAAACCTAAGTGAGTGCTCTCACTTTTTCAATTAGGGTTTAAAAATAGTTTTTGGAAACAAACAAAACCTAATCAACTTAAAAGTGCTCTCGGTGTATTTTAAATTGATGCACAATTACTATTGTCCAGTTATCATCTCAAACTCTCGTTTTATTGATCCTAACCTCTATCTGTATTTTACTCTCGTAATAAAACAGTTAATATTTAGAATTAGTAATTGAAACCATAAAAATTATTCTTTTAAAAAGTAACGATCAATTGGCATTGTTAAAACCCCGTTGGCTATATGACCTTACATACTGATAAATAAATTTAGCCTAACATATTAAACGACTCAATAGCAGTGCAACATAAATAATTATCATCAAACAATTTAAATAAACAAAACATTACCAACAATCATGGCATAAATATATAAATTACTTAAAATTAAACCTGAAAATGTTACAGCAGAATATTTGTCTGATATCGGATGTCTCCCACAGATCGGTAAAGAAAATAATGCGGAACGAAATAATCCGGAGAATATTTTTGGCAGAGTAACAGTAAAAACAGGGAAAATAAAAACGTTCTTAAAATGGATATTTGAGGTCCTATTTATAGGCTTGGATATGCGCGTGGAGTTGAGATATTTTCTCCTCCGGAACTGACTCAGTGTAACGATCGTTACACTCCTTTTGAGGGAGGGCTGGTGTGGTAGGGTGTAACGGTCGTTACACTCCTGCTTTTGAGGGAGGCTGGCATGGCAGGGTGTAACGGTCGTTACACTCCCTTGGGCCAATGTGTAACGTTCGTTACACTTCCTTAGTGGATTGGGCCAACGCTTATTTCTTAAGCTTTTTGCTTTTAGTGCACCCTATTCTACCACACACCCCTCAATGCCTAATTACTCTTGATTAACTTGACTTTTCTTTACTTTTCTTGACTTTTCTTGATTGTCTTCGCACATGCCTTGCAAACATTAAATTCCTGAAAACATAGAAAATACCAGCATAATACGAATAAAGAGTAATTTAATAAATTAAAATGCGGATAAAATTCATGTAAAATGATCCAAATATTCGATACGTTTTCGGGTTATCACTGTTGTACCCTAATTTTTTACCTATGATCCCAACTCTTTTTGCACCATTGTGTAACATCAAGGGATCATGCCATTCATCTTGGTATCACTAACCTCATAAAGAAGAAAGGGTTTGCCATGTTTTGTTTATCTCTTGTACAAAATAGGTATGTTGGATCAAGGAGCACAAGTAATGGATTGATCAACGACATATGGATTCCTCAATTATTCAAACTTCTCTTTCATTCATGATGGTCATTATCTTCATCACAATCTCATAACATTAGGGTTTCATCTTGGATTCATCAAATGCTTGAAGAGAATTAGGGTTTTTGGTACCCTAAGTTAAAAATAATGAATTAGGTTTTTTAAGGTTGATCTCAAATGTACATAACTCAAGGGGTCTCCAATATCATCATCTTATAGTCCTCAAGATACCTCAATGTGTTTAAGATTTCATTATGATCACGGAAGTTCATTGAGATTGGAAGATTTGAATTCATTTGAAAAAGTCAAATACTCAAAGTTAAACTTTGACTTTTGATATTTTTAGTCAAATATGGACTCCTCAAGTTAAATTTCATGAAAATGTGATTGATATTTGAATTTGATAAAGTGAAATCACAAAATTAGAGGTAACTTGGAAAAAGGGTAAAGTTGAAGAAAGTGAAAATTTCACTAAGAAGCCTCTACATTGTCAACTCTAAACACACTTCACTTCTAAAATGAGAAGCAACATCCCATGCCTCATAAAAAGCATGCATATCCCTTGAATCACTCCGTTCATCACATTGGTCCCTAAATCTTTTTGAAGCAATTTATAATCAAATGGCCAAACCAGCATTGCAAGTGAACTAAAAATGATTCCATCCACTTTTGAAGACCAAATGCTTCCTCTGTAAATAGCCTTCAAGGCCTCAGAACCAAACACACCATGAATTGCACAATAAAACTCCATTGTTGCAACTTCTAAACCTTAAATATGAAACTTCCATTTCTATCGTGCATTCTTCAAACTTTCACTTCAAATACCTTCCATACATCCATTACAAGCTAACCATAACCTATTTGCACATCTATAATACCTCTATTACTCCACCCAACCCGTTCCCATTCATCATCATAAGTGAACTTGGTCTGAAACATTTAGTCAGTTTCAAAGCAAACTAAAAGTTGCATTGTGTTCCTAAGACATCATAAAAGCTAAAGAGAACATTTGTTGTCACTGAAAGTGATTGAAGAAGGAATTATACCTTTCTTCAATAGGTGAATTTTTATTTATTTCGAAGTCATTTATACAAGCATCATTTTGAACATTTATTGATACTATTCTACATGTTTAATTGCCATGAATGAAAGCCCTATGAAAATAGGCATTGTTTGAGCTTGTTTGTCATTTAATTTAACTTTGAAAAAACTTAGGGTTTTTGGTTTTATCAAAAAATTTGTAAGCTACAGTTAATATAAATTCATGATATGAACATTTTTGGAATCCTCATTAAATTCCGAGCAAGTTTGGTTTTTACACGTTTGAATTTGGTTGAGAAATGAGGAAATATGAAATTGTACCATTGTTGTTGTTGTTGTCACGAGGTAGAAAATGAAGTTGGGGTGGCTCCATTTTCATATTTTGAATGATAGTTTATAATATTTTTAGTTGAACATGTCTTATTAATGAATTGGCATTGTGCCTCAGTGGTCACGCGCTGGTTTGTGTGTTTGTGTGTGTAGCGAAGAGTCTAGGGTTCGAATCTCCCTCGCCCCAGACCTTTTTGCTGATTTTTTTTCTCGAAATCATTCACCAACTTGTTTCATATTTATTTTTATAGTTATGTATAATTATAGGCCATAGTTCATGGCCTAATGGTATAATTTTTTATTGGTAAGCACAAGGGCCTGAGTTCAACACCCCTTGGGCATACAACTTCATTTTTTACCACTTGTTCTTTTAATCGTGTTTCTATCTCATTTTCTTTTATTTTCTTTTTTAGTTTTAGTTATTCCTTTAATTCTCTATTGATTTTTGTTTTATCATTTAAATATTCAAAAACATCAAAATATTATATTTTTTTTATTTAATCAAGTCTTGATTTTATTTTATTTTGTTTACGTAAGTATTAAAAAATCAAAAAATAGTTTCTTTGTTTCATTAAATTTGATGTTTTATTTTAAACTTTTGTGAATATTTTTCTTAAATACCATGATACTTTAGTGTACTTACTTGTTTGTGATTTTATTTTCATACTATGATTAAGTGTTAATTAAATGAAGATGATTTAAAATATATTGTTACATTGAATAAATTTTTTTAGGGTTTTGTTCTTACCATGCTTAGTTAGTCCTTGCTATTATTTTGAAGTCTTGGTTGATGTTTTGATTGAGTGAAACCCTAATCCATGTAGCTTGTATGTTTATTTTTTTTTTAATATTAATTTAAATGTTCTTGTGATGATGGTTGATGTTTATACTTCATTATGTTAGTACATGTGTCAAAATCTAAGTAAAGGGATAATATTGTTGACTTAATAGTCATGTGCATATGTATATCTTAGGTTCATATTTTATGTGTTTACGTTTGTAACTGTTTGTATTTACCCTTATACTTAAACCCTAATTTCAAACTTAAACCACTTTCATTAAAAAAAACCATGACTTTATGTCATTGCATTTTCAAACTTTATTTCTTTAATAAAATGCTTCAATATACTTAAGTATATTAAACTTATTTAAAAAGACTAAAGGAGATTCAACCTCACCCAAACCTTTTTGCCACTTGGCTTTTCAATTTGAAAGCTTTTCTCAAAAGAGATTAGACATGAGTCATCTTTATAGTTAAGATGCAATCCTCCTATCTCCATAATAATGATTGAATGTTGTTGATTATTTTCCACTTAGGGGATCTAGTGGCATACTTATTGATTTTACATCTAAGTTGGAGCCCTTACCTTTATGATGATATAAAGATCCACTTTCTCATACTTGTGGTGGAATTATTAGAGTTTCCCCCCTTAAGATGACAACTTGTTTCTTCTCCTAAAATTAATCAACAAATCTTTGTTATTTTTACCCCGAACTATGAGGTTTGTATCCTTTATTGGTATGTAGTTATAAGAATTCAAGTCTTTCCAAATCAAAAATATAATAAAAAATACATTTCTCTTCCCATCTCCCCACTCTTTTTGCAAACAAACCATTTTAACCTAAAAATAGATTTTACAAAAAGTTCATATAGAGTATTATATATACATAGGGTGCTAATAAATTTCCTTTGTATAACTAACCCTTGTATCTTAGATCTCTTCTTTGTGCTTAGCTTTTAGTTTTTTCTTCTTGCATTGAATGATAAATATAGGGTTTTTATCTTTTCCCTTTTCTTGGAAAAAATAAAGTTTGGTGGCGACTTCTTAATTTTGTGAGTCAAGTTAGTCAAAAGCTTGGTCTCTCCAATTTTTCACCATGAAACATAAGTACTTGAATAATGCATCAAATGACTCATATTATTCCGTCATAGTATAACTTTGCGCATCAATTTTCTAACGCTTCAAACGACGAGTCAAATAGAGTCTTGAAACTCAAGTTCTGACATATTGAAAAGTTACTTCCAGACTGCTCGACTGATGCTCGCACAGTGAAGCTCTGGCAAAATCCTCGCCCGTGCCTCGCCTTGGTCTCTCCTAGAGAAACCTTCTGTTTTCCCAAAAAAATACCCTCGCCTGATGCTCTCCCGATGATGCTTGGGCAACTCACTTGCCCCGTGCTCGCATCTGGCTCGCCTGACGAGACGCACGATTCTCCAACTTTGCAGTTGGGATTCACTGCTTTCACAGTCCCATTCTAATTCCGATTTCGGGTACCAATTTATCCAAAAACTCATTTTAATCATGGTATTTTACAATCGATAATCGCACTTCTTTATACACATATCACACTTGAATCATGGTATATCAACATGATCATTACACAACACATCATGGTATTTATCATACTTTTTATTAAATCATCACATAAGACAAAATATACATCTATTTTAACCCCATACCAATCATAATAAACCATATTACACCCCTTACCTCAAATTCTTTGTAGTTTTGATCTCTTTGAACTCTAAAGGATGTATCTCCTCTTATTTTCCCTTTGTACCCTAGCCTCTTCTCAATTTCTCCAACTTTTCACGATCGAAACAGACTGACACCATATTCCCTATTTTATTTGTTAAATTATACCCTTTCTATGATCTTCTCAATATGCCCTCACTTATCCTAGTACAACTATTATTTTACCCTTAACACCTCTATTCATCCAAATATTCTATTTAATTATTTAATTATATAATAAATCTTATAAAACTATTATTATTATTATTATTATTATTATTAATTTACTCATAAACCAACTAACCACAACTAACCACATTTATTTAATCTAAATAATCCTAAGTTAATCTCTACTTCCCACCACTAACCCAACACATTTTGACATAGAATCACACAATAGTCACAATAATCCACAAAAATAGAAAATTATTGATTCTGGGGGTGTTATAACTGTCTCCCACTTAAAGGATTTTTGTCCCTGAAAATTACCTGAATAAAATAGAGTCGGATACGACTCCCTCATCTTATCCTCACGCTCTCAAGTCAAGCTCTCACCAGTTGGTCCTCACCACACTACCTTCACCAAGGAAATCTCCTTACCCCACAACTGCTTCACCTCTCAGTCCTCTATCAACATGGGTGATATCTCAACAGTTAGGTTATCTCTCAGATGTACACTGTGATCGGTGGAAATAGAACTGACTGTTTTAAAGCTGGTTCGCGAAATATCGCGGTAAGCAAGAGTCTCCACCGTCTTTTATGTTCTCCAACAAGGAAAGGACAAAAGCACAGCAAAATTCCTTTTCGAGAATGTTTCTCGGTTCGGGAGGTAGATTTATAGAAAGGGAAGGTGTTAGCACCCTTTCTATCCGTGGTTATCCACGGGCTCTTAGGTACTTGCTCTATGTTTTCAAAAATTGTTTGCTTTTCAAGTGTTTGTGGGTTTTGAAAAAAAAGTTTCGTTTGAAAAATTTCTAGGTAACTCTTGTATCTGTCCTCAAGAGTGTATGAAATATTTGTTTGACAACTTTTTGAAAGTGTGAGTGCGAAAAGATGTTTTTGTTTTTGAGAGAGAAAGTACCCAGGAGAAATCTACCTACTCTAAGGAATTAGGCTGTGTAAGAGTCCTTTAGACAGTACTATCCCACTATTGAGAAGTAAGTAGCACCGTCGTTGGAGGTTTTTGGGTCAATTCGATTATAGGGACAAGTGTGGTCACCAAAGCAATAGTAGGACGCCTTAGCGGTAACCCTAATGTCCTAGATCCTTTTTATCCAAGGCAACCGTTTTGAGGCAACTGGATCTTTAGACAGGAGGGCGACCTCTAAAACACCCTATACTTGACGACCACGTCGAGGCAACCAGTGAGGCGTACCCTAGGGGTGGCATGTGCATGTGTGTTGTTTTCATGTTATATTATCTTGTACATGTATCATGGTGATCTACGAGTTGTTTTTAATTTTCATCCAAGTCTTGCATGCATATTAACAGTTAAGAGTGCGGAAAATAAATTGCGGAAAGTTGAATCTACGCTATTACAAGGCGCGGGTCTATACATCGCCAAAAAACATAACCCGTTTGGAAAATAAATACGAGAAAGTAAAAGAAAGCGATAAAAGACCTAATTAACTATTACATCCTCGGGAACAGTTACATCAATATAATAAAAAGGAATTAAAGCGCGAAAGAAATTAAATCGGGAACGTCTTAGGGTTTTGACCCTTTTTGAGAAAAGAATTGAATTTGTCCTTTTTTGCAATTAATTAAATATTAAACCTAATTTACTAATTAATTATTTAATTAAAAGAAAAAAATGTTTTTGTGTTTTTTAAGTCTTTAATAAAAATATAAATGAAAAAAAGATTAAAAGTCAAAAGAAACCCTAATTCTAAATTTGTTTTATTTATTGTAAAAAAGTCAATTAAACCTAATTTAAACTAAGTTGATTAATTAGAATTTATTTACAAAATAATAATTAATAAATAAGAATAATAATAATTAATAAAAATATTTACATTTTTTATTCTCTTTATTTATTATGAAAATTAATATTAATTAGGTTAGTTAAATAAATAATAATAATAATAATTAGGAATTAGTAAAAAGAAAAATAAAGGAAAAAAAATATTTAACCAGGGGGGTGTTGGGCCCTGAGGAGGTGAATTTGGCAATCTGAGGCCCATTAATCAGCAAGCCTGTTTGACTTTTGTGATTGGTTGCGCTGGCTTTGACTGGGAACACCATAGTCAACATCTCATGGCCATTGGATTTGAGCACGTGACCACCTGGCTCCTGATTGTTTGAGGGATATGGTGGAATGCTCTTAAATGCCTGCACATGATCACATTAGAAAAAATAGGAATAATTATTTGGGTGGACCGGGGAATCGAACCAGGTCCCAATGGTTGCACGCCAACTCACTAACTACCAGGCCATCACGCTGCATTTGATATAATGATAATGAGTAAATATTATATGGGATAATTAATGCTTATGCTGTAAACAATCCAAAAGCGCGCGCTTCTTTGAATAGGCCACCCATGCGCTGACACCTCATCATCGTCTTCATTGAACACCTGCAAAACACATCAAATAGCAGGGGGTTTTAACCCCCACAACCTGCATCCACAGAAAATAGCGAATAGGCGTACGTTAAACATAAATTGTTCGCGAGGGTTGGGTTTGATTCGTCTGGCCTTGACGAATTCAACCATATGCGTAAGAAGGTCCAATTTTTCCTATATAGCAAACCCCCAAATTCAGAGTTTGAAAACCCTAGAAAACGTTCATGGTGATTTCTGTTTCAGGGCGTTTTAATCCAATTGAACCACACCAAAAGCTTCACCTGAGTTCTATGAACATAAAACAATCAACAAAACATATCAAATGCGCATGAATAATGAGATGTGATTCTGAAAAATATGTACAAACCGTTAAACCGTTTTTGATGATTCTTGTGGCTTTAGTGCTTGGTTTCGATTGCAATGTGTTCCTGGGGATCCCTGCAATGTGTTAGAATCAAGAAAATTCCTTGAATTGGTCTGGAAGATTAAAAACAGTTTTGAGTTTTTTCTTGATTTTTTGGAATTGGTTTATGGCTTTTTGCAGCAGCTCTCACGTGTGCATGATTAGGTTTAGGTTCAGTACATATATGAGAATGGTTTTAGGTCAAATCTGCTCAAGAAATCCCTTGCATTGATGTTCCAATATTTGATTGAAAATCAAATATTTTTCAATCTTTTTGATTGAGAAAACTTGCCAAACATGGAGATTTTGATGTCCTTGATTGATACACGAATTTGCCAGCTTTCCCTGAGTTTATTTGCTTCACAAAAGATTGAAAAAAATCACATCTTTGAATTTCCTACATTTTAAATTAATTAAATGAATTAAAAATCAATTAAAAATCCAATTAATTAATAAAAATAAGGAAATGAATCAATTTGGGCTTGATGGGTCGTGCATAGGCTTTGGACAAAGTTTCAAGAAGGAATTTGAGGCCCATTAGCAAAAATGATGTGTTTTGAGCAAAGTTGACTTTTGCAAATTCATGAAAATTTCCCAACTTCTCCAATGCATATCTTGCTCAATTTTGATCATATGAACATGTTCTTGGACATTTTGGAAAGTTCTTGAAGTCCTATAACCAATGCCTTTGGTCCCATGTCATTTTGATTTACCAATCTCAAGTTATGGTCTTTGACTTAAAATGCCTTTTTGTTGACTTTTAAATTTGACCTATAATGTAGAAATTGATATCTTTTTGTGAGAGCATTTCTAGGACTTGGAATGTGAAGATGAGTTGTAGGAAATGTCATCCCCTTCAAAATGAGCATTGGATGGGATTTTTCTTATGAACCAAGAAAAAGTTATGCCTTGGTCAAGTTACAGTTGACTTTTTAGCTGTCCGAAAATAGCAACTTTTGCATCTTTGATGAATTTTGAGCCATGCTTGTGGAATCATGATCAAGACTTGATCAAATGATGATTGTGGCTTCAAAATAAGATGTTGACCAAAAATTTTGACTTTTGACTGTAAAATGACCATTTTGCCCCTGCAGTTGATTGTGAACCAAATAGGGCTTTTGACTGTGCAATTTGCCATTGTAAGTCTTGAAACTTGATATGTAGATGCTTGACAATGTATATGGGCACATGAGACTTGATTGAGCCATTAAAAACCTCAAATTCACTGAGAGAACCAAAACCCTAATTTTGACTGGCTTAGGAGGATGTTTGACTGTGCAACCCTCTGAGAGATCTTGAACCATTTGAAGATTGATCTTGACAAATCTTGAAGAATATGGAAGGGCAAATTTTGGGGTACAACAATTGCCCTTGTTCAATCTTCTTAGACCTGAGGATGTAGATTGGCTTGCGTGCCTTTCGTGATCCAAAGGTGGAAGATGATTGAACACTAGAGTGCCCAGAAATTTGCACTCGCATAGTAGAGTATCAGCAGTGTGATGTCGGGAATGGGCTTACAGATGCCATTTGGAGAGATGGTGGATAGGAGGATGGGCTTATAGATGCCATCTGTAGATTTAATGGATAGTTGTGGAGATGGGCTTAAAGATGCCATCCAGGGGTGTCGATCGCGTAAGAGATTCCTTAGCGAGAATTTGCGTACCTGAGAAAGAAAGATAATTTCCTGGCCTGTTACAGGTGTTGATCTTCAAACTCTTCATGCAGATATGCCCTGGCTAGATACAGGTATCGAATCTATAATCAATCGCTCACAGACATGCCCTGGCTAGATACAGGTATCGAATCTGGAATTAGTCGTCTACAGATATGCCCTGGCTAGATACAGGTATCGAATCTGGAATTAGTCGTCTACAGATATGCCCTGGCTAGATACAGGTATCGAATCTGGAATTAGTGGTCTACAGATATGCCCTGGATGGATACAGGTGTCGAATCTCTAAACTCTTCATGTAGATATGCCCTGGCTAGATACAGGTATCGAATCTACAATCAATTGCTCACAGATATGCCCTGGCTAGATACAGGTATCGAATCTGGAACTTCAAAAGGTTGATGGGTTATCTCTACTGACAGGTTGTCTTTAATGGCGAGTTGTCTTTAATGACGTGTTGTCTTCAACGACGGGTTGTCTTCATTGACGGGTGTCTATAACGACGGGTGTCTATAACGACGGGTGTCTATAACGACGGGTGTCTATAACGACGGGTGTCTATAACGACGGGTGTCTATAACGACGCGTGTCTATAGCGACGGGTGTCTATAGCGACGGGTGTCTATAGCGACGGGTGTCTATAGCGACGGGTGTCTATAACGACGGGTGTCTATAACGACGGGTGTCTATAACGACGGGTGTCTATAACGACGGGTGTCTATAACGACAGGTGTCTATAACGACGGGTGTCTATAACGACGAGTGTCTATAACGACGGGTGTCTATAACGACGGGTGTCTATAACGACGGGTGTCTATAACGACGGGTGTCTATAACGACGAGCTGTCTTCTTTGACTTTAGGAATTAATTTAATTGGACTTGTCTTCTTTGACTGGATTTGCCTTCTTTGACTGGATTTGTCTTCTTTGACTAGATTGTCTACTTTGACATAGCTGATCATTTAACTGTATCCTTCCTGAAAGGTAAAGGTCAGTCATATGCAATGCATGATATGGATCAAGCAATGATGTTCTCGACATAAATGAGATTGTATGATATGATGCGTGTATGCATGTATCATGATGTATGACAATGTGATGTTTATGAATGTATCTTCGTCTGGGAAAATAAATCTTTGACGAATGCCGGGAGTTTGTTAAATCCTGGGCTGATGTTGAAGAGTAGAGTTCTTCGTTTCCGCTGGGGATGATGGTTGCAAGAATAAACCGGTAGGAGAAGATGACTCCGTTGGGGAATAAGCTTGTTGAAGAGATTACTCTGCGGGGAAATACTCTATGGGGAGAGATGCTTCGCTGAGATTTGGTGATAACTCCGCTGGGGATACCGTTGATAAGTTTTGTTGAGGGATTTGATGAACTCCGCTGGGGATAGGAAGAACTTCTCCGAGGACAATCTTTCCGAGGTAATTTGCCGAGGATAACCCAGTTATAAGCTCTGGTGGGGAATAACCTTTGAATACGGTCGGGGAGAGATGCATGTACTCTGCAGGTGACAAGCTTCCAGAATCTACTGGGGATAAGCTTCTAAAATCTACTGGAGGTAAGCTTCCAGAATTTACTGGGGAGATTGATTCAACTCTCCAGGGGAAACTTTTTGGACTGTACTGGGGAATGGCTCCACTGGATGTCTGTATTCCGCCGGGGAATAATCTTATACTTCTGTCGAGGAATATTAAGACCGCCGGGGATGCTTGCTTAGGGATATTTGTATACTCTACTGGAGAATATTGAGATCTTCTGGGGATACCCAACTTCCTTAAGGCTGACAGTAGACTAACTCTGCTTGGGGAGAGTATCGCTGACTTGTTGGAGATACTGTGCCTTTTCGGGGCTGATGGGAGACCAACTCTGCTTGGGGCGAGTACTGTTGAATCTTGTCTTACTCTGCGTGGATTGAAGGTATCCTGGTTACATTCTTCAGCCGAACTTACCTTGGTACCTTGGTGGACAGAGCAACTTGTACAGTTCGAACAGTTCTTATTGCCCCAACTTCTGTGGGAGAAGGTACCTGTGGAGGTCTTGATAACTGCCGATTTGACAAATCTTTTCCTGGTAGGCAAGTGACGAGATGACAGGACATAGTCGTACGCTTTGATCCCTAATTTTTGCCTGGACTGCCCTTTCGGGTTTTCAGTCCACCAGGATACCCATTTTTGCCCAAGCCTCCTTTTCGGGTTTTTGACTTGTCGGGTGTACAGATTTTTTCGTTTTCATCCCTTATTTTGCCCGAACCCTTTTGGTTCGCCGGGAAGCCCTTATTTTTGCCTAGGCCAATCGACCTAGCGGGTCTTTGATTATGCGTAGTATTTTTTCGACTATGTCCACGCTCTCAGAATGCAGGGAATTGTCACTGTCAATAGTGTTGTGTTGCCGTACTACCAGAAGATGTCTGATTAGGCAAGATTCGTCACTGGGATTCATGTCCAATGCCCCAAGTGATTCAGATGGAGATCTGCCCCTGGCTATTTGGCGTTTTTGAGAGATTCTCTGAATCTTGACTTAACTGCCCCAGATGATGGACAATGATCATGCCGTGCCCCTGGATTGGAAGTGCTTTTGTTCACCAGATATTCTTCGTGCGAATTTCTCTGTTGTTCGAACAAAAAGTCATATGCCAACAATGTTATGTTAAAAATGCAAAGCTTATGTCTGTCTTGAAGTTTTTTTGAAAATGCATTTTTTAGTAAAACAAGCAAATTTTGTAAAATGTGATGTCAACTCGTTATTTTACCGCAAGCCTTAAGGAGTCAGGATACCTTTCGTAACAGTATGCTTTCGAATAACCCATGCTTCAGCTAAGACTTTTAAGGGTTGTAACGTGGCCTGGTTCACGGTTTAAGAAACAAAGGGTAAAGGCTCACAGTATATTTGTACCCACCTGCTCTTCGTGATGTTCTTTAATCCTAAACTCAGTTGATCGTGCGTTATACCTTGTTTGAGTCTTTACTTTGATATTCCAGTAATGATTCGGATGTTGCCAATTTATTTTGAATAGGCAGTCATTTTTTGTCGAGGGTTTGTAGGACCTCTTTCTTTTTTTTTTGATTGCGTTATCCCTGTTTTTTGCCTGAACTGTTTCTTTTGTGATTACAGTCAGCGGGATGCCCCAGTTTTGTAAGTCTCCTTCATAGGTTTTGACTTATCAGGCTTTTATTTATGAGAGATAATGATTGTCTGTCTTTATGATTATTCGGAACCATCACTGTCTTTTGTTTTGGAAGGACTCTTTGACGCTGTTCATTGTGCACCTGGATCAACTGAGAGAACTACCCTGCCCCAGGTTATGATTAAGGGTTTTAATTTTCGAAAAGAAAAACTCCTACTTCTTTGGCTCGAAGGGTTTGACTAGGGATTATCTTATAACTCCAATGTTTAGGAATTGAAACAATGCTTGTACCTCATCAGCGGGTTATGTTCAAAAGCATATTGTAAGGATCGTGGTATCGTTTTCGTCATCCTCCCTCAAGAGGCTTAGAATCTTAGATCAAGTGGTTTGAACATCACAGAAAAAATGAAAGCAATTATAGTGAAATACGAATGGATTGATTCAAAACAGACATATGCAATGCATTGATAAAGTAATAAAGTTTGCTATGACAATAATTGTTTGTATAAGCAAAGAAAAATACAACTTGAAAACTCCAATGAATAAAAAATCTTCTAGTCTCAGGACTTGTCACTTCAAATGGTGAACCTTGCAGGGATAGTAGAAGAACTCAGCCTGGCCATCTTGGGTGAATTCCACTGCTCCTTCATCAATCAGGTCCTGGATCTTGTTCTTCAGAGACCAGCAGTCGTTTGTGTCATGTCCCGGACCATCAGAGTGGTATGCACATCTTCTATTGGGATGATAAGTAGGAGCAGAGATGTTGGGATTCCGGGGAGGAGCCCTTAGAGTTACCAAATTCAACCTCAATAGGTGTTGTAAAGCTTGAAATAGCGACATGTTGAGCTGGGTGAATTGCCTCCTAGGCTTGTCTGGCTTGCTCTGATCAACCCGTTGTTCTTGGCGAGGTCGTTGTTGGACCTGTGAAGTAGTAGCATCTTGGAGAGGTCTATTCATTTAACCAAACCTTTGACTTCTTGGAGGCTGCTTACCGGTTTGGTCCCCAACCCTGACTACTTGCTTCATATTGTCTTGCCGAAGCTGGTTGATCATGGCTTTCAACTCTTCTTGCTCCCGAGCTAAGCCTTGGATAAGGGCCGTCTGCCCCAGCATCTGGGTTCTCATAGCATCCACTTCAGCTTGCAGACGTTTCAGCCGTTCGTCCTTATCGTCCTCAGAACTGTTCCTGACCAAAGTCCCCATGAGGAGTGTTCTCAACTCTTCCTGCCCCTTGGATAGGTTTAGGAGGATTTCCCTGAACCGAGTCTCTTGAGCCTGAAGATCCTGGTTGCCTTGTTGGGAAGCCATTGCTGAAATAAACAGCGGAGAAGGTAAGTGACTTGTAACAAGGGTACCTGTTATGCAATGATGTGTATGTATGCGTATGATTTATGTTTTCAAAGACAATCGAGATTCAACTTTGTAGACAAAAAGAAAACACACTTTATTAGATTCAATTTTAAATTGTTCAAGAAATTGCCCTTAGACGTTACATAAATGAAAATACTGAAAAGGAAATAAAAGCTGTAAAAGAAACATCCAAAGCCCATCAGTGCTCCCATGGCCTCCTCTTCTCAGTACGAATATAGTCATTTAGAGTTCGTTCGTTCTCCAACTGCTTAGTCAGCTTCTGGATTTTCTGTTCTTGTTCATTGAACTTTTTCCGATAAGAATCCCGTTCTTCCTGCAGTTGCGCCCAAGACCTCTTTAGTTTATCAACATCAGTGGGTATCTGAGGAGGGAGTACAGTTGGAGGAACCCCGTCTCTGTCAGGAAATTCAAGAATGATATGTCTGACGGATTCGTATGGCATACCTAACTTCTGAGCACGGATGCGGACCCATCTGTAGTAGGGTTCCATTGGTAGAGAAGTCTTCGGTCCCAACTCATGTGGGTCAGCTTTGTGAATTATGTCCCAAGCCCGGATGTATTTACGACGTAGCTCGTCACTGTCTACCTGAAACTCAAAACTGATGTCAGGAACCAACATCTCATGAGGTCCTGATCTTCTGGCCCTTCCAAACTGACGGAGAGCTAGACATGGATTATAAGAGATTCCTCCCTGAGTACCGATCAATGGAACATTAGGATATTCCCCACAACGATCAATAACAGCCACCTCATCTAAACCTCTGAGAGTCCAAATGATGTCATTATCAGTGAGAGACATTAACCTATGAGCCCAGCCCCTTCCTTCTTTGTTCTTCAGCACTAACTTAGGGAGGTGCGAAATAAACCACCTCACTAACAAAGGAGCACAACACCACAGAGTTCCCCATCTTCGGGCAGTACGAGCATAGAGTTGTTGCAGGATATCACCCAAGAGAGTGGGTACAGGATTCTGAAACATGAAGATCCTTATGGCATTGACATTAACAAAGTTATCAGGATTTGGAAACAATACTAGACCATAGATTAGGAGAGCCAGAATGTCTTCGTACGCCCTGAAGCCTAAGTCATTCCAAAAATTGTTAGCTTTACCAATCAGAAACTTAGCCAAAAAGCCCTTAACTCCGCTTCTAGTCACCCAGTTATCCATTACCTCTTTGTTCGTCAAGGGAAGGGCTGCAGCAATCTCCTCAAGCCTAAGAGTCTTTTCCCAACCAGTGAAAGGAGTCTGCTCCAAAACAAGGATACCAAGCAAATCATAGAATTCTTCCAGGGTAGGGACCAGTTGGAAGTCTTGAAAGGTGAAGCAATGGTACATGGGATCATAAAACTGGGTCAGAACACTCATTAGTTGTTGGTCCCACTTTGAAGTGACTAAACCGAGAAGAGAACCATGCCTCTGGATGAAGGAAGTGGTATTTAGAATTCTGTCAACCAACTCTTTAAGCAAATCGGGTGGGTGAACAAAGTTGAGCCGGATAGTATTCCTTCGCATGGGCATCATAATGTCCTACAAAACAGAGCAAAGATGAAACCCTCTTGTCTTTGAAATGGTTCAGTCTTTATGCAGGATGCATGCAATGTTATGATGGCATGATGTTATGGGAAAGCACACCACAAGTATTCACAAAAGCAAACATGGTAAGGCACACAAGTCACACAAGACAGCCCTTAGAGTTTAGGCCAGCATGAAGTTTAGGTACTACCCTCTTTCAGTTTCGTTGGTTAAGACCTGTCCTATAAAAAGTAACCGGGTTCTAGAGGATCTCAATATCATCGACTACCCTCAATCGGTCATAACTCCAGCGTCGCAATCTTTTCTTGCGGCCAGAACCATCGCGAGAGTTTAGCCTCAATGAGTGTAGCATACTGCTACTGTTCTATGGCCAAGTTGGGTCAATTTAGGGTTCTAAGGTCAGTTGGTGCTTAATGACTCCTCAGAAGACCCATATTCTCCTCGTTGCAACACAAGGGATATCGGTACAGACCAAGGTGTCACACCAACGTAGCCACTGCTTCACCCGTGTAGGTCTACGCCGGACAGGACCCTCACAGCTTATGCTACCTAAAGGGTATTCCCCAGATCCGGGTTAGGATCTATGAAACTCCGATGCAATGCCCACAAATATAAAAGCAACCAAGACATACAATTGAAAACATAAGAGTGGTCTAGTCCTAAGGTACACCTCACTTTTTTATTCCCCAGCAGAGTCTCCAGTTCTGTGATAGGTGGAAATAGAACTGACTGTTTTAAAGCTGGTTCGCGAAATATCGCGGTAAGCAAGAGTCGCCACCGTCTTTTATGTTCTCCAACAAGGAAAGGACAAAAGCACAACAAAATTCCTTTTCGAGAATGTTTCTCGGTTCGGGAGGTAGATTTATAGAAAGGGAAGGTGTTAGCACCCTTTCTATCCGTGGTTATCCACGGGCTCTTAGGTACTTGCTCTATGTTTTCAAAAATTGTTTGCTTTTCAAGTGTTTGTGGGTTTTGAAAAAAAAGTTTCGTTTGAAAAATTTCTAGGTAACTCTTGTATCTGTCTTCAAGAGTGTATGAAATATTTGTTTGACAACTTTTTGAAAGTGTGAGTGCGAAAAGATGTTTTTGTTTTTGAGAGAGCAAGTACCCAGGAGAAATCTACCTACTCTAAGGAATTAGGCTGTGTAAGAGTCCTTTAGACAGTACTATCCCACTATTGAGAAGTAGGTAGCACCGTCGTTGGAGGTTTTCGGGTCAATTCGATTATAGGGACAAGTGTGGTCACCAAAGCAATAGTAGGACGCCTTAGCGGTAACCCTAATGCCCTAGATCCTTTTTATCCGAGGCAACCGTTTTGAGGCAACTGGATCTTTAGACAGGAGGGCGACCTCTAAAACACCCTATACTTGACGACCACGTCGAGGCAACCAGTGAGGCGTACCCTAGGGGTGGCATGTGCATGTGTGTTGTTTTCATGTTATATTATCTTGTACATGTATCATGGTGATCTACGAGTTGTTTTTAATTTTCATCCAAGTCTTGCATGCATATTAACAGTTAAGAGTGCGGAAAATAAATTGCGGAAAGTTGAATCTATGTTATTACAAGGCGCGGGTCTATACATCGCCAAAAACATAACCCGTTTGGAAAATAAATACGAGAAAGTAAAAGAAAGCGATAAAAGACCTAATTAACTATTACATCCTCGGGAACAGTTACATCAATATAATCAAAAGGAATTAAAGCGCGAAAGAAATTAAATCGGGAACGTCTTAGGGTTTTGACCCTTTTTGAGAAAAGAATTGAATTTGTCCTTTTTTGCAATTAATTATATATTAAACCTAATTTACTAATTAATTATTTAATTAAAAGAAAAAAATGTTTTTGTGTTTTTTAAGTCTTTAATAAAAATAAAAATGAAAAAAAGATTAAAAGTCAAAAGAAACCCTAATTCTAAATTTGTTTTATTTATTGTAAAAAAGTCAATTAAACCTAATTTAAACTAAGTTGATTAATTAGAATTTATTTACAAAATAATAATTAATAAATAAGAATAATAATAATTAATAAAAATATTTACATTTTTTATTCTCTTTATTTATTATGAAAATTAATATTAATTAGGTTAGTTAAATAAATAATAATAATAATAGTTAGGAATTAGTAAAAAGAAAAATAAAGGAAAAAAAATATTTAACCAGGGGGGTGTTGGGCCCTGAGGAGGTGAATTTGGCAATCTGAGGCCCATTAATCAGCAAGCCTGTTTGACTTTTGTGATTGGTTGCGCTGGCTTTGACTGGGAACACCATAGTCAACATCTCATGGCCATTGGATTTGAGCACGTGACCACCTGGCTCCTGATTGTTTGAGGGATATGGTGGAATGCTCTTAAATGCCTGCACATGATCACATTAGAAAAAATAGGAATAATTATTTGGGTGGACCGGGGAATCGAACCAGGTCCCAATGGTTGCACGCCAACTCACTAACCACCAGGCCATCACGCTGCATTTGATATAATGATAATGAGTAAATATTATATGGGATAATTAATGCTTATGCTGTAAACAATCCAAAAGCGCGCGCTTCTTTGAATAGGCCACCCATGCGCTGACACCTCATCATCATCTTCATTGAACACCTGCAAAACACATCAAATAGCGGGGGTTTTTAACCCCCACAACCTGCATCCACAGAAAATAGCGAATAGGCGTACGTTAAACATAAATTGTTCGCGAGGGTTGGGTTTGATTCGTCTGGCCTTGACGAATTCAACATTATGCGTAAGAAGGTCCAATTTTTCCTATATAGCAAACCCCCAAATTCAGAGTTTGAAAACCCTAGAAAACGTTCATGGTGATTTCTGTTTCAGGGCGTTTTAATCCAATTGAACCACACCAAAAGCTTCACCTGAGTTCTATGAACATAAAACAATCAACAAAACATATCAAATGCGCATGAATAATGAGATGTGATTCTGAAAAATATGTACAAACCGTTAAACCGTTTTTGATGATTCTTGTGGCTTTAGTGCTTGGTTTCGATTGCAATGTGTTCCTGGGGATCCCTGCAATTTATTAGAATCAAGAAAATGCCTTAAATTGGTCTGGAAGATTAAAAACAGTTTTGAGTTTTTTCTTGATTTTTTGGAATTGGTTTATGGCTTTTTGCAGCAGCTCTCACGTGTGCATGATTAGGTTTAGGTTCAGTACATATATGAGAATGGTTTTAGGTCAAATCTTGCTCAAGAAATCCCTTGCATTGATGTTCCAATATTTGATTGAAAATCAAATATTTTTCAATCTTTTTGATTGAGAAAACTTGCCAAACATGGAGATTTTGATGTCCTTGATTGATACACGAATTTTCCAGCTTGCCCTGAGTTTATTTGCTTCACAAAAGATTGAAAAAAATCACATCTTTGAATTTCCTACATTTTAAATTAATTAAATGAATTAAAAATCAATTAAAAATCCAATTAATTAATAAAAATAAGGAAATGAATCAATTTGGGCTTGATGGGTCGTGCATAGGCTTTGGACAAAGTTTCAAGAAGGAATTTGAGGCCCATTAGCAAAAATGATGTGTTTTGAGCAAAGTTGACTTTTGCAAATTCATGAAAATTTCCCAACTTCTCCAATGCATATCTTGCTCAATTTTGATCATATGAACATGTTCTTGGACATTTTGGAAAGTTCTTGAAGTCCTCTAACCAATGCCTTTGGTCCCATGTCATTTTGATTTACCAATCTCAAGTTATGGTCTTTGACTTAAAATGCCTTTTTGTTGACTTTTGAATTTGGCCTATAATGTAGAAATTGATAACTTTTTGTGAGAGCATTTCTAGGACTTGGAATGTGAAGATGAGTTGTAGGAAATGTCATCCCCTTCAAAATGAGCATTGGATGGGATTTTTCTTATGAACCAAGAAAAAGTTATGCCTTGGTCAAGTTACAGTTGACTTTTTAGCTGTCCGAAAATAGCAACTTTTGCATCTTTGATGATTTTTGAGCCATGCTTGTGGAATCATGATCAAGACTTGATAAAATGATGATTGTGGCTTCAAAATAAGATGTTGACCAAAAATTTTGACTTTTGACTGTAAAATGACCATTTTGCCCCTGTAGTTGATTGTGAACCAAATAGGGCTTTTGACTGTGCAATTTGCCATTGTAAGTCTTGAAACTTGATATGTAGATGCTTGACAATGTATATGGGCACATGAGACTTGATTGAGCCATTAAAAACCTCAAATTCACTGAGAGAACCAAAACCCTAATTTTGACTGGCTTAGGAGGATGTTTGACTGTGCAACCCTCTGAGAGATCTTGAACCATTTGAAGATTGATCTTGACAAATCTTGAAGAATATGGGAGGGAAAATTTTGGGGTACAACATACACCATCCACTGAGATTACATGAGATGGATCCTTAATGTATCTCCACAGCTGAGACACATGAAACCCATCATGAAGATTAACAAGCGACATCAGTAAAGTAATTTTATAGGACATTTCACCTACCCTTTCTGAAATATGGTATGGACCAATAAAACGCGGTGTAAGCTTTCTAGACTTTAAGGCTCTACTAACACCCGTTACCAGAGTAACTCTAAAAAACACATGGTCTCCCACTTGAACTCAAATTCTTTTCTTCTCTTATCATGATAATCCTTCAGAAGACTTTGTGAAGCTTTCATCTTCTCTTGGACCATCTTGATCTTCTCAGTCATCTGCTAAATAATCTCAGGTACGAGCGCTGCACTTTCGCCTGACTCATACCAACACAGTGGAGTTCTATATCTCATACCGTAAAATGCATCATATGGTGCCATCGGAATACTAGAATGGAAACTATTATTGTAAGTAAACTCTATCAATGGAAATTGGCTATCCTAAGCACCTCCTTGTTCTAGCATACAAGTCCTCGGCAAAGCATCCAAAGACTGGATAGTCATCTCTGTCTGATCGTCCGTCTGCAGATGATAAGCAGAACTCAACTTCAACTTAGTACCCAAGGAATTCTGCAAACTTTTCCAGAACCTTGATGTAAACCTCGAATCTCTATCTGACATAATACTCGAAGGTATATCATGTAATCTCACAATTTCTTCGATATACATCTCCACTAACCTCTGCATGGAATGGTTGGTCTTCATCGGTAAGTAATGAGCCGATTTAGTCAATCTATCCACTATCACCCAAATTGAATCATTGCTCTTAGTAGTCTTCGGAAAATCTGGCACAAAATCCATGGAAATGTTGTCCCATTTCCACTCTGGGATATTCAATAGTTGCATCAAACCCAAAGGCTTCTGGTGCTCAATTTTGGACTTATGACAAGTCAAACAAGCATAAATAAACTCAACAATCTCTTTCTTCCTACTAGACCACCAAAACAATTTCTTCAAATCTTGATACATCTTCGTTGCACCGGGATGTATACTTAAACTATTTTGACGTCTTTCTTCAAGAATACTCTTCTTAAGTTCTAGAACTTCCGAAATACACACTCTATCTTCGAACCTCATTATACCATTCTCATCAACTCAGAACTCACCTTTGTTACCTTGGTAAATTAGAATTATCCGGTCCACCAAACTCAGATCATATTATTGACCTTCTCTGATCTCGTCAAGGATACCACTAGTCAGCCTTAACATTCCAAGCTTCACATTGTTAGGAGTTTCTTTACACACTAAGCTTACATCTCTGAATTTCTCGATTAGTTCGAACTCTTAAACCATAAGCATTGACATATGTAAAGACTTCCTACTCAAAGCATCAGCTACAACATTAGCTTTTCTAGGGTGGTAACTTAAATCAAAATCATAATCTTTCAGAAGTTCGAGCCACCTCCGCTGCCTCATATTCAATTCTTTTTGATCAAATAGATACTTCAAACTCTTGTGATCACTGAACACCTCGAACTTGGTGCCAAATAGATAATGCCTCCAAATCTTCAAAACAAATACCACAACTGCTAACTCTAAGTCATGCGTAGGATAATTCCTCTCATGGACCTTCAATTGTCTCGAAGCATAAGCAATAACCTGACCATTCTGCATCAGTACACCACCAAGACCCATTTTATGCGCATCACAATATACTACAAAAGACTCAATTATATTAGGAAAAATCAATACTAGAGTAGTCGTCAACTTCTTCTTGAGTTCCACAAAACTCTCTTTACATGCTACATCTAACACATAAGCTTGACCCTTTCGAGTCAGCTGAGTCAAAGGTAATTCCAACTCAAAATAGCCTTCAATAAACCTAAGATAATAACCCGCTAAAACAATAAAACTTCGTATCTCAGTAGCAAACTTTGAAGTCTCCCATTGCAACACAAAATCAACTTTTGATTGGTCAACACCAATTCCACCACTAGAAATCACATGGCTAAGGAAACTCACTTCCTTCAACCCGAATTTGCATTTCGACAACTTGTCTCTCTCCTTCAACACATGTAACACAATCTTTAGATGTTCTGCATGCTCCTAGTTAGTCTTAGAATATATCAAAATATCATCAATGAAGACCACGACAAACTTATCTAACTACTCATGAAAAATACGATTCATATACTCCATGAATAGCCTGGTGCGTTAGAAATGCCAAACGGAATCATAGTGTACTCATAGTGTCCATATGTGGTCCTGCATGTCGTCTTTAGAATATCATCTGGTTTAACACGAATCTGAGGGTAACCAGATCTTAAATCAATCTAGTTGAACATACAAGCACCTACCAACTGATCCATCAAATCATCGATCCTTGGAAGTGGATACTTGTTCTTTATAGTATCCTTATTCAACTACATGTAGTCCATACACAACCTTATACTTCTGTCTTTCTTCTTAACCAATAACACAGGTGCACCCCACGGAGAAACCCCCGGTCGAACAAACTTATTCTTAAGCAATTCTTTTAATTGTTTCTTTAATTCAACCAATTCAGATGCTGACATTCCATAAGGAGCCATCAATATTAGATTAGTACCTGGTACCAAATATATCATAAGTTCTACTTCGCGCTCTGAAGGTAATTCACTAATGTCATCAGGGAATACATCTGAGAAGTCACACACAAAAGGTAACTCAACACTGACAACTTCAAGATAAGCTTGAAATGATGAAAACATTGTAAACATTTGTGCCTTATCTTCTAAGAGTTATCCTACCTGTTTAGCCAACAAGGACATCAACTCTTTGATGTCACCAAACTCAGGAAACCTCATGGTCTTGCTATAACAGTTGATATAAACATAGTTGAATTCCAACCAATTCATTCCAAGAATAACATCAATTTGGTGCAAGGGTAGACACACCAAATCCATCAAGAAACTCTTACCATAAATGGTCAAAGGGAAACTCAAACAGACTAACACAATAGTCACAAAACCATTAGCCAGAGTATCGATCACCATACTCCCACTCATAGAAGACAATTTCAAACCCAATATAGTAGCACATTCAAGTGAAACAATCGAATGAGTAACACCAATATCAATAATAGCAACCAACTTAACATCGTTAATAAAACAAGTACCTTGAATCAAGTTATCCTTCTTGGAATCCTTTGAACCATTCAAAGCAAACACTATACCATGAGTATGGGCAGCAATAGCAGCAGTCTTCTTAGGCTTCTGACATTGAGTACTGATATGACCATGTTCACCATAATTGAATCAAGTTAGACCATTGTTCCTGCACTCAGAAACACACTGACCTGTCTTCCCACATTTGAAACATATAAAAACCTTATTTTCACAATCATTAGCATGGTGGCCCTACTCACCGCACTTAAAGCACTTGACAGAAGAGGGTACTCCTCCACCACTTGTCTTTTTATCATCTGAAACCTTCTGCTTCCCTTTGTCAGCCGGAGCACTATACAGTTTTCCATGATCCTGGTTCTTTCCTTTCTTATCATTAAGACTCTTATAATAAGAAGCTTTGTTTCTACTATCTTGATCAAATATCATGCACTTGCTCATAAGCATAGGAAATTGGAAAATCTCAAGATACCCAATATCCTGCTTAATCTCTGGACGCAACCCATTCTCAAACTTGATGCACTTAGAAACTTCAGCTTCCAGATTGTTATAATGTGGACAATAATTCACTAGCTCCTCAAACCTAGTAGCATACTCAACAACAATTGAACTCATTTGTTTCAGCTTAAGGAATTCAATCTTCTTCTTACCACGCACGTCCTCAGGAAATTACTTCTCCAAAAAAGCAACTCTGAATACAACCCAAGTGATCTCTGTACCCAGAATTCCCATCCTCTAGTGTGCATTCCCCACCATTCTTCAGCTTCCTCTTCCAACAATGAGCATCAAAGTACACCTTCTGCTCTTCCGGGAAAATCACAACTCAAAATATTTTCAATTCCCTTAAGCCATATATGAGCATCATTGGGATCGTACCTACCCTTGAAGATTGGTGGGTCGTTGCTCTAAAACCTTCCATATACACGAGCCTCATCATAATTTCCTCCATTATGATCCTACGAACCTTGTTGCTTTTACAAAGCTTGAGCCATTACTTCCAAAGCATGAGCAATAGCATTATCGTTTCTTCCTCCAGCTATAACTCTGCATATAGACAACCAACATTAGAAACATCAACATATGGATAATGTCCACACACTAATCAACAACTAGGAAGTAGACATCATATAAAAACTTGGTCGGACAAATCAACCTTCTCTGATACCACTAATGTAACATCCTTTTAACCACACATGTATTTCTTATACAATTTACAAAATAAATCAAGTAAATGTCACTACACAAGGGTGTCACACTTCATTGAAAACGTCATAAAATAATCTTGCTTTGTAACACGGGTTATTTAAAAGACATCGCAGTGGAATCTTCGTCATAATAAAATGATTAATTTATTAAAAGTCATGACATTTAGTCTTCTCAAAAGTTGAAAAATCAAAATTTGTTTAACCATAAAAATACTCATAGAGTATATCGATACCAAAAGGAACATAACATTCTCAAAATAAAGCATTCCCAATCCAATGTTACATATCAGAGCAAGACACCTCTAATTATTAGAAACTAATAAGATACTCTGAAGCTATCTTCAACGCTCTTACAAGCTACTTCTGAGCATCTGCGTGTTACCCACGTAGAAGAAACATTCAAATAGAAAGGGTGAGTAATCATAATTCATTATAAAAGATATAAGGAAAAAGTTTAGTAGTTACAATTAACATCACCATATAACAACACATAGAATTCCTCAATAATCCATACTCATGCCTACGCATCATAATTAACACACGTACAACTTTCGTCAAAAAAATCATCATATAATCCGCTAATCATCAAAAGGTCAACAAATCACATCTCACAAAAAAAGTTCATGTAATTCCACCTAGGATGTTAATGCAGCAACACCAACTCAATGCACGTGGTACTAAATTATAAACACATGGTTATTTACCCTTCGTGATCCCCACCATAGGATCAATTCCCTCTTAGAACTAGTGTGTTATACCCCAAAATTTTCCATCTCATTTCTCAAGATATTTCTCACAAAGATTTTCAAAAGCTCAAGTTTGCACAAGTACAATTGGACTCTCAAGCATCAGGTCGAAAGATGGAACTTCTGAATCTTCGAAAGGAGGAAGAGGAAACTGTCAAAAGGGTAAAGCAAATAAAAAAGGTGTGTCTAATTAAAAGTCTGGTTCAGGCTGTTCGAACCACATGACTGATCAAAAGGAGTGGTTGGCAGATTTTGATAAGTCGAAGAAGAGCAAGCTTGCTTCGATTTCCCAAGTTCCCACAAGGCAATGGATTCCTTCATTCTTGCTTCGATCCACAAGGAAATATCTTCCTTCGTTTTTGCTTCGAACCACAAGGCAATGGCTTCCTTCATGCTTGCTTAGATTCCACCTCTAAACCCTTCGACACACATAGTTTCTACACTATGAATTACAATTTGAGGTTTGGACATTTGAACTTTAGACCACTTAATCAACTGATGGTTACTGGTTGGAAATTAATCCAGAAATTCTTTCGTTTTGACTATGCCAATGAGATCATCTTGCATGCTCAAAGTGGTCCATTCAGATGAATGTGGTCCATTCGAAAGACACACATTTGTTGGAAAAAAATATTGTTTCGTCTGTTGTTGAGTCTGGTTGAAGGTTGTGTGGTCCATTCAAAGGACACACATTTGTTGGAAACAAATAGTGTTTCATCTATTGTGGAGTTCGGTCGAAGGTTGTGTAGTCCATTTGAAGGACACACATTTGTTGGAAACAAGTATTGTTTCGTCTGTTGTTGAGTCTGGTTGAAGGTTGTGTGGTCCATTCGAAGGATACACATTTGGTGGAAACAAATATTGTTTCGTCTATTGTTGAGTCTGGTCGAAGGTTGTGTGGTCCATTTGAAGGACACACATTTGTTGGAAACAAATATTGTTTCGTCTATTGTTGAGTCTGGTCGAAGGTTGTGTGGTCCTTTCAAAGGACACACATTTTTGGGAAACAAATATTGTTTCGTCTGTTGATGAGTTTGGTCGAAGGTTGTGGATCTATGTGATCAAAATGAAAAGGTGAAGTATTCAAGATACCTTATGAACAAAGTCCAATATGCTGCCAAGCCCAAGCTTGTTGTATTGTCCATATAACAGCCTAAAACCTTGTCAAAAGCAGTCTGCTGCACTGCTATGAAACAGCCCTGCACCAAGTTGCCACAACACTCCAAAACTGCTGCAAAATAGTCCTGCTATGCGGCTCCTAATTTGCACCAAACTAGCATATAAGAGCTGCACCTTGAAAGCTATGAAAAGAACATACCCAAATTGTTCAAATTTTATTTGTTTTCCCCCCAAAACCCCAGCAAGACTCTTCTATAAATAGTTTTTTTCACAACACACAAAGAGAGGCTTTTTGACAAGAAAAAAGGAGAAGAAGAAAAAAATAGAGAGTAGAGAACCCAAGGCTGAAGCCTTAGAAGACTCTTAAACCCATAACAAAAAAAACACGACACCTTTGTTTCTTTTCTTTCGAACCCAAAACCAACAAAGACAACACCTCTTTTATTTTCTTTCGAACCCAAGAGCATTCAGAGGCAGCAACTCAAGTCCAAAACACACATTCCAGCTTTAAGGTAAGTCTTCTTGACTCTAAACCCTTCCTTTCAAACATCATTAATTATTTCCTTCGAAGCTACTCATTTTGTTTGTTTTCCTTTCTTGTCAAGAACTAACCTATATAGACCATAAAACAATGTTGGAGTGAGAAATTACAGCATGCTTCGACACAAAGCCTTAGGCTTCGACACACACTACTTTACAGGCCCGAATAGAAGAAAAAAGGGTGTGTGAATCTAAAAGTGAATACTGCATGAATCAAAAGATTTGTATTTTCTCTGTGAATCGAAGGATGCATGCTTCAAACATACTGCATGAATCGAAAGATTTGTTTTTTCTCTCCTTTGTGTTGTTTTTGTTTTTTATTTATTTTCTTTCATTGCTATTCAATATGGTTGTAATAATTAGGACTTTTATTACTTTCCACCCCCATTTGTACATTTGTATCCCCCATCCCCTAAAGTGATGTAATAACTTAGGATTTTAATTTCTGAAATTTACCGCTTTAATATAAATTGTTAGTAATTAGGGTGTATATGGAAAAATAAAATCGACCGTTAGAAAACCCTAATTTCAAATACAAAATGCATGCAATCAAACATACTATTCACACATGTGCACCTCTAGGATAACCACACTTGTTGCCTCGAAAAATTGTCATGTCCCTCAAATATGGGCGTTTTAGCAAAGACCCTCGATAAAAAAGACCGTAGTCCCTTGATGTCCCTCAATGTTGCCATCGGTAAACGATCTAGTCCCTTAAAAAATTGATAAAACGTCTCATAAGTTGCCTTCTATGACTATACGATTGACCCACGCTCGTCCCTTCACATCCAATGTGGGGCTTCTTACAAATCAATGGTAAGATAGCAACATCTAAAGGAGGAGGAAATGAACATAAACCTTTTGAGTAGGTAGGACGCTCGTAGTTTCTTGCTCATAAATCAAAACCATTTTCACACTTACACTTTCAAAAAACATCTTCAAAAACAAACATCTCTTTGAACTATTTTAAAACCAACACTTTGTATAAATTCTTATAGAGACGAGAATCATTACAAATTTTGCCGCAACAAAGGCGTTTTCAAAATACTTTCAAACTTAAACCACAAAACACATTTTCAAACAAAGCATTTTCAAGTGATCTAGCAAGAAACTAAGAGCCCGTAGATAACTACAGATGGAAAGGGTGCTAAGACCTTCCCTTTTCATAACCTACCGCCCAAACTCAAGAAATTATCACTAAAGGTCTTTCCTGTTCTTTTCACCCTTTCCTTTATTGGATAAAAGAAAAGTCGGTGGCAAATCTTGCTATCCGCAACAATTGCGATAAAACGCAAAACACCCAAGCCAGTTCTCCCACCGTATTACAGAACTGGAGTCTCTGTTGGGGATTTACTTAAAAGTGGGGTTACCTTAGATCTAGATTAGCTTTAAAATGATTTCCTTGTTTTACTTGATTGCTTTATATTTATGGGTCCTTGTTTGGGTTTATATTGATCCTACACCCGAATTTAGGGGCCTTTTAGGTAAGTAGCAATAGATCGTGGAGACTGTGCGGGGTATACCGACATTGTTGAATAAATAACTATGTTAGTGTGACACAATTGTTGGTACCGGTAGCCCTTGAGTTTAGTCAAGGAGAATATGGGACCGCTGTGTGGTGTCATGAAGCACTAACTGACCTTAGAACCTTTAATTGAAAAAATTGGCCATTAGGAAGTAATGAGATAGCCGACTTTGGTTCCAACCGAAGATTGGTTGATACTCGATGCTTCGCTCATTGAGATCAGACTTTCGGGATATTTGGGTCTCCAATAAAGAGGCTTACACTGAAACAATGTCCGATGAAGAAAGATCAATGGTATTGTGATTCCCTAGAACCCAATTACTTTCTAGGACATGTTGAACCAACTAAACTTCAAGAGGGTACTTACCTATGAACTCCATGCAAGCCTAAACCTAAGGACTTGTTTCTTTGTGTGTATATGTTTACTTGTACATAACATCATGACATTATACCATAGCATTTTGCATTAACCATTTCGAGGACCTATAGATTTAGTTTTGTTCTATTTTGTAGGACATGACTCCCACTCGCAGGAATATTATCCAAGTCAACCTCGTAAGAGTGCCTCTTCAACTCAAAGAATTAGCATCAAGGATTCCTGAGAATTCTCCGTTCACCAAAAGACATGGTCGACTTCTCAGTCTGGTTACCTCAAGCCTTTATGAAGACATGATGAAGGTTCTTTTTTAGTTCTTCGATCCTTTACACTATTGCTTTACCTTTCCTGATTACCAACTTGTGCCTACTAGGGAAGAATTCTCTCTACTCTTGGGAATTCCTATTCTTTATCAATTACCTTTCAACGGTATTGAAAAAGACCCGAGACCTGGGGATATTGCTCGAGCTCTACATTTGCAACGATCCGACGTCGTGGCTAATTGGAAAATAAGAAGTGGTGTCAAAGGGTTTCTAGCCAAGTTTTTGTTGGATAAGGCTCAAGATTGTTGGGTTACTTTGGATTTACAAGCCTTTGAATAAGTTTTGGATCTTCTCATGTATGGGTTGGTACTATTTCCCAATCCTGACCAACTTATAGATGTGAACACAGTCAAAAATTTTATATCTCACAATCCGGTGCCTACTTTGCTTGGGGACATCTTGCATTCCCTTCACTCTCGCACTATGAAAAGAAAGGGGAACCTTATGTGTTGCACTCCTCTTTTGGCTAGGTGGTTTATTTCGCACCTACCTCGATCTTTTGTGAAGAACGAACAAGGCATGAGGTGGCCCAATAGATTAATTTCGCTCACACATTTTGATATTCATTGGTGTTCTTGATCCTGGGAAGACATTACTATTATCGACCTTTGTGGGGAGTTCCCTAATGTCCGTCTACTTGGAATTTGGAGACGTATTACCTACAATCCTTGTTTGGCGTTGTGACAGTTTGGGTATGCTAGGAGGGATGACCCTCATGATGCACTTTCCCAAGGAATTGCATTTGACTATGAGAATGATGTCCAAGGTTATCGCCAGAGACTCATTCGAACTTGGGGCATGGTAAACAAAGTTGTTAGCAAGACATTGGGGCATAAGAACTCCATTCCTTTGGAACCTTATCTTAAGTGGGTGCGAGCTCGCGCTCAAAATCTCATGATGCCTTATAAGGCCATTTTACCAATCATCACGGAGCTTGTCGCCGAAGGAGATGTTCCATATACTATCCTTTATCCTGATATGCCTACTTCTCTTGAAGGTTTTCAAAGATCTTGGATTCAGTTAAAAGGGGAGCGAGACACCTTTGAAGCCCAGTTTTACGCAAGAGAGATGAAGGTTCTGGAGCTCACGAGACAACTCCATGAGGAGCAAAATTTGAACTCTTACATTGCACCGAAGAGGATGCGCTCGTGAGAAGCTTGATATATTTTTGTTTTAGAAAGTTATTTTGTATTATTTTTGTTTCTTCCAATGTAAGCCCAAGAGGCATGTTGTAAGCAATTTGAACTTATTAGTCCAACTAATGTTTGTTCCATTTTGTCTAAACAAATTTAAATCTTCTAAGTCCTTGAAATCATTTTCATACGCATGTTCATGCATCATAACATAAACAGGTTTTCCACAACAGGTTTCCTTATATTTCTATTGTTTATTTCAGTAAGATGGATATCAAACAAACAGTGAAGGATCTTCAAGAACAAAATGATCAATTACAACAGATGTTCCTGGCTCTGGCTAAAGGACAAGAGGACCTGAAGGCTCTCATGATCAAAGACAAGAAGAAAAAGACAAGGAAACCAGTGGCTGTCCTGAATATGGGAAGGAGATTCAAAGAACTAGCAAAGCGAGCTCTAGAATTCGCAATTCCATCAAATGAGGAAGACAATTAGGAAGAGAAGACAAAAGAAGGGGACCGCAATCTTGGGTTTGATGAAGAAGAGGCTGACTACACTGAAAAACAATATCCTCCTGCTAATGACAAATATAAACAATTGGAGGATCGTCTCAACACCATGGAAATTCAGAGAGTACCTGGTCTGGATTTTGAAGAATTAGGGTTGGTTTTTGGAGTGATCATTCCCCTGAAGTTCAAAGTGCCCGCATTTTCTAAATATGACAGGGTATCATGTCCTAAGTTGCATCTAAGGTCCTATGTCAGGAAGGTCCAACCTCACACCGCTGATAGGAATTTCTGGGTGCATTTCTTCCAGGAAAGTTTATCGGGGACTCAATTGGAGTGGTTCTATCAACTGGAGGGAACCAACATCCGCAACTGGGAGGATTTGGCTGCTGCTTTCTATAGGTAGTACCAATACAACACTGATATCGCTCCAACCTGTACATAACTTTAAAGCATGTCTATGGGTTCCAGTGAGGGATTCAAAGATTATGCCCGGAAATGGAGAGATCTTGCAGGAAGAGTCTAGACTCCTCTGTCTGATAGAGAGTTGGTAGATATGTTCTTAGGAACTTTGTTAGGCCCATTCTTCAAACATCTGATCAAGAGCTCTTCAGTCGAGTTCACCGAGCTGATATTGACAGGTGAAAGAGTAGAAGCTGGTATTAAGAGTGGTAAGATTCATAGAGATGCGTCTTCAAGTACAGTAAAGAAACCATTCTCTAGGAAGAAAGAAGTAAGTGTTGCCTACGGTCAAAAGAATCAAAGCAAAGCTGAACACCGTCAAATGGTGAGATCTATAATGATCTCTAACCCTGTATCAAATCTATGATAAAACAATCAGTGCAGGCAGGATTCATCTAGAAGATAGTTCACCCGGCTTAACATGTCCTTATCTCAGGTTTTACCACACTTGTTGAAATCTAATCTGGTCACTCTGAAGGAGCCTCCTCAAAATCCAAACACTACATCTCCTCATTATAATCCATATGCTTGGTGTGCCTACCACTCCAATAGTCCAGGGCATGATACAAATGATTATTGGGATCTGAAAAATAAAGTTCAGGATCTTATTGAGGCAAAGGAGATTGAATTTGACCCTCCCGAGACCCCTAATGTGATAACTTCACCAATGCCCAAGCATGGTTAGAGTGTTAATGTCGTTGATGATGACCTATTTGTTTCTTCTGTTGATGAACTATCTACTCCTCTTCTGATTGTTAAGAAGAATCTCTTGTAAGCCGGTTTATTTCTGGGTTATGGCGAAGGTTGCCATCTGTGTACGTCTCTACCCAATGGTTTCTTGTTGTTGAAGATAGGTGTCCAACGCCTGATGGATAACAAGGAAATTATGTTTGAGAAGACTCTCTCTACGAGAAGCCTGTGTGAAGATATATCAATTATTACCATTTCTGACAATCCTCCCAGGGTCTCCTCCAAAAGACCTGTCAGGATTACATCCACTCCTAAGGTTGCTGCCTTAATTATCACTTTTCCTGGGCCGATACCATATTCCTCCGATAAGGCCGTTCCTTGGAACTATGGAGCTGATGTCTACTACCATGGCGTCAAGTAAGACCTATTGACTATCAAAGATGAAGTTGTTGAAGATACTGATCCTAACATTCACAAAATTGTTGGGACCAGTAAAATTACCAGAAGCGGAAGGATCTTCTCTCCTAAGATATCTCTGAGGACTATTACCACTCCTTTGGTTATTCTTGCTAATGTTCCTATTGTTACTCCCGTTGCTACTCCTGCTGCCACTTCTGTTGTTATTCCGGCTACTGGTTCAGCTGAGACTCTCGTGGCAAAGAAGTACTGGTTGAGCCTTCCCAGACGGAGGCACCTAAAGAAGCCATTCCTGAAGCCTCTAAAAAAGAAATGGAGTAGATACTGAAAATCACACGGAAAAGTGACTACAATGTTGTGGAACAATTTTGGTAGACCCCTTCAAAAAATTTAATGTTGGCCTTACTGTTATGCTCTGAAGCCCATGCTAAGGCTTTGGTGAAGTTCCTCAAATCTGCTCACATGCCACAAGAGACTTCCCCCGACCAATTCGAGAACTGTGTTGCTAGTCTAACTGCTGATAATGAACTCGGTTTCTCTGATGCTGATTTGACGTCTAAAGGAAGAAAGCATAATGATGCCATGCATATCTCTATTGAGTGCAGGGGCACTACCCTGTCTCATGTTCTAGTTGATACGGGTTCGTCGCTAAATGTTCTACCCAAGGTTTCTTTAGACAGATTAGACTGTGAAGGACTGACTTTGAGGCCCATTAATATTATGGTGAGGGCTTTTGATGGTTCTAAGAGAATGGTACATGGGGAGGTGGAAATTCCTATTAAAGTTGGTTCCCAAACTTTTTGCTCCACTTTCTATGTGATGGATATTCGCCCATCTTATTCTTATTTGTTGGGACACCCTTGGATTCATGGGGCCGATGCTGTCACTTCCATCTTGCATCAGATGTTAAAATACCCGGTTAATGGAAATATTGTTATAGTCCATGGCGAAGAAGAATATATGGTGAGCCATCTGAACTCTTTTCGATATGTCGAGATGGACGGCGAGTTCATTGAGACCCCTTTCCAGAATTTTGAAGAGGTTTCTCAAACAATTGCCGCTACCAAGACTGTTGCTAGTGTTCCAAAGATTACCAGACCTCCATTGAAGATGGCTTCTCTAAACGATGCCAAAGTTGTAATTGAACAAGGTGGGTGCACTATTTGGGGCCAACTACCTGACATCCCCTATAAATCAGACAAGTTTGGTTTGGGTTTCACTTTAGGAGCTCAAAAAGCCATTCGTCGTGCTCGCATCGAAGGACTACCATTGCGCATCAGCAACCATGGAGTCAATAATGTAGAAGACACTGACAGTGACTGCGACCTGGATAATTTGATCTTCCCTACTACCAACGGTGGACTCAACAATTAGACAACTAGAGACTTTATTCCCATTATGTTCATCCAGGAGTAATTGTCTATTTGTTTTATTTTTGGGATATGTAATATTCGAACAATTTAAACTCTAAATCTTTGTGTCTTATCTGAGGCACAATGGTTTATTTGTGAGGGTTATCATTTTACTTTCATATGTCATAAATAAATCATTGGATGTTTTTCATACAAATTTTGCGCTCTTTGTTTTTCTTTTCTGTTTTTATTTTATCAAAATAGCTATGCTCTCTTACACAGGCCCACATATCAAATTGCAAATCCACATCCACTATGGAGCCCATTGATAACCGTTATGCTATTTCCAATTATGACTTTGAAAATCCAATCTACCAAGCTGAGAACGAAGGTGAAGAAAATTGTGAAGTACCAGGAGAACTTTCTAGGCTGTTACAACAAGAGGAAAGAGCAATACAACCTCATGAAGAGCCAGTCGAGACGGTAAACTTGGGTACTGAAGAATATAAAAATAAAGTCAAGATAGATGCCAACTTGGAGCAGAGTGTCAAGGAGCGGTTAATCCAGATGTTACATTATTACATTGAGATCTTCTCCTGGTCGTACAAAGACATGCTGGGGTTGGACACTGATATTATGGTTCATCGTCTACCAATGAAATAAGACTTTCCTCCAGTGAAGCAAAAGGTTCACCGTATGCGCCCTGAGATGTCAGAAAAGATCAAGTACGAGGTTATGAAACAGTTCAACACCGGGTTCTTAGCTATTACTTCTTATCCACAATGGGTTGCAAACGTGGTACCAGTACCTAAAAAGGATGGCAAGGTGCATGTGTGTGTGGATTAAAGAGATTTGAATAGGGTGAGCCCCAATGATGACTTTTCGCTTTCCCATATTGATGTTCTGGTTGACAACATTGCACATCATAAGATCTTCTCCTTCATGGACGGTTTCTCAGGGTATAATCAGATTAAAATGGCACCTGAAGATATGGAGAAAACAACTTTCGTCACACAGTGGGGCACCTTCTGCTACAAAGTTATGCCATTTGGGTTGAAGAACGCTGGAGCAACCTATCAACGTGCTATGGTAGCCTTATTTCATGATATGATCCATCACGAGATAGAGGTCTACTTTGATGATATGATAGCCAGGTCTCGGACTGAAGAGGATCATTTGGATCACTTACGGAAACTTTTTAAAAGACCGAGGAAGTATAAGTTAAGACGAAATCCGAACAAATACACCTTTGGAGTAAGATCTGGTAAGCTCTTGGGTTTTGTTGTCAGCGGCAAAGGTATTGAAGTAGATCCTCCGAAGGTTAAAGCTATTCATGAAATGCAAACTCCCCACACTGAGAAAGAAGTTAGGGGATTCTTGGGACGTCTAAACTACATTTCCAAACTCATTTCCCACCTAACCGCTACTTGTGAGCCAATCTTCAAATTACTAAAGAAAGATCAAGTAGTAAAGTGGAATGATGACTGCCAGACTGCCTTTGACAGAATAAAGGAGTATCTTCAAGAACCACTAATTTTGATGCCGCCAGTTGAAGGAAGACCTCTAATCATGTACTTAATAGTATTAGAAAACTTAATGGGGTGTGTGCCGGGGAAGCATGACGAGTCTGGCCGAAAAGAGAATGCAATATACTACCTAAGAAATTTTTTAACCAATTGTGAAACCAGATATTCACTGCTCGAGAAAACTTGTTACGCTTTGGCATGGGCTGCTCGCCGACTAAGACAGTATATGTTAACCTATACCACTTTATTTCTATCTAAAATGGATCCTATCAAATACATATTAGAGAAGCCCGCTCTCTTTGGAAGAATAGCAAGATGGCAAATGGCCCTGACCGAGTATGACATTCAGTACACTACCCAAAAAGCAATAAAAGGAAGTGTACTAGCTGATCATTTGGTTCATCAGGCTGTGGACGACTATCAATCCATGAATTTTGAGTTCCCGGACGAGGACATCATGTTAGTGACTGATTGGTGGAGCTTCCAACGCTCTGGGCAATGGCATCGGTGCTGTGATCATATCTCCCGAAGGCTATCATACTCCTTTCACTGCCAGGCTATGTCTCAATTGTACGAACAATATGGCTGAATATGAAGCATACATTATGGGTCTCAAAGCTGCAATCGACTTGAGAATCAAATTCTTGAATGTATTTGGATATTCGGCCTTGGTAATCACTCAAATCAAAGGAGAATGGGACACGAAGCATCCTAATCTCATCCCTTACCGCGGGCATGTGTTGACACTGATTCCACACTTAGAAGAAGTTACCTTTGAGAATTTTCCATGAGAAGAAAATCAATTAGCAGATGCGCTAGCTACTATGTCATCCATGTTTAAAGTCATATGGGATAATGAATCTCCTTATATCACTATTGAGAGATTGGACGAACCGGCATACTGTTATGAGGTGGATAATGAAGAAGTAGTGGACAAACCTTGGTTCCATGAAGTGAAAAGATACCTCGAGCCCCAAGAGTATCCCGAGGGAGCTTCCGTTAATGATAAGAAGTTCCTAAGAAGGTTCGCTGCCAAGGTTTTCCTCAGTAACAGAATCCTCTACAAGCGTAACCACAATTCTACTTTGCCTCGGTGTGTAGACAAGAGTGAAGCAGATAAGATTATGGCAGATATGCATGAAGGTACCTTTGGAACCCATTCTAGTGGGAATACAATGGCTAAGAATATTCTGAGGGCAGGGTATTACTAGTCCACTATGGAAGCATATTGTTATCAGCATTCTCGAACTTGTCACAAGTGCCAAATCTATGCTGATAGAGTACACGTGCCTCTGGTTCCCTTAAACGTCCTGACTGCCCCCTGGCCTTTCGCAATGTTGGGCATTGATATTATTGGAGAGATTAAACCTACCGCTTCTAATGGGCATCTCTTCATCCTGGTTGCCATTGATTACTTCACAAAGTGGGTCGAGGGAGCCTCATTTGCTTCTATTACCAAGAACGCCGTGGCCCGGTTCATCAGACATAATCTTATCTGTCGGTATGGTACTCCAGAAAGAATTATCAAAGATAATGGTACCAATCTCAATAATACTATGATCACCGAGCTCTACACATAATTCAAGATTCAACATCATAATTCTTCTCCTTACTGATCGAAGATGAATGGCGCTGTAGAGGCCGCAAATAAAAACATCAAGAATATCATACAGAAGATGACGGTGACATACAAAGACTGGCACGAGATGTTACCATTCGCTCTTCATGGTTACCGTACCTCAGTGCGCACGTCAACAGGGGCAACTCCTTTCTCTCTAGTATACGGTATGGAAGTTGTCCTACCCATCGAAGTCCAGATACCTTCCTTAAGAATCATGAAAGATACGGGTTTGAATGAATACAATTGGATTCAAAATCGACTTGACCAATTGAACCTGATTGACGAGAAAAGGCTCGCGGCTATCTGTCATGGCCAGATGTACCAGAAACGTATCATCAAAGCTTTTAACAAAAAGGTCAAATGTCAGGAATATCAAGTTGGCGACCTAAAAATCAAGCATATTACCCTACCACAAAGTGATCCCAGGGGAAAATGGACTCCCACATACGAAGGACCATTTATGATCAAGAACATGTTTTCTGGTGGAGCCATGATATTTACCACTATGGACGATGACGATATTCTCCACCTTGTAAATGCGGACATAATTAAAAGATACTACGCATAAACAGAGACCCGCTAGGTTGATTGGACTAGGAAAAAATAAGGACATCCCGGCGAACCAAAAGGGTTCGGGAAAAAGTTAGGGATACATATATGAAAAATCTGTACACCCGACAAGTTAAAAATCTGAAAAGGAAGCTTGGGAAAAAAGGGTACCCCGGTGGACTAAAAACCCAAAAGGGCGGTCTAGGCAAAATTTAGGGATTAAAAGCGTACAACTATATCCCGTTGAATCACCTCACAGACAGACCTTAATATCAGGTGTCAAATTGAAATGGTACTAATCAATCCAGTCAACTTTGATCAAGCAACAAAGGGATGAGATGCTCAAAGATATAAAGGCAATAGCAGAATGGGAACCCAATGGGATCATTTCACATAACTGTTTTTCTTTGTATACTGCTTTGTAAAGTTTTCATTTTCTTACGACGAAATTCTCTTACTGGGATGTCTGTCTCCTTGTACAAAACGTCTGTTATAGGCATACTTCTTCAAATTAATACAAAAATTACCTCTTTGAAAATGCCTAAACTATTTTCTTTTATTTTTCTGTTTTGTTTTTCCAAAGCGTCCAATGTTTATTTTAAACATATGCATTGGAATATAATCACCGTTTACGAATACACGCATAAAAACAAAAAGATAGCTACTAATGGCTTTAAGAAATGGGACAATGTCTAAAAATCCATCTGCAAATCCCCGCAGATACATCCCATAATAGATACAAAGACAGACCTCATCCTGTAAAGCCAGTTCCATCTCCTCAGTATACAGTCTATTGATGATAGAGGCTCTGACACCCCCTGCTGGGAAAGAGGCTCCAATCATCTCCCCAGTATGGTCGGTGGGAACGAGAACTGAATGTTTTTTGAATGATGGTTCGCGTTTGTGTTTGTTTTCGCAAAGTGTCGCGGTAAGCAAGAGTCGCCATCGTCTTTTATTTTATCCAACAACGGAAAGGATAAAAGCACAGAAAAATTCCTTTTCGAGATGTTTCTCGGGTTCGGGAGGTAGATTATAGAAAGGGAAGGTGTTAGCACCCTTTCTATCCGTGGTTATCCACGGGCTCTTAGGTACTTGCTCACTATGTTTTCAAAAGGTTTGCTTTTCTTTGTGATTGTGGGTTTTGAAAAGAATTTTGTTTTTGAAGAAAGTGTAAGTGCGAAAAGTTTTTGTTTTGTTTTTAAAAGAGAGCAAGTACTTAAGAACCTCTACCTACTCAAAAAGGAATTTAATTGTGCAAATGTCCTTTAGACAGTACTATCCTACTATTGAGGAGTAGGTAGCACCGTCGTTGGAGTTTTCGAGTCAATTCGATTTAAGGGGCGTGTGGTCACTAAAGCAACGTTAGGACGCTTTAGTGGTAATCCTAATGTCTTAGATCATTTTTCCGAGGCAACCGTTTTGAGGCAACTTATGATCTTGGGACAAAAGGACGACCTCTAAAACATCCTATACTTAATGACCACGTTCGAGGAAACCAAGTGAGGTATACCCTAAGAGTGGCATGTGCAACTGTGTCAATTTTCAGTTATATTATCTTTGTACATGTTATGGTGAGCTACTGTTGATTTTAAGTTAAGTGTTAATCTTGCCATACAATCCTAGTTAGCATACATCTAAGCAGTTAATATATGTACATGAATTTAAAGTGCGGGAATTGTAAATCCTACGCTATTACAAAGCTTTCGGGGAGGGGGATTATTTACATGTCCAAAATTGGGGGAATAAAGCAGTAAAGAAGGTCTTAGTTTAAGCTATTACATCCCAGTAAAATAAACGCGCGTGAATTAAAAAAAAATCCTAAGAATAAGAACTCTTTTTGTTGTTTTATTTTATTTTGGGAAAAATAATCTAAATCTATTTAATTTTAGTTTTTTTGGAAAAATGTTAAGATAATTAAAGGTTAATTAACAAAGTTAATTTAATAGAAAAAGAACTAGCCTAATGTTTTCGTGGTTTTTTGATTTTAATGTTAATTAAAAGGAAGTCTATGAAAAAAAAATACAAGGGGGATCCTTCGATCCAGGAGTTTCGACCCAGGGGGGGAATGGCAGCTTCGATCCAGACAGGGTCATGGTCCTTTAGATTGGGCCAAACAGCAAGGAGTGAGTATCCTTCGATCCAGGGAAGAAGATTGTCTTTTGATCATGGAAGTCATGGCTTTCGATCCAGGAATGAGATGCCTCCTTCGATCCAGCATGCTAATAGGTTCGATCCAGAGAAGGGCTCTCCTTCGATCTGGGATGTTAAACCTGTAAAAGCATGTTAGCGAAATAAAATGCAGGGCCTGGGTATTGAATCCCAGGCCCTTCGATCCTGCACTTGTTGGGGTCTCTTCAAGCTAAATCTGCAGCAAGTGTTAGCAAACGAAAAAACATGACCTGGGTGCCAAACCCAGGCCCTTTGATCCTGTCTAGGATGGAAAATCAAAAGTAACAACAAGTATGAATGTATTATGCAAATATGAGGTTGGATGGTTTACCCTTTCTTACCAACAGATTGGACTTTTAATTTGGGCGCTTCCTGGATGTAGGAACCTTCGATCTGGGGGCTTCCTGGATGTAGGCACTTTTGATTTGAGGGCTTCTGGGCGTGGACACCTTCGATCTGAGGGACTGCTTTGGCTTGGAAAATTCTGGGCAGCGTCTCTCCAATGTTTTGTTCTCCTGCAGATTTTTTGTGTGTGTATAATTTTCGTTCTATGATTTTCCTTTGATTTTCGTGTTGGTAATGTATGTTGGCCTCTGTATTTATAGGGGTGTGAGGGTGCAGTAATGGCAAGGGACATCCATTAAAACAGGCCTTTAACGCTCTGGACAAAAATCAAACACATTAAATTATTTCCTCTTTTGAAACATTCGTGTCCCTTGAATGAACCTGGATGCTTGGATTTTGAATGCTTTCAGGACATGCTCTTCGATTAGTCCTGATTTGCCTCTTTCGAATGGACTCCCTGCGTACCCTTCGAATGGGCCTGGCCCAAATATCAATCGAAGTATTCCAATCGAAAGGCTCTTCTAACAGGCCAATCAAAAGGTGTTGTTCATGCCAATCGAAGGACATGGTTGACATGCCTTTCGAAATTGCCTTGACATAATTCCAATCAAATGCTTGTCCATAATTCCAATCGAAAGACTCCTTCAGAATGCCAATCGAAGGGTCTTTCAGGATGCCAATCGAAATGCTTGTCCAGAATGTCAATCGAAGTGTTTTTCAGGATGCCAATCGAAAGGTACTTAAAGTACCACTAAAAAATCTTCTTTTTCCTTAGGCAAGAGTTTGTGATCAACCAGGCAGGGAGAAGACTTTGGAAAACATGAGAGGGCAAATTTTGGGGTGCAACAGTTGCCCCTGTTCAATTTTCTTAAACCTAAGGATATAGATTGGCTTTTTAGCCTTTCGCGATCCCAAGGCGGAAGATAATTGAACACTAGAGTGCCCAGAAATTTGCACTCGCATGGTGTAGTATCAGCATTGTGACGTCAGGAATGGGCTTACAGATGCCATTTGGAGATTGTTGGTAGGAGGATGGGCTTATGGATGCCATTTGCAGGAGTGTCGATCGCATAAGAGATTCCTTAGCGAGAACTTGCATACCTGTTGTTGTAGAAGATTCCACTGGGGAAGTCTAACTTTGTTTGAGACTTAGGAACTGACTCGTGCTCACCCGGAGTAAGCCGTTGAGGTTATAGTACTCGTCCTGTCTGGTTCTAAGTATTAATATTCAATCTCTTTGTGTAGATAGTTTTCCTGGCTTGTTACAGGTATTAATCTCTGACCTGAGAAAGAAAGGTCTTCCTGGCTTGTTACAGGTATTAATCTTCAATCTCATCATGTAGATAGTTTTCCTGGCTGGTTTCAGGTATTAATCTACAATCATTCGTCCACAGATAGTTTTCCTGGCTTGCTACAGGTATTAAACTGGGACTTGAAAAGGTTTTGGTACATCTTCAACTGGATCGGCATCAGAAAAATCTTTAGGAATCGATTTAATTGGACCAGAGAAGGCCTTTGACTGGATCGGCGTCAGAAAAATCTTTAGGAATCGATTTAACTGGACCAGATAAGGTCTTGGAATATCTTCAACTAGATCGGCATCAGAAAAATCTTTAGGAATCGATTTAACTGGACCAGAGAAGGCCTTTGACTGGATCAGCATCAGAAAAATCTTTAGGAATCGATTTGACTGGACCAGACAAGGTCTTGTAATCTTCAACTAGATCTGCATCAAGAAAATCTTTAGGAATCGATTTAACCGGACCAGAGAAGGCCTTTGACTGGATCGGCATCAAAAAAATCTTTAGGAATCGATTTAACTGGACCAGGAAAGGTCTTGGAATCTTCAACTGGATCTGCATCAGGAAAATCTTTAGGAATCGATTCAACTGGACCAGAGAAGGCCTTTGACTGGATCGGCATCAGAAAAATCTTTAGGAATCGATTTAACTGGACCAGACAAGGTCTTGGAATCTTCAACTGGATCTGCATCAAGAAAATCTTTAGGAATCGATTTAACCGGACCAGAGAAGGCCTTTGACTGGATCGGTATCAGAAAAATCTTTAGGAATCGGTTTAACTGGACCAGGCAAGGTCTTGGAATCTTCAATTGGATCTGCATCAGGAAAATCTTTAGGAATCGATTCAACTGGACCAGAGAAGGCCTTTGACTGGACCAGCATCAGAAAAATCTTTAGGAATCGATTTAACTGGACCAGGCAAGGTCTTGGAATCTTCAACTGGATATGCATCAGGAAAATCTTTAGGAATCGATTCAACTGGACCAGAGAAGGCCTTTGAATGGATCAGCATCAGAAAAATATTTAGGAATCGATTTAACTGGACCAGGCAAGGTCTTGGAATCTTCAACTGGATCTGCATCAGGAAAATCTTTAGGAATCGATTCAACTGGACCAGAGAAGGCCTTTGACTGGATCGGCATCAGAAAAATCTTTAGGAATCAATTTAACTAGACCAGGCAAGGTCTTGGAATCTTCAACTGGATCTGCATCAGAAAAATCTTTAGGAATCTATTTAACTGGACCAGAGAAGGTCTTGGCGCTTTTGGCTGGATCGGCATCAGAAAAATCTTTAGGAATCGATTTAACTGGACCAGACAAGGTCTTGTAATAACTTCAACTGGATCGGCATCAGAAAAATCTGTAGGAATCGATTTAACTGGACCAGATAAGGTCTTTCACATAGTTGAGAATTTAACTGGATCTTTCCTGAAAGACAAAGGTCAATCATATGCAATGCATGATATGGATCAAGCAATGATGTTCTCAACATAAATGAGATTGTATGGTATGATGCGTTTATGCATGTATCATGATGTATGGAAATGTAATGTTTTAGCTGGGGAAAATTAATCCCGGATAGCTTGCTGGAGAATAGAGTTGAATTCTTCGTTTCCGCTGGGGATGACGAACGAAGATAATTGCAAGGATAAACCTGTTAGAAGAAAAGAACTCCGGTGGGGGATAAACAGGATAAAGAGATTAATCCGAGGGGAAATACTCTATGGGGAAGATACTTTGCGGAGATTTTAATGATGAACTCCGTTGGGGAAGATATACTCTGCTGAGGATTTTAACGATAAACTCTGCTGGGGATTCCGTTGATAAGCTCTGTTGGGGATTTTGATGATAAACTCCGCTGGGGATGGATTACCGTTGCTGGTGATATTGAATCTGTTGAGGATAGAAGTCCTGCTTGGGGAAAGAAAGAACTTCACTAGGGATGATCTTTCAGTTGCAACTTGGAGAGGATAACCTTCTGAAATTGGCTGGGGAGACTTATTTTGTACTCTGCAGGGGATATGGCTCCAATGGGGGTATCTTGTATTCCGCTGGGGAACATTCTTATACTCCGTTGAGGAATATTAAGATCTTCTGGGGATACCATGCCTTTTCGGGCTGATGGTAGATCAACTCTGCCTGGGAAGAGTCTTGCTGATTTATTCATGGTTGCAAGTCCCAGTGGGGAGAGCTACCATTACTGTTTTACTCTGCATGGAGTGATAGTATCTTAGCCATATTCTTTAGCTGAATATACCTTGGTACCTGGTGGATAGAGCAATTTGTACAGTTCGGACAATTCTTATTTGCCCCTGTTTTTGCGGGACAAGGTGCCTGCGGCGGCCCTGTGGATCTGGTATTATCCCCACCTATGAGGTGCTTGGTAATTTCCAATTGAAGTGACAAATCTTCTTCTGGTAGGCAAGTGACGAGATGACGGGACATAGTCGTACGCTTTGATCCCTAATTTTTTCCTGGACCGCCCTTTCGGGTTTTCAGTCCATCGGGATACCCTTTTTTGCCCAAGCCTCCTTTTTAGGTTTTCGACTTGCCGGGTGTACAAATTTTCATTTTCATCCCTTATTTTTGCCCGAACCCTTTTGGTTCGCTGGGAAGCCCTTATTTTTGCATAGGCCAGTCAACCTAGCGGGTCTTTGATTATGCGTAGTACTTTTTGACTATGTCCACGCTCTCAGAGTGTAGGGAGGTGTCACTGCCAGTAGTGTCGTGTTGCCATACTACCAGAAGATGTTTGATCATGCAAGATTCGTTGCTGGAATTCATGTTCGATGCCCCATGTGACGGAGATGGAGACTTGCCCCTGGTTACTCTGCACTTCTTCAAAGATTTCCTGGAACCTTGACTGGACTACCCCAGGTGTGCTAGATAGTTACATGTCATGCCCCATTGTTTATAGGAGATTTGCCAATGGAAGCGTCATCCTTTTTGAAGTGATTTTGTTCACTGAGAGGGCTTTCGTTCATCGGATATTCGTTGTGTGAATTTCTCCGCTGTCAAACAAATAGCCAAATGCAAACAGTGATATTCAGATAATGCAAAGTTTATGCTTGTCTCGAAGTTTTTGAAAAATGCGTTTTTTGGCAGAAAACTCTTTATAAGACAAATTCAACACAAGATTTAGGGCAAAGCCTTACAGGAGTCAGGATACCTTTTGTAACAGTATGCTTTCGAACTAACCCATGCTTCAGTTAGGACTTTTGAAGGGTTGTAACGTGGCTTGGTTCACGGTTTAAGAAACAAAGGATAAAAGCTCAAAGTATATTTGTATCCACCCTCTCTTCGTGATGTTCTTCAATCCTAAACTCAGTTAATTGTGCATTTGAACTCCAAATGAGTCTGGAACGACGCTTTTGGTGTTGGTTCACACAAGTTGGATTTTTGAAGGCAGTCATCATTTTTTGCAACATTTTTCATGTTGTCGAGGATTTGTAATGACCTCGTTCTTTTGATTTGTTATCCCTAATTTTTGCCTGACTGTTCCGGTTTTCGAGATTACAGTCAGCGAGATGCCCCAGCTTTCTTAAACCTCCTTTATAGGTTTTGGCTCAATGGGCTTTTTTTTTTAGAGATTGACTGCCTATGAGATAAGGAACCACCACTGTCTTTTGATTCCATAGGAATGCTTTTGATGTCGTTCGTTGTATTATGAACTGAGAGTTTTGCAACTTCAATGCATATCTTTTGAATTAACTGAGAGACTACCCTGCCCCAGGTTTAAATCAAAGGTTTAAATTTGTTTAAAAACAGAAAACTCCTACTTCTTTGGCTCGAAGGGGTTGACTAGGGATTATCTTCCTTATAACTTCAGTGTTTAGGATTTGAAAGAAATACCTGTACATCGTTAGCAAGGTATGTCCAAAAGCATACTGTATGAGATTATGGCATTGTTTCGTCATCCTCCCTCTAAAGGCTTGTAACTTTTAGCAAGAGTTGAATGTCATAAAGTGAGTAAAAAGCATAGTTTAAATGTAATTAAAGGATGAATTCAAGACAAACATATGCAATGCATTAGTGAAACAGAGTTTGACATTAATAGATAAATGTTTGAATAGCAAAGAGATTACAACTTGAAAATTCAAATGAACAAAAGTCTTCTCGTCTCAGTACTGATCACTTCAAATGGTGAACCTTGGAGGGATGGTAGAAAAACTCAACCTGACCATCTTGTGTGAATTCCAATGCTCCTTCATCAATCAGGTTTTGAATTTTGTACCTCAACTTCCAACAGTCGTCAGTATCGTGCCCCGGACTGTTAGAATGGTACGCGCACCTTGCATCAGGATTGTAGTTGGGTGAAGAAGTCTTAGGATTCGGATGAGGTCCTACTAACGTCACCAGATTCAGTCTCAACAGATGTTGCAAAGCTTGGGATAGCGGCATGTTGAGCTTGGTAAATGGCCTTTGGTCAACCCGTTGCTTTTGGTGAGTTTGTTGTTGGACCCTTGAGGTAGTAGCAACTTGGAGAGGTCCATTATTTACCAAGCCAAACCCTTGTCTTCTTGGAGGCTGATCAATGACTTGACCACCAGCCTTGACCATTTGCTTCATGTTGTTGTATCTGTCTTGATGAAGCTGGTTGATCATGGTTCTCAGCTCTTCTTGTTCCCGAGCTAAGCCTTGGGTAAGAGCCATCTGCCCCAGCATCTGGGTTCTCAATGCATCTACCTCAGCTTGCAGATGTTTCAGCCGTTAGTCCTTATTGTCTTCAGGACTTTTCTTGACCAAGTTCCCCATGAGGAGTGTTCTCAACTCTTCCTGCCCCTTGGATAGGTTTAGGAAGATTTCCCTGAACTGAGTCTCTTGAGTATGAAGATCCTGGTTGTCTTGTGGGAAAGACATTGCTGAAATAAACAGCGAGAACATGAGAGACCTGTATTGGGAGACCTGTTATGCAATGATATGTATGATATATGTATGCAATGTTTTCAAGGATCTCGCGGGGTAAACAAGAAACTGTTAGAATCTGAATCTGGTAGCTTGATTGAAGGAACTTCATGTTGCTGAGAGTCCTTCTTCAAGAGTCAAGCTCACCATATCGAGTGGGTCATAGTCCCTGACTCAAGTTATCATGCTTGGATTTCTAGACAAACTTGGCTAGAGGAAAATAAATCCCCTTTGCCCCTTGCTGGACATTTGATTTACCATAACCTGCATCACAGACCCTTGAGATCCTTAAAATGGTTAAGGAAAATTCTATGGTATGATTTTATGATGTTATGTACAGGTATGCAAAAGTGTGAGGTGATGTAAGTAAGCCCTGCAATAAGTCCAAATTATCGGATAAGGACTGTAAACAAAACCTGCAAGGAACTCATGTTGTCAGATAACAAGAATGTGCAAGTAGTTCAGATTTGAAGGCACACAAGTCACACAAATAGCCTTAAGTTTAGGCTGGCATGGAGTTTCATAGGTATTTCCCTCTTGAGTTTAGTTGGCTCAAAACCTGTCCTATAAATAGTAATCAGGTTCTAAGGAGCTCAATATCATTGGATTGTTTTCTATGTTCATTGTTTTGGTTTAGCCACTTAACTGGCGACCAAAATATTCCAAGAAAACAACCCTCAATGAGTGTAGTATCGAGTATCTACCAACTTCGGACTTCACCAAAGTCGGTCATCTCATTACCCCTAAAAAAGGCCAAGATGGTCAAGTAAGGTTCTAAGGTTAATTGATGCTTCACGACACCACGCGGTGGCCCCGTACTCTCCTTGACTTAACTCAAGGGTTACCGGTACTCACCAAAGTGCCACATCGACATAGCTACCATTTCAACCATGTCGGTATACCCCGCACAGTTCCCTCACAGTTTGTTGCTACTTACCTAAAAAGGGTACCCCCAGATCCGGGTTAGGATCTATAGAACTCCGATACAAGTCCACAAAATTAAAAGCATACAAAGCAATACAATTGAAAACACAAGTGATCTAATCCCAAGGTATACCTCACTTATTAATTATTCCCCAGCAGAGTCGCCAGTTCTGTGGTTGGTGGGAACGAGAACTGACTGTTTTTTGAATGCTGGTTCGCGTTTGCGTTTGTTTTCGCAAAGTGTCGCGGTAAGCAAGAGTCGCCACCGTCTTTTATTTTATCCAACAAGGGAAAGGACAAAAGCACAGAAAAATTCCTTGTCGAGATGTTTCTCGGGTTCGGGAGGTAGATTATAGAAAGGGAAGGTGTTAGCTCCCTTTCTATCCGTGGTTATCCACGAGCTCTTAGGTACTTGCTCACTATGTTTTCAAAAGGTTTGCTTTTCTTTGTGATTGTGGGTTTTGAAAAGAATTTTGTTTTTGAAGAAAGTGTAAGTGCGAAAAGTTTTTGTTTTGTTTTTAAAAGAGAGAAAGTACTTAAGAACCTCTACCTACTCAAAAAGGAATTTAATTGTGCAAATGTCCTTTAGACAGTACTATCCTACTATTGAGGAGTAGATAGCACCGTCGTTGGAGTTTTCGAGTCAATTCGATTTAAGGGGCGTGTGGTCACTAAAGCAACGTTAGGACGCTTTAGTGGTAATCCTAATGTCTTAGATCATTTTTCCGAGGCAACCGTTTCGAGGAAACTTATGATCTTGGGACAAAGGGACGACCTCTAAAACATCCTATACTTAATGACCACGTTCGAGGCAACCAAGTGAGGTGTACCCTAAGAGTGGCATGTGCAAGTGTGTCAATTTTTAGTTATATTATCTTTGTACATGTTATGGTGAGCTACTGTTGATTTTAAGTTAAGAGTTAATCTTGCCATACAATCCTAGTTAGCATACATCTAAGCAGTTAATATATGTACAGCAATTTAAAGTGCGGGAATTGTAAATCCTACGCTATTACAAAGCTTTCGGGGAGGGGGATTATTTACATGTCCAAAATTGGGGGAATAAAGCAGTAAAGAAGGTCTTAGTTTAAGCTATTACATCCCAGTAAAATAAACGCGCGTGAATTAAAAAAAAATCCTAAGAATAAGAACTCTTTTTGTTGTTTTATTTTATTTTGGGAAAAATAATCTAAATCTATTTAATTTTAGTTTTTTTGGAAAAATGTTAAGATAATTAAAGGTTAATTAACAAAGTTAATTTAATAGAAAAAGAACTAGCCTAATGTTTTCGTGGTTTTTTATTTTAATGTTAATTAAAGGGAAGTCTATGAAAACAAAATAAAATACAAGGGGGATCCTTCGATCCAGGAGTTTCGACCCAGGGGGGAATGGAAGCTTCGATCCAGACAGGTTCATGGTCCTTTCAATTGGGCCAAACAACAAGGCGTGAGTAGCCTTCGATCCAGGGAAGAGGACTGTCTTTTGATCATGGAGGTCATGGCTTTCGATCCAGGAATGAGATGCCTCCTTCGATCCAGCATGCTAATAGGTTCGATCCAGAGAAGGGCTCTCCTTCGATTTGGGATGTTATACCTGCAAAAGCATGTTAGCGAAATAAAATGAAGGGCCTGGGTATTGAATCCCAGGCCCTTCGATCCTGCACTTGTTGGGGTCTCTTCAGGCTAAATCTGCAGTAAGTGTTAGCAAACGAAAAAACATGACCTGGGTGCCAAACCCAGGCCCTTTGATCCTGTCTAGGATGGAAAATCAAAAGTAACAACAAGTATGAATGTATTATGCAAATATGAGGTTGGATGGTTTACCCTTTCTTACCAACAGATTGGACTTTTAATTTGGGCGCTTCCTGGATGTAGGAACCTTCGATCTGGGGGCTTCCTGGATGTAGGCACTTTTGATTTGAGGGCTTCTGGGCGTGGACACCTTCGATCTGAGGGACTGCTTTGGCTTGGAAAATTCTGGGCAACGTCTCTCCAATGTTTTGTTCTCCTGCAGATTTTTTGTGTGTGTATAATTTTCGTTCTATGATTTTCCTTTGATTTTCGTGTTGGTAATGTATGCTGGCCTCTGTATTTATAGGGGTGTGAGGGTGCAGTAATGGCAAGGGACAACCATTAAAACAGGCCTTTAACGCTCTGGACAAAAATCAAACACATTAAATTATTTCCTCTTTTGAAACATTTGTGTCCCTTGAATGAACCTGGACGCTTGGATTTCGAATGCTTCCAGGCCATGCTCTTCGATTAGTCCTGATTTGTCTCTTTCGAATGGACTCCCTGCGTACCCTTCGAATGGGCCTGGCCCAAATATCAATCGAAGTATTCCAATCGAAAGGCTCTGCTAACAGGCCAATCAAATGATGTTGTTCATGCCAATCGAAGGACATGGTTGACATGCCTGTCGAAATTGCCTTGACATAATTCTAATCGAATGCTTGTCCATAATGCCAATCAAAAGACTCCTTCAGAATGCCAATCGAAGGGTCTTTCAGGATGCCAATCGAAATGCTTGTCCAGAATGTCAATCGAAGTGTCTTTCAGGATGCCAATCGAAAGGTACTTAAAGTACCACTCAAAAATCTTCTTTTTCCTTAGGCAAGAGTTTGTGATCAACCAGGCAGGGGGAAGACTTTGGAAAACATGAGAGGGCAAATTTTGGGGTGCAACACCCAGCATCTTAAATAATTCCATAACATGGTTCATTAACTTCCTGGGTTCCCCCCAACAGGGTTTCATAAAAATCCTCAAGCAGTTTACAGAGTTTTATTTCCCTAGTAGAGTTTATTTCTCTAGCCACAGAAGTTCATCTCCCAGCAATTCAACTTCAACAAACAATGAAGAATTACATTCTTCATCCCTAACAACAGTCAGATCTATTTTCCCTCATTTCAACGATGCTACAACTGATAAGTTCATATATTGCATTCATATATTATGTTACAAACATCATAACATATGCGTACAGAATACATATAGCACAATCTCATTTATTTTGAGAACATCATGCATCATGACATTGCATACAACTAAAATCTTTACCTTTTCATGAAATATCAACAAACAAATGTCATCGTCAATTTTCAACAAGTTCCAAATTAATACCTGAAACAAGACAGGACAACTATCTATGAACAACCGATTATAGATTAATACCTGAAACAAGCCAGGACAACTATCTACATGAACATATTGAATATTAACTCCCAAAACAAGCCGAGGAAACTATTTTTCTTTCAAATATGTTAGAGATTAATTCCTGAAATAAGCCAGGGCAACTATCTCTACGGCTAACAAAAAACAAGTTCCAAATTAATATCTGAAATAAGACAGGACAACTATCTGTGAGTGACTGATTGTAGATTAATACCTGAAACAAGCCAGGACAACTATCTACATGAACAGATTGAAGATTAACCCCCGAAACAAGACGGGAAAACTATATTTCTTTCTTTAAGGTTAGAGATTAATTCCTGAAACAAGCCAGGGAAACTATCTCTACAACCAACAAAAAAACAAGTTCCAGATTAATACCAGAAATAAGACAAGACAACCATATGAGAACAATTGATTATAGATTAATACCTGAAATAAGACAGGACAACTATCTACATGAGCAAATTGTAGATCAATTCTTGAAACAAGACAAGCGACTATGTACATGACAAACACTTCCTTCAAGACATCTACTGTTTCAGTATAAATCGACTAAAAGATTTATTTTGATACTTTTTCCAATTTCTACCAACAATCACTTTGGGTGGCATCTGTAAGCCCATCTCCGACAGGCTCTCTATCACCTCTCCAAATGGAATCTTTAAGCCCATTCCCGACAAAATCAACCACCACATTATCGAGTGCAAATTTCTGGGCACTCTAGTGTTCAATCATCTTCCACCTTCAAGTCACGAATGGCGGACTCGCCAATCTAACTCTTCAGGTTTAAGAAGATTGAACAGGGGCAACTGTTGTACCCCAAAATTTCCCAAGTTTCCACAAGGCAATGGCTTCCTTCATGCTTGCTTCGACCCACAAGGCAATGACTTCCTTCGTGTTTTCTTCGACCCACAAGGCAATGGCTTCCTTCATGCTTGCTTCGATTCCACCTCTAAACCCTTCGACACACATAGTTTCTAGACAATGAATTACAATTTGAGGTTTGGACATTTGAACTTTAGACCACTTAATGAACTGATGGTTACTGGTAGGAAAGTAATCCAGAAATTCTTTCATTTTGACTATGCCAATAAGATCATCTTGCATGCTAAAAGTGGTCCATTCAGATGAATGCGGTCCATTCAAAAGACACATATTTGTTGGAAACAAATATTGTTTCGTCTGTTGTTGAGTTTAGTTAAAGGTTGTTTGGTCCATTCGAAGGACACACATTTGTTGGAAACAAATATTGTTTCGTCTATTATGGAGTATGGTCGAAGGTTGTGTGGTGCATTCGAAGGACACACATTTGTTGGAAACAAGTATTACTTCTTCTGGTCAAAGGTTGTGTGGTCCATTCGAAGGACACACATTTGTTGGAAACAAGAATTGTTTCGTCTGGTCGAAGGTTGTGTGGTCCATTCGAAGGACACACATTTGATGGAAACAAATATTGTTTCGTCTGTTGTTGAGTCTGGTCAAAGGTTGTTTGATCCATTTGAAGGACACACATTTGCTGGAAACAAATATTGCTTCGTCTATTGTTGAGTCTGATCGAAGGCTGTGTGGTCCATTCGAAGGACACACATTTATTGGAAACAAATATTGTTTCGTCTGTTGATGAGTTTGGTCGAAGGTTGTGGATCTATGTGATCAAAATGAAAGGGTGAAATATTCAAGATGCCTGCTGAACAAAGTCCAATATGCTGCCAAGCCCAAGCTTGTTGTACTGTCCACATAATAACCTAAAACCATGTCAAAAGCAATATGTTGCACTGCTATGAAACAACCCTACACCAAGCTGCACAACACTCCAAAACTACTGCAAAACAGTCTTGCTATGATGCTCCTAATTTGCACCAAACTAGCATATAAGAGCTACACCTCGAAACCTATGAAAAGAACATACCCAAACTGTTCAAACTTTATTTGTTTTCCCTCCAAAACCCCAGCAAGACTCTTCTATAAATAGTTTGTTTCACAACACACAAAGAGAGGCTTTTTGACAAGAAAAAAGGAGAAGAAGAAAATAAGAGAGAGGAGAGAACCTAAGGCTAAAGCCTTAGAATACTCTTAAACCCAGAACAAAAAAAAACACAACACCTCTGTTTCTTTTCTTTCGAACCCAGAACCAACAAAGATAATACCGTTTTCCTTTTCTTTCAAACCCAAGAGCATTCGAAGGCAGCAACTCAAGTCCAAAACATACATTCCAGCTTCAAGGTAAGTCTTCTTGACTCTAAACCCTTCATTACAAACATCATTAATCATTGCCTTTGAAGCTACTCTTTTTGTTTATTTTCCTTTCTTGTCAAGAACTAACCTATACAGACCATAAAACAATGTTGGAGTGAGAAATTACAACATGCTTCGACACATAGCCTTAGGCTTCGACACACACTGCTTTACAGGCCCAAACAGAAGAAAAAAGGGTGTGTGAATCGAAGGGTGCATACTGCATGAATTGAAAGATTTGTTTTTTCTATGTGAATCAAAGGATGCATGCTTCGAACATACTACATGAATCGAAAGATTTATTTTTTCTCTCCTTTACGCTGTTTTTGTTTTTTAATTTTTATTTTCTTTCATTTCTATTCAATATGGTTGTAATAATTATGACTTTTATTGCTTTCCACCCCCATTTGTACATTTGTATCCCCCATCCCCTAAAGTGATGTAATAGCTTAGGATTTTAATTTCCGAAATTTACCCCTTTTATATGGAAAGATAAAATCAACCGTTACAAAACCCTAATTTCAAAGACAAAATGCATGCAATCAAACATACTATTCAAACACGTGCACCTCTAGGGTAACCACGCTTGTTGCCTCAGAAAATAGTCAGGTCCCTCGAATATGGGCGTTTTAGCAAAGACCCTCGATAAATAAGATTGTAGTCCCTCAATGTCCCTCGATGTTGCCTCTAGTAAACACTCTAGTCCCTTACGAGAATTGCTAAAACGTCTCATAAGTTGCCTTCTATGACTATACGATTGACCCACGCCCGTCCTTCACATCCAATGATGGGGCTTCTTACCAATCAATGGTAAGATAGCAATATCTAAAGTAGTAGGAAAAGAACATAGAACTTTTGAGTAGGTAGGACGCTCGTAGTTTCTTACTCATAAATCAAAACCATTTTCACACTTACACTTTCAAAAAACATCTTCAAAAACAAATATCTCTTTGGACTATTTTCAAAACTAACACTTTGTATAAATTCTTATAGAGACAAGAATAATTACAAAGTTTTCCGCAACAAAGGCGTTTTCAAAATACTTTCAAACTTACACCACAAAACACATTTTCAAACAAAGCATTTTCAAGTGATCTAGCAAGCAACTAATAGCTCGTAGATAACTACGGATGGAAAGGGTGCTAACACCTTCCTTTTTCATAACCTACCCCCCGAACTCAAGAAAACATCTCTAAAGGTCTTTTCCGTTCTTTTCACCCTTTCCTTTATTGGATAAAAGAAAATTCAGTGGCGACTTTTGCTATCCTCAGCAATTGTGATAAAATGTAAAACACCCAAGTCAGTTCTCCCACCGTATTACACAGAGCATATTATAAATTGTTATCATCTTCATAGGTAACACTTCACTAAATCCTTGGAGAAATGTCTATCTACTCGCACCCAATCCACACAATGGGATTGAGGCTCATCACAAGCAGACCATTGTCCAAGAATGCCATGAATGCATGATACACATCAACATCACATATAAATTCGATCACGACTAGTCAATTGCATCATCATTCACATAATCATCACACAATCATCTTCACATAGCATGAATTAAACATGCACATAATTAAAACATCATCACATATAACATCAATTACATCACAAAAGCGTCATAACAACCTCAAGTTCATCATTAAAATATAACATCTTAGCATATTAAACATATAATAATCCAAATTCGTAAATACGTAGGTACTAGAATACTGCATGAAATGACTCATATAATTCCGTCATAGCATAGCCTAGCGCATCATCTTCCTAATGCTTCAAACGACGTGTTAAACAAAGTCTTAAAACTCAAGTTATGACATATTGAAAAGTTACTGCCAGACTGCTCGCCTGATGATTGAACGATGAAGTGCCGGAGAACTCCCCGCCCCTACCTCGCCTTGGTCTCTCCTAACGATGCTTGGGTGAATCACTCACCCCGTGGTCGCTTCTAGTTCGCTCGACAAGACGCGCAATTTTGCAACTTCGTAGTTGCGATTCGCTGCTCTCACATTTCCATTCCAATTCCGATTTTAGGTATCGATTCATCAAAAAACACATTTTAATCATGGTATTTCACAATAAATAATCACACACCATTATACACATATCACATTTGAATCATGGTATATCAACATTATCATTACACAACACATCATGGTATTCATCATATTTTTCATTAAATCATCACATAAGATAAACCTACATCTACCTTGACCCCATACAAATCATAATAAACCATATTACACCACTTACCTTGAACTCCTAGTAACTTTTATCTCTTTGAACTCTAAGGGATGAATCTCGTCTTCTTTTCTCTATGTGCCCTAGCCTCTTCTCAATTTCTCCAACTTTTCACGATCAATACAGTCTGACACCATATTCCATATTTTATTTGTTAAGTTAGACCCTTTTATATAATCTTCCCATTATGCCATCACTTATCCTCCTACAACTACTATTTTACCCTTAAAACCTCTATTCATCCAAATATTTTATTTTATTATTTAATTATATAATAAACCTTATAAAATTATTATTAGTAATATTATTATTAATTAACTCATAAATAAACTAACCACAACTAATCACATTATTTAATCTAAATAATCCTAAGTTAATCTCTACTTCCCACCACTAACGAAACACATATTGACATAAAATCACACAATAGTCACAATAATTCACAAAAATACCAAATTCTAGATTTTGGGGTGTTACAGTAACCGGAGGATCACTTTGGTAATCTAGGGTCATGTTATGTTCACAATTTGGATTCTGCCGAGCGAAGACTTTGAAGAACGGGGTTCTGTCAAAAGAGTAGCGGTAATTTGTGGATAAATTTAGAAGTATTAGGTTACTCTACCGAGCTCAAGATCAAGGGGAGAGAAGAAGTTACGATTAACCTCAACCATAGGATTTGGAGGGTTCGATTTCTACTTTTTCCCTTGTAAACTACATTTGCAAAGGTTAATTTTCATTATCTCAATTTCTTTCGAATTGGGCGTTGAGGTACCCATAACGAGGCCAATCGGGGAATTGTCTGAACAAATCATTCTATCTCTCTCTCTCTATCTATCTATCTATCTATCTATCTATCTATCTATCTATCTATCTATCTATATATCTATCTCTCTCTCTATCTATCTATCTATCTATCTATCTATCTATCTATCTATCTATCTATCTATCTATATATCTATCTCTCTCTATCTATCTATCTATCTATCTATCTATATATCTATCTATCTATCTATCTCTCTCTCTATCTATCTATCTATCTATCTATCTATCTATCTATCTATCTATCTATCTATATATCTATCTCTCTCTCTATCTATCTATCTATCTATCTATCTATATATCTATCTATCTATCTATCTCTCTCTCTCTATCTATCTATCTATCTATCTATCTATCTATCTATCTATCTATATCTATCTATCTATCTATCTCTCTCTCTCTATCTATCTATCTATCTATCTATCTATCTATCTATCTATCTATCTATCTATCTATCTATCTATCTATCTATCTATCTATCTATCTATCTATCTATCTATCTATCTATCTATCTATCTATCTATCTATCTATCTATCTATCTATCTATCTATCTATCTATCTATCTATCTATCTATCTATCTATCTATCTATCTATCTATCTATCTATCTATCTATCTCTCTATCTATCTATCTATCTATCTATCTATCTATCTATCTATCTATCTATCTATCTATCTATCTATCTCTCTATCTATCTATCTATCTATCTATCTATCTATCTCTCTCTCTCTATCTATCTATCTATCTATCTATCTATCTATCTATCTATCTATCTATCTATCTATCTATCTATCTATCTATCTATCTATCTATCTATCTATCTATCTATCTATCTATCTATCTATCTATCTATCTATCTATCTATCTATCTATCTATCTATCTATCTATCTATCTATCTATCTATCTATCTATCTATCTATCTATCTATCTATCTATCTATCTATCTATCTATCTATCTATCTATCTATCTATCTATCTATCTATCTATCTATCTATCTATCTATCTATCTATCTATCTATCTATCTATCTATCTATCTATCTATCTATCTATCTATCTATCTATCTATCTATCTATCTATCTATCTATCTATCTATCTATCTATCTATCTATCTATCTATCTATCTATCTATCTATCTATCTATCTATTCTATCTATCTATCTATCTATCTATCTATCTATCTATCTATCTATCTATCTATCTATCTATCTATCTATCTATCTATCTATCTATCTATCTATCTATCTATCTATCTATCTATCTATCTATCTATCTATCTATCTATCTATCTATCTATCTATCTATCTATCTATCTATCTATCTATCTATCTATCTATCTATCTATCTATCTATCTATCTATCTATCTATCTATCTATCTATCTATCTATCTATCTATCTATCTATCTATCTATCTATCTATCTATCTATCTATCTATCTATCTATCTATCTATCTATCTATCTATCTATCTATCTATCTATCTATCTATCTATCTATCTATCTATCTATCTATCTATCTATCTATCTATCTATCTATCTATCTATCTATCTATCTATCTATCTATCTATCTATCTATCTATCTATCTATCTATCTATCTATCTATCTATCTATCTATCTATCTATCTATCTATCTATCTATCTATCTATCTATCTATCTATCTATCTATCTATCTATCTATCTATCTATCTATCTATCTATCTATCTATCTATCTATCTATCTATCTATCTATCTATCTATCTATCTATCTATCTATCTATCTATCTATCTATCTATCTATCTATCTATCTATCTATCTATCTATCTATCTATCTATCTATCTATCTATCTATCTATCTATCTATCTATCTATCTATCTATCTATCTATCTATCTATCTATCTATCTATCTATCTATCTATCTATCTATCTATCTATCTATCTATCTATCTATCTATCTATCTATCTATCTATCTATCTATCTATCTATCTATCTATCTATCTATCTATCTATCTATCTATCTATCTATCTATCTATCTATCTATCTATCTATCTATCTATCTATCTATCTATCTATCTATCTATCTATCTATCTATCTATCTATCTATCTATCTATCTATCTATCTATCTATCTATCTATCTATCTATCTATCTATCTATCTATCTATCTATCTATCTATCTATCTATCTATCTATCTATCTATCTATCTATCTATCTATCTATCTATCTATCTATCTATCTATCTATCTATCTATCTATCTATCTATCTATCTATCTATCTATCTATCTATCTCTATCTATCTATCTATCTATCTATCTATCTATCTATCTATCTATCTATCTATCTATCTATCTATCTATCTATCTATCTATCTATCTATCTATCTATCTATCTATCTATCTATCTATCTATCTATCTATCTATCTATCTATCTATCTATCTATCTATCTATCTATCTATCTATCTATCTATCTATCTATCTATCTATCTATCTATCTATCTATCATCTATCTATCTATCTATCTATCTATCTATCTATCTATCTATCTATCTATCTATCTATCTACTATCTATCTATCTATCTATCTATCTATCTATCTATCTATCTATCTATCTATCTATCTATCTATCTATCTATCTATCTATCTATCTATCTATCTATCTATCTATCTATCTATCTATCTATCTATCTATCTATCTATCTATCTATCTATCTATCTATCTATCTATCTATCTATCTATCTATCTATCTATCTATCTATCTATCTATCTATCTATCTATCTATCTATCTATCTATCTATCTATCTATCTATCTATCTATCTATCTATCTATCTATCTATCTATCTATCTATCTATCTATCTATCTATCTATCTATCTATCTATCTATCTATCTATCTATCTATCTATCTATCTATCTATCTATCTATCTATCTATCTATCTATCTATCTATCTATCTATCTATCTATCTATCTATCTATCTATCTATCTATCTATCTATCTATCTATCTATCTATCTATCTATCTATCTATCTATCTATCTATCTATCTATCTATCTATCTATCTATCTATCTATCTATCTATCTATCTATCTATCTATCTATCTATCTATCTATCTATCTATCTATCTATCTATCTATCTATCTATCTATCTATCTATCTATCTATCTATCTATCTATCTATCTATCTATCTATCTATCTATCTATCTATCTATCTATCTATCTATCTATCTATCTATCTATCTATCTATCTATCTATCTATCTATCTATCTATCTATCTATCTATCTATCTATCTATCTATCTATCTATCTATCTATCTATCTATCTATCTATCTATCTATCTATCTATCTATCTATCTATCTATCTATCTATCTATCTATCTATCTATCTATCTATCTATCTATCTATCTATCTATCTATCTATCTATCTATCTATCTATCTATCTATCTATCTATCTATCTATCTATCTATCTATCTATCTATCTATCTATCTATCTATCTATCTATCTATCTATCTATCTATCTATCTATCTATCTATCTATCTATCTATCTATCTATCTATCTATCTATCTATCTATCTATCTATCTATCTATCTATCTATCTATCTATCTATCTATCTATCTATCTATCTATCTATCTATCTATCTATCTATCTATCTATCTATCTATCTATCTATCTATCTATCTATCTATCTATCTATCTATCTATCTATCTATCTATCTATCTATCTATCTATCTATCTATCTATCTATCTATCTATCTATCTATCTATCTATCTATCTATCTATCTATCTCTATCTATCTATCTATCTATCTATCTATCTATCTATCTATCTATCTATCTATCTATCTATCTATCTATCTATCTATCTATCTATCTATCTATCTATCTATCTATCTATCTATCTATCTATCTATCTATCTATCTATCTATCTATCTATCTATCTATCTATCTATCTATCTATCTATCTATCTATCTATCTATCTATCTATCTATCTATCTATCTATCTATCTATCTATCTATCTATCTATCTATCTATCTATCTATCTATCTATCTATCTATCTATCTATCTATCTATCTATCTATCTATCTATCTATCTATCTATCTATCTATCTATCTATCTATCTATCTATCTATCTATCTATCTATCTATCTATCTATCTATCTATCTATCTATCTATCTATCTATCTATCTATCTATCTATCTATCTATCTATCTATCTATCTATCTATCTATCTATCTATCTATCTATCTATCTATCTATCTATCTATCTATCTATCTATCTATCTATCTATCTATCTATCTATCTATCTATCTATCTATCTATCTATCTATCTATCTATCTATCTATCTATCTATCTATCTATCTATCTATCTATCTATCTATCTATCTATCTATCTATCTATCTATCTTCTATCTATCTATCTATCTATCTATCTATCTATCTATCTATCTATCTATCTATCTATCTATCTATCTATCTATCTATCTATCTATCTATCTATCTATCTATCTATCTATCTATCTATCTATCTATCTATCTATCTATCTATCTATCTATCTATCTATCTATCTATCTATCTATCTATCTATCTATCTATCTATCTATCTATCTATCTATCTATCTATCTATCTATCTATCTATCTATCTATCTATCTATCTATCTATCTATCTATCTATCTATCTATCTATCTATCTATCTATCTATCTATCTATCTATCTATCTATCTATCTATCTATCTATCTATCTATCTATCTATCTATCTATCTATCTATCTATCTATCTATCTATCTATCTATCTATCTATCTATCTATCTATCTATCTATCTATCTATCTATCTATCTATCTATCTATCTATCTATCTATCTATCTATCTATCTATCTATCTATCTATCTATCTATCTATCTATCTATCTATCTATCTATCTATCTATCTATCTATCTATCTATCTATCTATCTATCTATCTATCTATCTATCTATCTATCTATCTATCTATCTATCTATCTATCTATCTATCTATCTATCTATCTATCTATCTATCTATCTATCTATCTATCTATCTATCTATCTATCTATCTATCTATCTATCTATCTATCTATCTATCTATCTATCTATCTATCTATCTATCTATCTATCTATCTATCTATCTATCTATCTATCTATCTATCTATCTATCTATCTATCTATCTATCTATCTATCTATCTATCTATCTATCTATCTATCTATCTATCTATCTATCTATCTATCTATCTATCTATCTATCTATCTATCTATCTATCTATCTATCTATCTATCTATCTATCTATCTATCTATCTATCTATCTATCTATCTATCTATCTATCTATCTATCTATCTATCTATCTATCTATCTATCTATCTATCTATCTATCTATCTATCTATCTATCTATCTATCTATCTATCTATCTATCTATCTATCTATCTATCTATCTATCTATCTATCTATCTATCTATCTATCTATCTATCTATCTATCTATCTATCTATCTATCTATCTATCTATCTATCTATCTATCTATCTATCTATCTATCTATCTATCTATCTATCTATCTATCTATCTATCTATCTATCTATCTATCTATCTATCTATCTATCTATCTATCTATCTATCTATCTATCTATCTATCTATCTATCTATCTATCTATCTATCTATCTATCTATCTATCTATCTATCTATCTATCTATCTATCTATCTATCTATCTATCTATCTATCTATCTATCTATCTATCTATCTATCTATCTATCTATCTATCTATCTATCTATCTATCTATCTATCTATCTATCTATCTATCTATCTATCTATCTATCTATCTATCTATCTATCTATTATCTATCTATCTATCTATCTATCTATCTATCTATCTATCTATCTATCTATCTATCTATCTATCTATCTATCTATCTATCTATCTATCTATCTATCTATCTATCTATCTATCTATCTATCTATCTATCTATCTATCTATCTATCTATCTATCTATCTATCTATCTATCTATCTATCTATCTATCTATCTATCTATCTATCTATCTATCTATCTATCTATCTATCTATCTATCTATCTATCTATCTATCTATCTATCTATCTATCTATCTATCTATCTATCTATCTATCTATCTATCTATCTATCTATCTATCTATCTATCTATCTATCTATCTATCTATCTATCTATCTATCTATCTATCTATCTATCTATCTATCTATCTATCTATCTATCTATCTATCTATCTATCTATCTATCTATCTATCTATCTATCTATCTATCTATCTATCTATCTATCTATCTATCTATCTATCTATCTATCTATCTATCTATCTATCTATCTATCTATCTATCTATCTATCTATCTATCTATCTATCTATCTATCTATCTATCTATCTATCTATCTATCTATCTATCTATCTATCTATCTATCTATCTATCTATCTATCTATCTATCTATCTATCTATCTATCTATCTATCTATCTATCTATCATCTATCTATCTATCTATCTATCTATCTATCTATCTATCTATCTATCTATCTATCTATCTATCTATCTATCTATCTATCTATCTATCTATCTATCTATCTATCTATCTATCTATCTATCTATCTATCTATCTATCTATCTATCTATCTATCTATCTATCTATCTATCTATCTATCTATCTATCTATCTATCTATCTATCTATCTATCTATCTATCTATCTATCTATCTATCTATCTATCTATCTATCTATCTATCTATCTATCTATCTATCTATCTATCTATCTATCTATCTATCTATCTATCTATCTATCTATCTATCTATCTATCTATCTATCTATCTATCTATCTATCTATCTATCTATCTATCTATCTATCTATCTATCTATCTATCTATCTATCTATCTATCTATCTATCTATCTATCTATCTATCTATCTATCTATCTATCTATCTATCTATCTATCTATCTATCTATCTATCTATCTATCTATCTATCTATCTATCTATCTATCTATCTATCTATCTATCTATCTATCTATCTATCTATCTATCTATCTATCTATCTATCTATCTATCTATCTATCTATCTATCTATCTATCTATCTATCTATCTATCTATCTATCTATCTATCTATCTATCTATCTATCTAATCTATCTATCTATCTATCTATCTATCTATCTATCTATCTATCTATCTATCTATCTATCTATCTATCTATCTATCTATCTATCTATCTATCTATCTATCTATCTATCTATCTATCTATCTATCTATCTATCTATCTATCTATCTATCTATCTATCTATCTATCTATCTATCTATCTATCTATCTATCTATCTATCTATCTATCTATCTATCTATCTATCTATCTATCTATCTATCTATCTATCTATCTATCTATCTATCTATCTATCTATCTATCTATCTATCTATCTATCTATCTATCTATCTATCTATCTATCTATCTATCTATCTATCTATCTATCTATCTATCTATCTATCTATCTATCTATCTATCTATCTATCTATCTATCTATCTATCTATCTATCTATCTAATCTATCTATCTATCTATCTATCTATCTATCTATCTATCTATCTATCTATCTATCTATCTATCTATCTATCTATCTATCTATCTATCTATCTATCTATCTATCTATCTATCTATCTATCTATCTATCTATCTATCTATCTATCTATCTATCTATCTATCTATCTATCTATCTATCTATCTATCTATCTATCTATCTATCTATCTATCTATCTATCTATCTATCTATCTATCTATCTATCTATCTATCTATCTATCTATCTATCTATCTATCTATCTATCTATCTATCTATCTATCTATCTATCTATCTATCTATCTATCTATCTATCTATCTATCTATCTATCTATCTATCTATCTATCTATCTATCTATCTATCTATCTATCTATCTATCTATCTAATCTATCTATCTATCTATCTATCTATCTATCTATCTATCTATCTATCTATCTATCTATCTATCTATCTATCTATCTATCTATCTATCTATCTATCTATCTATCTATCTATCTATCTATCTATCTATCTATCTATCTATCTATCTATCTATCTATCTATCTATCTATCTATCTATCTATCTATCTATCTATCTATCTATCTATCTATCTATCTATCTATCTATCTATCTATCTATCTATCTATCTATCTATCTATCTATCTATCTATCTATCTATCTATCTATCTATCTATCTATCTATCTATCTATCTATCTATCTATCTATCTATCTATCTATCTATCTATCTATCTATCTATCTATCTATCTATCTATCTATCTATCTATCTATCTATCTATCTATCTATCTATCTATCTATCTATCTATCTATCTATCTATCTATCTATCTATCTATCTATCTATCTATCTATCTATCTATCTATCTATCTATCTATCTATCTATCTATCTATCTATCTATCTATCTATCTATCTA